>JAFMSR010000010.1:4423723-4682098 GCA_022818135.1 Saxidomus purpurata | reverse complement strand
TTAGTGAAATCCTAGACATTTCTAATTCTTTGAGACTCTTAAACATAACTGGACTTAAATTGCCTGAATGATTGAACTGTTATTGAAATAAAAAAAGATTGTCATATTTTACATAGTGTCTAACTTGGAACTCATTAAAAAAGACTTTACCACTTGATATCTGATATTTACTCAAAATTTCCCATAGAACAACACTTCTTCAGTTTAGGTTTTAAACTTCCAAAAATGATTTTCAATCAGAAACTTCCAATTTGACAAATAATTCTATAATTCCAACTATGGTTAAATCAACTGATTATGAAATACAGCTGTTAAATGCATTTCAATAAAACTGAACAAATGGTGCGAATATAAAATAAAGCGTCCTGCTGACCAATAGTTCTTCAGTATAGCCTGAATTTTGACCTTGAATATTGAAGTTAAACTATAAGTATAAACTAAACTAATTACAGTAAGATCTCAGTAAAATCATGGTTCAGTGCTCAAAATTAAGACTATAGTGTACTTTATGGCCCCTCTGACATATTTATGTTATGTAATCTTACATAATGTACTGATAAGGGAGAAATTGAAGCAAAGGTTTAAGTACTGCCTAAGGCAATAAAACAACTTGAATAGGCTGTGGATTAATGAGGGACCAGCTTCATTTCTTAAAACAAGAGGATAAGATTAATTGTTCCAATGAATAATGTACAGACCACTTTTTTCTACTATTTTTTAATGAAAATGACAGCTATCAGAACTGCAGCATTTTGTTGAAAATCCCAAGTTCTTTAATAATACCAGACATTAATTTCTTTGATTCATATGCAGAAAATGATAAAAATATTTCACTTTTAGAATTGTGATCTTTTTCAACAGTGCACACTATTTATTGGCAAATAAGTATTGTTTAATAATCAACATACCATCAAGTCCAAAATGTACAGGGTGACTGCATGTATATTGAATTTAGGGGTTTAAACTGTGGACAACACACAAAGTTAAGGAAACCTAAAGCAATATGCAATAAGACCATCTAAGTACTTAAATAAAGACTGTTTCAGAAAATATCAAGTAAATTACTGGTACATTAACCTAATACCACTGGCACTGGGCACTAAATCAATAGAAAAGTAAAGGACATACACTGGTAACTTTGTTTATAACAAACTCATTGGTACCATATCATTATCCGGAGTTTGTTATATCCATATAACATTTTCATAAGAAAAGTAAAATGAAGAAAGACTCTCGGGCAGAGAAAATATACTCCTTATATCCTGATTTCGCTATATCCACAGTCTTACATACAAATTTTACTATAAATCAAATATCATTTCTTAATAAAATATCATAAAAACCAGAATACACAAAATTTATTAAACAGTTTTAAGAAAAACATGTAGCACTGTTTCTGTGAATGCTCTTTAAGAATGGTGTTGATTAATGTTATTTTACATTGAAAGGAAGAGTCACCCCAAAAAGTTCATGTCTGTCCGCTCAGGGAGAGAGGGATAGCACGTACATGACGCCATGCAATTCTTCTACAATTGGCTTCCTTCCATCATTTTCTTTTAAAACAAGATCGTAGCAAAATTATAGATACATATATCAATAATTCAAGGACATGTATCAATAATTCAAGGAATATAGCAGAAGAAAAAACTATTGCATACTTAAAGAATTTATTAAATTGTTTGAAAACGCCGCAAGGTAAACAAACTGGCGATGTAAACACATGTATTTGGGAATTTCCACGGGATTATATATCATTTCCGGAACAAAATTTACAAATGACCATACTAACTGATAATGAAAATCTGATAAAATCTATTGACAAATCAAAATGTCAAATATGTAAAAACGACTGTACTTGTAATACTTATACACAAAATAGTAATTCATCTCATTTACTTGCCCGTGACAGTAATAAACATGTACCGGTATTAAATATAAATAATTCCGTAGATTTTGGGTTTAAAGGAAATGGTCTTCATATTACCAGCTTAAATATACAGCATTTAATGCCAAAAATTGATGAATTTAGGGGACACTTGAGTCATCCTTCATCGCCTGATATATTAGGCTTAAGTGAAACTTTTTTACAGAATGACATTGAGGATAATGAGTTACAAATACGAAATTATACTTTTGAAAGAAAAGACCGCAATGGAAAGAAAGGGGGTGGTATAATTGTATACATAGCTGAGAATATATCATACAAACGTCGACATGATTTCGAAGTTAACGACATCGAGTCAATATGGCTCCAGATATTTTATGAAAAATGTAATCCTTTTCTTGTTAACTTTGTATACCGACCACCTAAATCGCAACAAACGTGGATTGATTTGTATATTGCAGACTGTTCAACCCAAGAATACTGTCTCCTAGGCGATTATAATATCAACTTTTTTCCTGGAAATAGTAAAAGTACATTCAGTAATTCAAAATGGGCAGATATGATTGCTAAGTTTGGCCTCAAACAACTGATATCAACGCCTACAAGAATAACTAAGAGAAGTTCTACAATTATAGACCACATATATACAAATTGCCTTGATCATTTTAAAGAGGCATCTACTTCGAATTTAGCAATTAGTGACCATTATCCTATATGTTTGACTTACTCTGGTAGTTATAAATCAATCAAGAAAAATGATCATAAAGTAATAAAGTACAGGTCGTTTAAGAAGTTCAATAAACAACTATTCCAAAATGACGTTCTTCTCTCTGGTATTGAAAATGTTGAGACTCTCATAGAACCAAACTATGCCTTAGATATGTTCTACAGTATACTAAATAATGTATTATCCAAACATGCACCAATGAAAGAAAAGAGAGTTAAGCATGAACACCAACCAGACTTGTTTACGGAAGAAATAAAATCAGTTATACAAGAAAGAGACAATTTGAAGAAAATTGGTAATCATGATAAATATAAAATTCTTAGAAATAAATCGTCAACTCTCATTAAAAGGAGTAAACGCGATTTCTTTAATAAAGCTGTTCAGTGTAATAAAGACTCAGCTTATTTATGGAAAAATCTTAAAGATATCTCTAATCTGAACCATGGAAATAAAATAAAAATGCCACAAAAACTGATAAAATCTGGCGTAGAAATTGAAGGTAGTTTAAATATAGTTGATGAAATAAATAAACATTTTATAAATATTGCAAACATAATATCAAAAACCGCATTTTCAAAAGAAAACTTTTCCTCTTTAAAAATCAGATTAGATGCAAAATTAAATAGTCGCGAGTTTGACATTAAGTTCATTTCACCATTTGAAGTTCGTAAGATTATAGATAAATTAGATATAAATAAATCAACAGGTTTGGACGGGATAGGCCCAAATATTTTGAAATATTGTGGTGATACTATTACACCATGTATAGCGTCAATTATCAACAATAGTATCAGTACTGGAATTTTCCCTAATAAACTGAAGGAAGCTCGTGTGTTACCAATATTCAAGTCAGGTCTCAAAGAAGAAGCTGAAAACTATCGTCCTATTTCTATTCTACCTACCATTTCTAAGATTTATGAACGTCACATAGCTTCTCAAATCCATACTTATTTCAAGACTACTGATGTCATACATAAAACACAATCTGGTTTCAGAAAACATCATTCGTGCAATACAGCTCTCACACGGTTAATTGATGCTTGGATTAAGGATGTTGATAGTGGAAAAGTAATTGGAACAGTGTTTCTAGATTTAAGAAAAGCATTCGATTTAGTTGACCACGAGATCCTCCTCTATAAATTAAAATTGTATCATTTTTCTGACAAAACTATCAAATTATTTGTATCGTATTTGTCGAACAGGCGGCAGATGGTTAAAGTAGGAAACGTACAATCTGAGATGCTCACAGTCAAATCGGGTGTGCCACAAGGGTCAATACTTGGACCTCTACTTTTCTTATTATACATTAACGATATCACATTTTCATGTCAAGATTCAAACATAGATCTGTATGCTGATGACTCCACTTTATATGAATCCGGATTCCATCTTAAAGAAATTGAAGAGAAACTGCAAGTAAATCTAAATAATATCATTGACTGGTGCGCAAACAATAATATGTATTTACATCCGTTAAAGACAAAGTGTATGGTTATCGGATCTACATATAAACTAAAACACACAAACACACTGAATCTAAGTATTAATGGCATACATTTTGAGAATGCAACAGTCCAAAAAGTACTAGGTGTGTATATTGACAATACCCTAAATTGGCATGCTCATATAGATTATGTATGTAAAAAGCTTAATACCAAAATAGCATTATTAAAACGCATTTTCTTCCTTCTCACAGATGAGACGAAAATTATGTTTTATAACGCGTACATTTTGCCAATATTCGATTACTGTTGTACAATCTGGGGAAAAGATAACAAAAACTATATGAACAAAATAAACATGCTACAAAAACGAGTTGCAAAAATTATCTTAAATAAGCCGATGAAAACGCCAACATTAGGGCTATATAAACAATTAAAATGGCTTTCTTTTACTGATAGGTGTAAATACCACACTGCTGTTCTTGTGTATAAAGTTATGAATCATATGTCGCCAACATATATGTCAGAGATTTTTTTATTTTCCAAAAATGAAAAACATAATCTGCGATCTTCTGTGCACAACGATCTTGTTTTACAAAGAATACCTCGAACCAATTATTATAAAGATTTATTCTCGTATTTTAGTATGAAAATTTGGAATGATATTCCGTTTGATATTAGAGGAATTCCTGAACTCAAAACATTTAAATACAAATACAAGAACTATCTATTAAGTAACACTTAACAACTACAGTTTGGACTAAATTTTTGAGTGTCTGTCGTATCAAAAGAAAGTTTCAACAATTTAAACAATTTTTGTCTCACTTTTGCATATCTAACTTTGGCAAACAAATATACTATTTGAAAAATATGATTGTTCAATTGAAATGTATAACTGGCAAATCATATTTTGCTATATCGACGGTATGTTGTTGTTGTTGCATTTTAATTCTTCTTTTATATTGTTGAAGGCCATATGGAAATAAAATTGTTCTAAATTAAAAATTTACTTCTACAAATATATTTCCGCACTAACTTTTGGTCTAAATTTTTGAGTGTCTGTCTTATTAAAAGAAAGTTTCAACAATTTTAACAATGTTTTCTTACTTTTGTCATATCTAACTTTAGACTTTTGAAAAATATGATTGTTAAATTGTAAAAATGTATAAGTAGTAAATCATATTTTGTTTCATATTTCTCTATCAACGGTATGTTATTTTTGTTGCATTTTAATTCTTCTTTTACATTGTTGAAGGCCATATGAAAATAAGATGTATTTTGATTTACATGTAAATCCTTGTATGTCTGATATGTAACCTTCATGAAATAAAGATTTTATTATTATTATTATTATTATTATTATTAATTCGAAAACAAATTTCAGTATAGCATCGCCCCTACTTAAAGGACCAACCATTTCTGACTTTTGTAACACTTTTCTTAAAGCACATTTACCTGCCGAACTTTATACTTTAACACCAGACACTGGTCAGTCAGGACTATATAGATGCATACGTTAACCATTATTTAACTAGCTGTCGGTTCAGCAACCGGCCAATCAGATCTAACCACTGCTGGCATTCAAAACTTTGACCCTCACCCTACTCCCAAGGCAGATGCCACTATACCAAAAGTGACAGTATGTATGCATTGGCAAAGTGGGCGGGGAGGGGCGGGTTAGAGAACCAGACCTTTTCATTCTAACATGTGGGAGCAATTGAAATTGCAAGTGAAAATCTATCAGACACTTTTCACCCATGTACAGCTATTTCATTGTTTATCCAAGGTCGGAATAGAAAAACTTGCTACAGTAAAGTTATCTGCTTTCATATTAAAAAAATTATATGATGAAAATTTGATTTAAATTGATTCTTAGAAGGACTCTTGTTGGTCAACCGAGAAGTAACTTTTACATGTTTCATTAACCCTTAAGTCCCTGTGTCAAAAATACATGGTTATTTCATTGTCCATATATACCAACAAAAATGCTTTAAATTTGCATTTGTACATATAAATGTTAAATACTGCAATGTACAGCTGTTTCTCTTCCTCAGTAACTAACACGCCAGTTTGAGCCCCCAGAAAGAAATGCCTGGCAGTGACGGTCAATTTTTTATAGGCTTTTTTGTCATGTAAGTACTTATGTCGCTTAAAGGGGCACTCCCTACATCTAGCAGATTAAATTCTCAAAACAAAGATTATGTGTTCAATGAACGCAAAATGATAAATAAATGCAATTTCAAAAAAAGAACCTATGGCAAAAAATGCCTCATTTTGCCACAATTAATCAGGTAAGGTGATTCCTCGGCTGTCATCGCTGGTCTCTATGCATCTATAACTTTGAATAATTATAATAACCAAGAAGTTGACGATCTTTGTTTACCTTGAAACTAGATTGTTTTTATAATAGCTCTATAGATGTTTTCAAAAGTATGACATCACGGCAAAGCCGAGAATAGGTAAAACTGCAAAAATTATCAGTACCCGGATGTGCGAGCTGAGAATTATTTTTATGAAAATTAAGGGAAATCGTACATGCACAACTTAAGGACTACGCACCACGTTAGAACAACAAACCACAGTACCAGTAGTACCATGAGTACTGTACAGGGATACAATTGTTTATGAACTGTTAACTAAAAGTCTATTAAAACCTGACATTTTACCATATATCTGACGGTCTGATCATAAGATATGGATATGTAGGTTATATCCCTTACCCGAAAAGACAACAAGAAAATTTGTAAATTTATCATGTTTATATCATTATGCCTCAATGTTTTATCAATGTTTCACGCCCATAATAAGACAAACTGAGTTAGCATTCTACTGATTCTGTAACAGCAGCATATGACCACTGGAAATATACTGTCAGATACTGTAGCGTGGTGTCTATTTTCGTGTTTTCCTTGTGATGAAGCCTTATGTCCATCACAGTTTGTCAAATACCAAATTATAATTTTCAGCTCTGCATCGTGTAACAGCATTTTCCTGAAGTTGATTTTTTCATACCAGTACTGGTTGAAGTCCTACATCCGGACGCTATTTAAACATATTTTACGATAACTCTGGTAATTTTTGTATCTAGCAAACTTTTAACAGAAGTAAGTTAGGTTCTTCTCCCAAAAGAAAACTTCTAGGAAAAGATCATTTATATATTTTTGCGGCCAGGTAGTGAGGTCACGAAATTGCTTAATTATATTGTCCAACTGCACCATGTATCCAGACAGCATTTTTAAAAAGATTTTATTTTTTGTGATGTTAGCTTTTGAATTGTGTAAACTGTTTCAATCATTTGACACATAAATGAAATTTCATGAAAAAAGTTAAACTTGTGATTTTTATTTGCCGGGCCTTACAGAAATATTGAGCATGCACAGTATGTCATTTTCAATTTCCTCTCGACAATGTTAACATGCTTTCAGCATGTTCAATGACTAACAAAATAGTTAGATTTCTTGGTCAAATTATTAATACTTACATTATACTGTCATTTTTGCACTTTGATGATTGAAATCAAGTGTCTGTTTGATCAACACTATATATGACTGTAATATTAATTAGGAAATAATCTATGACTTTGAGTGCTTTATCGGAATTGAAGCATTCCCCCGCGAGGCGATGTGCCTGGCGGAATAATTCACTAGGACAAAGCCATAAAATATTTTGATTCTTATTATCTTATAAGCCGAAATGTTTTAAAATGATCGTAACTACTACGGACCTTTTTTCAGTTCGGCATTAATGTGTAAAATTGCATACATAGTGGCTGTTGGAATTCACTCATCTATACAGGCAACCATTCAAGATAACACACTATATTATACAAACTTATTTTAGTTTTAATCATCTAATACATGAAATATAAAAAATAACTGACTGTGACATTATGCAGAAGATGTAAGATTCAGAACCGAACAAAGGAGACAATCAATTAAATTCATACTGTAATTAAAACTTTTGAACGTTTTAATGTGGAATAATGACGTCAGTGTGATGACATAAACGTTTTCATTCTTTGTTCTGTCTCCCGGAATCAAAACAATGCATGACTGATTGTGAATGCTGAATTTCTTGAATTTTTGAAAAGAAAGCAATGGGACGGTAATCTAATGGCTATTTGACGTAATCAAAAATGATATTTAGGCTCTTAAACAAAACTTTTTCATGTGACTGATGTACTTATACAATATTACTCCTTTTTCTATATATTTGATTTAATTTAGTGCACATGAGTAAAGTAGAAAAGTCGGAAGGAGCTACTTTCATGTCCGAAATTCTGCCTACATAAAGCACTCAAATTGACTTATAGAGATAAACCATACAGTAGGCATATTAGAACAATAAATCACGCATTTTCGCAAGTGTCCGGTTAGATTGTCGTCCGTGTCTGGTGGTCTCCAACCAGTATAGTAGAATTTATTATTTTCAATGCTTTCCAAATATTTTGTAAACATAACATGAGCTTAATATCAGTAATAAATGCAAGACACCTACATTTCCGGCTGTAGTGACCATTTTTTGTGTACTCTATGTCTAGAGTGGTGGAACCTTTGCTGGCGGTATCCTTATGCTGGTGAAAAAAAAATGCTATTTACAGAAAAACAGATGAAGAAATAATTTTCAAGGTATATTCAGCATTGATAGTCGATGAAATGCTTTTACAGCAAACGTAGTGATAGCCGCGCATGCAGCTCTGTCAACCCACAGTAGCAGATACATATGTTCTGGATCCATTTCACTAGAAAAAGTCTTTAATATAGACATCAAAATCAACCAATTAAAGTAAGCATTTTTGATAAAACTTGTTCTTTTTTGTATAAAAATATATTTTCTATGGAAACTGGCATTTCTTTTTAGTTAATATTTAGGCTCTAAAAACTGTTTCCCACCTGTTTATTGTCAAATATCAAATACCACCAACATTGGTTCCCTTCATGGTTAAAGTTTTGACGTGTGTCGTGTCAATAGCTCCCAGAATTACATAGTCACCTGACGACGCACATCAACGTCATCTTGTTTCAATTTAGCAGGGATAACATTGTGTTTTCGCTGAGGCAAATCAAAATGGTTAGGATTTCTTGCTTTTTCAACAGCTGATATACAGTTAAACTTCGTTCGCTCGAACTCGAAGGGTCCGGCGATTTGGGTTTGAGGGATCGGTAGTTCGAGCAATCGAGGTTTGTCAGCATGGTCAGTCACGGGGGTCGTCATACATCTTTTATCGAGACCACATCGGGAGTTATTGCACATACAATGGTACACACATGTAAATGTGCATGTATATTATAAACTTGTAGCTTACCCTTGATTAAAAAGTGTTGTAATGTAAAAATATGAAATGTTTGTCATTCATTCAATAATTTATTCAATTTTCTGAAAAAAAAACAACTTAAAATTAAACTTTAAAGCCAATCTGCTACTTATATATATATTGCAATACACATCGTGAGCGACTTTCAGTCTGTTTGTACATCATAACCTTTAATTGCAAATTTTACTAAGTGTGAATAACACACGCCAGCGCTTGTGTCTGACAGCTGATTATCAATGCATTGTTTGCTCGATAATTGAGATTATCACCTTTTATTGTTCGAGCCAAAGGATGTACTTTACAATGAAATAGATCTGAAGGGACCGCAGTACAGGTTCGAGAGATCGGTGTTCGAGGTTTTGGTGGTGGAACAATATGATTTATATTGAGCTCTAGTCAGGACCGCAGGTCGGGTCCGAGCGATCGGTAGTGTTCGAGCGAACGAAGTTTAACTGTACATTCAAAATACCTCGAGCATAGGTTCCCCCACTCTAAGCACCCCTTGTATGGTCCTGCTAAACCGATACTTACTCAAAAATTATCTCCACAAACGCACAGGAAGTCGAACCATAGCCACACACCTTATTACCTATATAGGTGGGTGGGGTATGGTTCGACCTCCTGTGCACAAATGGAGTCTCTGAAAATAGTCACCGTTCGTATTCTGTCCCATCTATTTCTAAATTAAACAAAAAAACATGCAAATTTCACCAGCTTTTCCTTGCTTACCAGTAAATACTTTTGTTAAGATATTTGTCTAACACAACCTTCTTGTCGTTGTTGTTCATGTCGAGATCCGGCAAAATACCGCAACGAATTAATCACTGACTTTGTTGTTATAATCTACAACCCATCTTGCGAAATAATGTACTGGACCTCAGTTAACAAAAACTTGAACGGGACATAGTGTCACGTATATCAAAATTAAAATATCCGGGGCCGGGATACTGATAAATTAATCTTAAAATTTGTCCGGTAGTTTAAATTGTTTCTCTGCAGTAATTGATCAGGAACGGTCTACGCAACGTATGAATTCCTGCTCTACTGTAGATTATTATTTTATTATTTATATTCATTATTATTATAAAGCAGGTCAGCAATAACGTCGGCACTTAAAGTACATTTCAATGTTATTCTGACAAAGATATGGTTCATTGATTAGTGAAACGACAACAGCCGTGAAAAAAAACGGGCTGGGAATCTTCTGATTGGCTGCTGGTTTGGACACGCCTCTTTACCGGGGTACTGCTTCCATATTTGGAGTGACCCGTTTTGTTAATCTTTTTTTACCGGCTGTTCTTTCCATATTTGGAAATGAGCCGTGAAAAACGCGGTAAACGCGTGAAATTGACCGTTTTCAATGCGGTAACAACCATGAGGTAAACGGAACAAAAACGTGAGCGCCACTGTAATATGGTTATAAATTGCATAGCTTACCATGGTTTATGATAGGTATATGAAAAGTCTGTAATAAATGATAATTTAACAGTTGTATTAAGTCAATCAATCAAACTATTGACAGCCTTTTACTTAACAATTAAATGAATAAAATTAATATCAGTACAAAGCAATTAACGAACTTAAATGATTATACTTAAATAATTTATTTATAATAAATGTATCAGAAGTATTACAACGATTTTATAAAAGTAAGTACATAAAACAACATAGTGATAAACAAGTATATAACAGTATGACAACAGACTGTCTGCTCTCAGCCGATCAAACAATACAATTTACTGTCTAATATCTGTACTATAATAAAACTAAGTAACGCACAACAAGCAAATCGTTTTCGGTTACTACATATACAAGAAAAACAATTTGCTTTCCTTTTAGTTTATATTAAATTAAATATAATTATAAAAGTCAAAACATTAAGGTATTAGAACCATAATAAGCAATGTTTCAAAGGCACAAGTTATATCATTTCACTGATTCGACTACAAACTGTGAAGGAACGTTACCGATGTATGAGAAAGATATATGAAAATTGACAGCGTAATGGTATATAAGTAACCGGGTGTTTCAAACGTCTAGTAGCCATGCGCATACTTCCATAGTTTTAGTAATAACGTATACAATGCCGAGATTCAATTGTAACACAATCAGCGTATTTATTCCACTATTAAATTGTCCCTATCAAATCATCATGATACATCTGATCACTTAACTTGTTTAAGTCCATGGCAATATAGGGGACAGCAATCAAAGCAAAGAACAACGGCGCCTACTCATTTTTGATATTTTTTTTTCTTAATAAATGCTAACATAATGGCAGATTATTATGAAGGTTTGAAATACATATTTAAAGAGATTAGTTTTTAAGATGGTCATTATAATTTTCTCAACCTTTGTTGAAAGCTTTACACGTTTATCATGTTTATAAAACGACTTAGGATTTGTTTTCAAACAGACATTCATTTCATACAATCGTTGGTAAATCGGGGAATACAACTCTGGAATACTTATCGGATCAAGCGAATGAATGAACTCACCTAAGATATTATAGCCATACACATTCCCTGCAAAGATATTTAGGATTAGTGGGGAAATATAGGTGCTAGAGTGTAAACATAGTTAGATATACCGATTGTTGTAAATCAGGGGTCATAACTATGGAGAACATAATCCGATCAAGCTCATGACTGAAATCATCCGATGTCTTCTGGTCATACACATTCTCGAAAATATGCTAAGGATATGTGAAGAAATCAAGGTCCTAAAATCAATGCATTGTTAAATACTCCATTTATTAAATCAGGGACAATAACTCTTGAAGAACTGATTCGATTAATCCAATCACCAAACACATGTGAGATCTTATAGTCATACACATTTTCTGTAATATGGTTAGGATTAGTGAAATCATTGTTAATTAAGTCAGTGACCTTAACTCAGGATGTACGGATTCAATCAAACCCATAATCCGAGGTCTTGTTGCCATATACATTGTGTTCAAGTGTCATTATGATTGCTTAAACAATGTAAATGCTACAGTGGAAAACAAACTAGATATTCAACGATCCTAAAAAGGTACACGTTATCAACAAAACAGTTTGTTATAAACAGGATGAATAACATTCAAGACTAAACAATTTATCTTCCGCGGTTTTTGGAAGATAGAGTCATTACACTCTACCTGTTTCTTGATATTTTGCAGTGGTGCTCTAAATATATTAAAACATCTATTACCGTCTTGGAAATAATTTAAAGATGATCCATGAATCAATCCACATTCTCGGTGATAAAGAAATGCACATATTAATATAAGAAAAGCTGTCAGTAGGACAACGTGCTCGACTTTTCTCAGTATTTGCTAATAAAACAAAACTTTGGCAGTAAAAGCAAATCAAGAATATGTATAAACAAGGGTCGTAAGAAGCAATGTATTTGCACATAGTTATTTACCCTTGCTTACTGATATGTGCTATGCTGGTACATAAGGCTTTCAACTTTCAAAGTAATATCTATAATATTTAAGTCAACAAGTGGACAAGTACGAACACTTTAAATTACTTTATCAGTTCAAAAAGGTCATAATTCAAATGAAATCTTTGACAGAATTATCTTCTCTTGCCTGCATTTGGAGAAAATGATGGTAAATAAGTATTCCAATTTTCAGACTTACTACTCAAACAGTTAATTCAAAAGGTGGATTGGAACAATAAGAACAGCAACAACAATGAATCGTCATTTAATACATTACTTCAGATATCTATTACATTAAGAGATAGACTGAAACGACTTAAGGGGGTTCACTGCTGAAATTCAAAATAACAATAATTTTTATTGACCCTGTTTTTTATCGAGACTAACATTTTGCTAGTTAATTTCTGGAAAAATAATGATGGGTCAATGACTTAACTTTTTCGCAATATCAATATTTAGTGATACACTATCATGTAAAGGTGCTTAATGCAGAAGTAGCTAGAATTTTGGTATTATAAACGTATAGGTATGTGGTGTATGTTTCAGAATGGATATCACTTCCTAATCTTTTCTTAATTAGTATATTATACTTTAGGATGAACAATTAGAGGTAGTGGTATTTCTATCATCATCTGAATAAATAATACGCTCCTTATTATTACCCCACCCACTTTACTAAAATTCATTTTTTCAATTTTTGATAAATGAATATTTCATGATAAAGGAGTAACAAGGTTTTTCAGATATTTTGTCTGCAGTTTGATTAAAACCTTTGTTTTAGAATGCAAAAATAAAAAATAGGGGTCAATGTGCATATAAGAAAGAAATTCAATAAAAACTGACAAAAAATGTGTTTTTTAGATTTCGGCGAGCTTTGAGATATGACGGCACATGTCTGTAACAAAGAACTGTAAAAGAAACTACAACAATGTAGTTATTAATGAATTTTTATATCCTAACAATTCTTCTTATAATACAGTTTGAATTATGTAAATATCTTAAATGGTTTTTGAGAAATGACTATTTTTGTACCCCTACCCCCATTTTTTGCATATGATAAAATTTGTCAATTTAGTCACCAAACGTGAGGTCAAATTTTTTTTCTCAAAAATGGTCAATTTTTTTACGCGAAAATATTCCTATTGTGCCTAAGTTCACTACTATCTAATTGTTTTTTTTCAAGTTAACTCATCATTTTTGAAATACAACAAATGTACATTTCCGGAAGTGCACAAATCCAAAACCTCACCAGTGACCCTTAAACTAATATTCAATAAATTGCATATCACGTAAAAACAATATTCAGTGAGTACAATGTACTTACAGGCTCGTAAGTAAATTTGCCAAGTTCAGTCCATGGGGGGCAACACTACATAAATACACTCACGCTATACACAAATAAGACATCAGCCATTCAGACTGTTTTCATTCGTCTTGGAAACATTGATAGTAATAAATAATTGAAATCATTGCAGAATATACATGAATCGTTATAGCACAGATGCTCAAACCTATAACTGTCTGTGCAGTCTTCATTGCTGCCAAACTTACACTTAAAATGGCACATTACTACAGAAAACATTCTGATTTTATAATGACTGTACAGTAGACTTTGACTTTGGGAGGACTCTGTGATGGGCAGTTTTTAAATCCCACTGGGACGAAACTGTTTTGATTTCTGTCCTCTGGCCTGTTTCGTCGGGCCCTTAAGGGTGTTTCTCTTGGTGCTCTGCCTTCTGCAAAGGCATTGAGTACATACGTTTTTTGGTTCTCAAGGTTTGCTTTTTATATATTTATACACGAGCATTTTTGTGTTTTACATACCATGCCTTTTGTTTCCATTGCGTGTGTTAGAGATTCACCTAGCAGGGATTACTTTTATTTACACTGTCCTGTGACTTTGGAACATGGTGGGGGTAAGAGTGAGGTTGGGTGCGCACCATAAACCGGTTTAAACTCCCCAGTGGTGTTTTTGCCACTGACCGTTCCAAGGCGGTGCCCCACTGTGTTCCTTTAATTGTTCGTTTTGTCCTCGTGTGTTTGCTTTGTGTGCTGGTGTGTGTTGGTGGTGTATATGTGTGTGTGTGCATGGTTGTGTGTGTCGTGTGTGTGTGCGTGTGCGTGTGTGTGTGTGTGTGTTGGTGGTGTGCACTTCTGGGTGCTGTGGGGTTCGTTTTGGGGAGGCTGCGTTTTTGGTACGTGGCATTCCCTGTTTGATATTATTTTTGTTTTGATAACTCAAAGTCGCTTTTGCCCGAGTAAAATGCCTGAGTTATCATAGCAATCGAGTTATTTGATTTCTGGACATTACAAGGGCAATATTTCTTACTTTGGGTCTTCATTGAATTTGGCATATGTTATGGCCGGTAATGTCATTTTAAATATGCACTTGTTTCAAAAATGCCGTAACAATGTACTAGAATGGATTTATTTTATATCATGCTGATTTCCATAGTGCAGGTGACTCGTTATAATATAACACTTGTGACATTTCAAAGATAACGCCTACGGTACCCGTTGTAGTTTATTACTTTCATTGAAAACGAATACGGAAATATTATTAAATTATATTTTTAATTGTAAAATATTAATTTCATTTCTTCACACAAAATATGAAACTCATTGCATCTTTATTTTCGTCTCAATGAATCAGAATAATGATAGGCTTGAGGTGTGCCTAGAGTTATCGAGCTATTTTTGCTCTAGTTATCCATTGTGAGGTGTAGTTAAACGTAAAGGAAATATGATCGGGACCGACTAGAGATCTCGGGCTAACTCTTCGTCGCCTTATTTCCAGAACACCGTAAGACTGTTTTTTGAGGTTTTCACATTTTGGTACCTAAAAACAAAAATAATATCAAACAGGGAATGCCACGTACCAAAAACACCTACACACCTGGTTGAAACTGTATAGAAACTGCTCAACAGCATTTAGCTGTATAAGAAGCAATGACAACCTATGAAATTCTTGGCCTCGTGAGGACAATAAGTAACATCATATTTGTTTCAATTGAAATCTGATTATTTTCATTGTTGTGAAAATGAAATGAAATGGTCAATTTTGCATTATCTAATTAATTTTGTTTTCGTTTCATTCTCTTTCAGTGTGTATAATGTTTTATATGTATATACGATTTTAATGCACACATACTGTACTGCATACATGTGTATACTAAACAAAAAGAAGGTAGTTTACACACATAAAACTATGCTTTTACTAGTGAATTCGACTAGTGAATTCGACTGTGAAGTGATGGAACAAGTATCATGTAATTATATCCTGAATGTTGTTTAACATGTATTAGCCATTTTGGAGGCAAGCTGAAGAGTTTATCTAATCGAATTACTTTGCGTTATACCTAATACGGAAATGAGGTAAGAGTTTTTTTTACAAACAGCGATTGACAAACAGAAATGGATGGAAAATGATGTAGAAAATTTATTTCGTAAGTGTTGAAGCACATTTATATGTTCATATTTGTGGGGGTATATAGCCTTTGGATAATCCGAAATAATATTTCAGCTTTGAAAAGTTTGGCCCTAAGCAACCGATAAGTTTCCTTAGTAACCGGTGACATTGTTAGCAACCAATCACTTTCCTTTGTTACCAGTAACTTCCTTAGCAACTATTAACTTTCAATAGGAGCCAGTGACTTTCTTAGAAATCAGTGTCCCGCAGCAATTATTGAGTTCCCCTTGCAAGAAATGATTTTCCTCGCAACTACTGACTTCATAAAAAAGCGGTGACTTACTTAGGAACCATTTGTTTCCTATGCAATCAATGACTACTCCTAATAACAAGTGTCTTAAGTAGCAAAAAGTGACATTCTTAGCTCTAATTTTTGCCTTTGCAACCAATAAATACCCCTAGAACCAGTAATATTTTTAGCAACAAAAAGTATTTACTCCCTGAGCAACTACTGTCCTTTTTAGCAAGAAATGACATCCTTAGATAAGTTAACTGGGAATCAGGTAATCGATTTAGGGCCGTTACGGCACTGTTGTTTGGTGTATTGGTGGTTATGGCTTTCTGCCATAAATGACATGCAATATGCGAAAGGGATGTAACATACGTGTTAGATGAAAGTCGAGGTTCTTTCGAATGGTTCATTGCCTCGGTCGATGATTACGACTCTAAAGAAAGTCGAAATAAGAAGCATACGTTTCGATACGAGTGCTTCTTCTCAGAAGAAAAAAAGCAGTAAGAGAGTAGTTGAACTATTTCAGCAGAACGAATGCGTCTAAGGAAATTCGTACAAGCTCGTTATCGAGTTTGGTCACTATTTGTACGAAAAACACATGCATCCTTAACTCAAAGGTCGGCTTTTAAAGAAACCAGACGGTTTCAAATGTCCTCTGCTCGTGAGAAAACCTTACATAAAGTCGGAGACGATGACATTTGGAAACGCTAGTTTCATTGAAGAACCGGATGATTCATACATTAAGGAATACTCATATAAGCACAACATATATTTCATTGACGTTATAAAAAATCATGGTAGATGCTAGTAGTGTTTAGATCGATGATGAGATTATACAGTCTAGTGTATCAGGACGGGGAAAGGCTTTGTAGAGTCATTGGTATAATACTAGAAGATGCATTGGAGAGTTCGGAATTCTATGATTACTCATATATGAGTAGGTTTTTCTCAAACGACCTACTACCACATGTTGAAATATATATGTTTGTAGTTAACGACAGCTTCTCAAGAAGTTTGCAGAGGTGGTAATTAACGTGAATCCAGATTACTTAGCTGGGTACAATCTCTTTGGATTTGACTTAAGAAGATAAGATTTATATTGGTATGGAGTAAATACATGGCTTAAACAAACATGAATGCAATAAAACAGTATCACAACATTAACATGATAACCACGGCATGCACACCAACACCATGGATAACACAAAAAAGAGTAACCTTTTATTTCCATTGTGGTACCTTTGTGTTGGTGGCAAGATAGAGAGAGGCAATGAACAAATGTACAGTAATCAGTATCACATAATTGAGAATGCATAATATATTATAATTTGAATATTACAAATTGCTTTAACATTATCACATATTTTTACTTGAATCTTATCACAAAATAACAACTTAGTGCAATGCAATTTTTATATTTAATTTCTTCGAGATAGTAATTATATCACATGAAAACATCACAGTGTTGACAGACAATTAAAATGCCTACATCTTATTTATTTAACAAGGAGCTTAAATTCATTTTTAAGAAAATAAAGTGGACGTTCTAAAAACATTAAACTATAAGAACCATACCAACATTATACATTACTGAAATCCATACAAAAAATAGAAAAATACTTGAAGTTTTGTAAGAAATCACGTTTAACAGCAACCTTAAAAGCAGGGAGTTTAGTGAGTTTTGTGATTTTAGGAGGTAACCTGTTCCGCAAAGTTCAGCCCATTAAGAAAAAGGATTTGGACACATTTACCAGAGGAATAGTAAAGGCACATTTATAACTAAGTCAAGTACTATTATTTGTAAACTTTATCTTTGGGCACACAATTGTCACATAATATAAACTGAGGCTATACTATTTTTGATCTTGAACACATGACATAGTATATTCTGTTCTACACGTTCTTTAACAGGTAGCCAATTGAGTTGTATAAAATGTTCTGCATCTATTTGACGTCTACAGTTAAAATGTGGTACAAACCTTATAAACTTGTTCTGAGTGGCTTGTAATTTGTTTTCTTAAACTTGTTTCAGACTATTGTACCAAATAGAATAGGCATATTCAAAATGGCACTGAATCAGGGACATTAACAGTATTGTTTTAGCATATTGAGTGAGGCATTCTCATTTGCGATATATAACTTGAACCTTGAATTGGCCGTTTGGAGTACTGAACGAGCCATGGAATCATATGACATATTTTTATCCAAAGTACCACTAAATTGTTTATTTGATGTAGAATATCTTCACAATTTGGAGTTGCATTTTACATTGTGCAACTAAATAATTGTTTATTTCAGCTTATTAATGCATTCACGTTAAAGCTGCTCGCTCTCAGTTACCGTTAAAAAAGGTATTTTTCAAAAAAGTTGACATTTTTATTCATCAGTATAAAACTAAAGCCTAGAATAAAAAATAAGCAAAGATCTAGGTAGGAATTTGCAGAAGTCGATTGAAAAGGTTGGTTACACGGCACCGCTACACTATAATGGTAGTGTATTTTTTCAAAATTTAGAGATGTACGTGACATGAATTTATACTGGAGTCTTTTTATAACACCATAATGTTCAAAAATACATTATTTACATACAGTTTGAAGAAATTTATTATTTTACCAAAACCTTAGAGCGAGCAGCTTTAAGTGAATTGTTTGATTTATTACAATTAAACTGAAAAACACGCAGTTTATCTGGCAATTAATTGATAATAAAACTTGATTTGATAAACAATGTTTAGTATGATGAAACTATATCAACTGTCTACATCTCCGAACAAAAGTCACCTGTTAACAACAGCCAATTTTGTGGTTTCCATTGAGCCGCCGTTGTTCAGAAGTTTGACTGCATGTGACAAACTGATTGGGTTACCCAAAATTATTACTACATTTCTCGAAGTTAATTATTACAGCAATTATCCGTAACAATACTGAATCACCAAATCAACACAAAACCTTGCATTATATCTATGAGTACAAAAATGACGCTAAGTCGCTCTTTGTAGGTGTAGTGCATTTCCCCATTATTACCGTCATCATACATTTCTACTCCAGCATTTTTTTGTTGTTTTATCTTGGGTGTTTTGCTCTATTTATGTCTTCTTGAATCTCTCTACTTTTACAAATAATTGCTACTGAAATAAAACATCCTTCCTGAAGTGTAAGTTCCAACAAAATCTTCAATTCAGAATTTCCAACTTCTTAACTCTTTACAGGTTGAGGGATCATCACAAAAAAACATCATTTTTCACACTGCAAGGGTTGACTGTTTTCCTACAGTTTTCATATGTTGGTGTTTTGAACTTCCCTCATCACTGCATGCTTGTGACACTTATTCTCATCATACTCATAGGCATGATTTCTACAAAAAATAAAGAATATCAGTATGTCTATATTCTAAATGTCATTCAATTTGCATAGAAAAGCAGAATAATTTGCTACCAGCAGAGTAAAGGTTCAAAACTATGATAACATTATTAAGATAAAAATGTGTACAAAGACACAGTGTCTCAGGTAAAAAGCCAAGTATAAGCTATTAAGCACAATTTCCACTGCTTTCTCAGATTCAGCAAAAAAAATCAGAGACAATCCCTTCTTTTAATAGTGCTATAATTTTGTTGGATTTAATTTTTTAATAACACAGTTCAACTATGCTTTGGGTCAGTGCTATATGACAGAAACATCTGGATCTACACTACCTTGCTTTTCGATACTGTAGTTTATATGGTTATGCAATCTTACATAACATACTGATAAGGATTTCAATACTGCCTGGGGCAATCAATAATTTTTAAAGTGAAACAATAAGAATTTAAAGGTCTCATATTTCAACAACAGGACCTTTATAAAACAGAGGAACAAAATAAAAATGAATTATAGTGTAGGCTCAATAACTAGTATGTACTTTTCTTTGAAAGGACAATTTCATATGCCAAATATATAAAAAGTCAGATTTCATATACATTTTGTTTATATAATAAATCAAGTGATTTTTTTGCCTAAAAGGAAACAATACTTGCTAATATTATACCAGTGTGGTTTTAAAGTTATTTCAATTTTGTCTGCTAATAACAGATAATTCATGAGAGTTATTTCTCACATTATTTTTAAAAGTAAGCATTGTTCTAGACATTCATGTATTATGGTCAATCTGAACTTTATAACTTGAAAATTCAAAATAAATATATACCATTGTCTTCATCTAAATAATATTGGGAATAAATTACACCTTCCATTAAATGTATTAAAGGCCCTGTGTTAAAAAAGAACACAATGAAATGGTGGTTTCCTACAATGGCATGTACTGCACAATTTTATGACAATACTGGTCATTAATCAGCAGGTGGCCAAATTTTAATTGCCCCTCAGGGGATTATCATACTGTCTGTCTGTTTAGAGCAACTACTGTACAAGCATCCACTTGTTTTATTTTTTTTTTTGTGAATTCTAGTAAATGTACATCTAGAAACTGCCAGTCAGCAACAGATAAATAGTATTTGGTTTATTAATATGTGAGCTAGGTGCTTGACAATTTGAAAAGATATTTTAAAAAGCTAAAAAAAACACCCTACATTCAAATTTTAGAAATAAAACTTTAATAGTGAAAATAAGGGATGTACATGTAGTAATAAGCATGTAGTTATTAGACTAAGTGTGAAACATTGTGAAATGAAGCTAATAATATACATTAAATTTACATGTTTCCTTTCACCATATAACACAACAATTTAAAAGTTTTTTTTATTTGTTTTACTAACATGATAATAATTGAGATAATCTGAAGCATCAAAAACTTTCAGAAAGTTACATTTATCACTGCATTAGGTGCATAAGAAACATCATTTAACCGTTTAATACCACTCTGGTAGAAAGTGCTCCCGCCTTTGTTTCCAGCACAGATCATGATCATTCTGCCCGGACAGAAACCCCTAATAATTTCGTTTGAAAGTTTTTAACAAAAGCTGAGAAAAATTCATTACTACCTTTACCTAATTTGACTTGGCAGCTTCTAGGCCGAGGATTTTCCACAGAAATGATGTCATATTCACCCGTATTCAAGGAGGTCTGAAAAGGAATATGTAAAACTTGAAATTTTAACAAACTGAGTAACAATCCCCATACACATAATTGTCATGCATATATAAGCTGGAAATAATGGCACTTCCAACTTCTTTGTTATGGGGGTATAGTAAACAGAATTCTGATGTGATATAATATTAATCTATGGCGTTTTCTGCAACATCCCTAACCATGGTAAAAATGAAAATTCTGATGACAATCCATGACAAAATTTTTAAGTCCCAGGAGCACATTGAATACTCTTCATTGTCTTCTATAGAAAAATGAATTTACAGGTAGAATAATGAATGATAGAACAGTGTTTGATGTATACTTTACTTTCATTCCTTTTTGCCACTGTAACCTCACTTAGCACATTCTCAGAACACTTTTCCTATTTGTTCAATATCACCGTAAAAAATCATGCGCTATACATGTACAAGACTTAATATAATGTAATGCAGTTCTTTTGATTTACAAATAAAAAGCAATGTAAGGAATGTTTTTCATACAAATAATTTCCAGTTTCACCGGTAAGGGATTGCTCTTTATAATGTAAAGGCTACAAGTAATTTGAAATACAAAGTGCTCCAGGGACTATAAATTTTTGGGTCATTTTAAACGCCTGGAATATTCCGAAATAAGAGGTATAATTGATTTTGGTTCAATCTAATGTGTGGCTACCATTTTCACTTTGAGGCTCCGAAAGGTATTTTTGGCTGCAGCATCACTGAAGAATGCAGACAAAACATAATTATGATGTCAAAATGATTGTAAAGACTAACTGAAAATACTGGGTTTTATAATCAGTTACTACCACAACATGCAACTGGGGCTCCCTGATAGAAAATGAACTTAGTACACCTAGGCACGTTCCTTTCTTGGGCAAAGTAGGGCTCAACTGTAAAAAATAGTCATCAAAAGTCTTCAACTAAAGTAACTTATCATTTGATTCAATGAAACAACAAGAGCTGTCCCTCACAAGTGACGAATGCCCCCGAAAGAGGTGCCTCAGTCTGTGTCCTCTCCATGTGCTCAATAAAAGTGCTATGTCATTTTAAAATCCTTCAATGCATGACAGAATAACCACGCATTCAGTATTCCACTAAGTGTGACCTTGACCTTTGAGGTAGGGACTTGGGTCTTGCACGCAACACATCCGCTTGATGTGCTAGACATTTGTGCGTAGTTATTTTAAAATCCTTCGAAGCATGATCAAGTTATAGTCCGGACACAAATGTATGCATATATACAGGATTCCATTACCTATAAACTCTAAGTATGACCTTGACCTTTGAGCTAGTGACATGGGTCTTGCACGCGACACGTCGTCTTGATGTACTAGAAATTTGTGCAAAGTTATTTTAAATTCCTTCAATGCATGACAAAAATTACAGTCCGGACACGAATGTGTGCATATATGCATATATAGAGGAATCCGTTTCTTTCAAACTCTAAGTATTACCTTGACCTTTGAGCTAGGGACGTGGGTCTTGCACGCGACATGTCGTCTTGATGTGCTAGACATTTGTGCCAAGTTATTATAAAATCCTTCAATGCATGACAGAGTTAAAGTCCGGACACGAGTGTGTGCATATATGCATATATAGAGGAATCCATTAACTTCATACTCCAAGTGTGACCTTGTCCTTTGAGGTAGGGATGTGGGTCTTGTATGCGACACGTCGTCTTGATGTTCTAGACATGTGTGCCAAGTTATTTTAAAATCCTTCAATGCATGACAGAGTTACGGTCCGGACACGAATTTGTAAGTGGGGACGCACAGACGGACGGACGGACAGACGGACAGACAGACAGACGGTGCGATTTTAATATGCCGCCCTTCGGGGGCATAAAAAAAAAGATTAACTCAGGCTGAGAGTTCCATGAATGGTGGACAGAAATTTAATTTACATTTCTTTACATAAGTAAACAATTTAAAAAAAGAATTTAATCAATTAATATTTTCATTTTCTTCAATGACATTACATCATAAAACATGACTGTGTAACATAGAATGACTGTTGTAAAAAAACTACATCGTAGGACACTGATGGTTGGCGACACCGCTATGCTGAATACATCACTATGGAACTTAGGGGTGTCAACACTCCTGGTTGTCCGACTTTCATAATTATGATAAAGAGAAAAAATAATTTTGGAGGCAAGTTTCATCATATATCATATGCCATAAAAGATTGATTTACTGTAAACCTAGAATTGTTCTCGGCTCCATTTTTTGGCATTGTATCGACGCCGTACATTTACACGACTACAAAAAAAATAAATAAATGCTCCCGTTCCATCGGTATCACGTCACTCCGTGAATATTAAATAGCAAAATCCTTTTCTAATGCTTAATTTTAATACACAGGTGAGCAAATATCGCAGTCTATTGCATCAATATCAACTTTGGCAATTTGAAGCTGATTTCAAGTTCACAACAAAAGTTGACTTATCACTTATCTTTTATATTACGTCACGATACGACTGTGAGCTGAAATCGTGCACGGAATTAATGAATTTGTATATGTATTTTCATTCTAAAGTAAGCATTCAAAATGTCATAAATTTCAATCAGACGAATTACGATCGTTTATTCTATATCTTTTTTATATATCCAATCGTGAACATTTATTTGCAACACGTGACTGTACAATATATTACCATATTGGCAGCACATGCATACAAAAAAATCCTGTATTTTTCCCATATTTGGACGGTACAACAGTCCCATGTTAAACATACAATAAAGCCCAAAACGTGTGAAAATGATCCAAATGAAAATCGGGTGAAGTATATAAGAGTTCTGACCCTTTTAACGACAAGTTTAATCGTCTTGATATCAGGATTATTTGTCGTTTGCTGGTTAACACAAAGGGTTGAAAGTGCAAGTCATGCCAATGTTGTAAGATTTGGATATTTTCACGAAATTTATCGCTGGTATCTTTTATTGAAGGAACAAATAACATTTGCATTCGTACTAAGCTGGGAAAATACAGAAAAGACAGAAATACAATATTCAGTGAATCATTTTTAATTTAAACTAAATAATAGAATAAAAAGGTTATTTAACATTGTCCTGTACAATACGAGATAGCTGGTAGCTGGTACAGCTGGTACTCGTCCAAATATATCTCCGTATTGTATGGTTTAACCTAATAATATCTATCATACAATGTGACAACTGGTCAATGGATGCACAAAGTAAGTTACAGTCATTTTCATAAGTCTCATTTTCTTGAGACCCCTTTAACTGCGGTCATTAAAACATTTTTTAAATTCAAAATTCATGATAATATCAATTGGATTAATAGCAGAAAACATGAATTTCTCACTTGTATCATGTGTATTGATTCAACAAACTGACCAATATCGCGGATACTAGCAAATTGACGAGGTTGACAAAAATTAAGATGAATAGCTGGAAACTTTTTCATTGTAAGTAACGATTTTGCGACTAATTAAGTTTGCGGATCGACTGTGTTGTTTACTTAAAACGAGTGAAATAATTTCTAGGTTTACAGTATTACCATATTTTTGCAAAATCCCCGGGTTTTTGGACAACTCACTGGTAGATATATGTTTTTAGCAGGAAATCCTGCATTTCAAAGCTTTGAGGAAACATGCGTCACTAATCATCATGATCTGCAAGCTGATACATTTAAAGCGTTGCTTGTTATGCACTCATCCAATCAGAACACAAGAGGTTTCCGATAATTCATCACAACATCACGGACCTATATACACATGGATTGGCAACTCTCGTATCTTCTATACAAGTTCAACCTTTTTATCGCGTATGGCGAGATTTTATGCGAGATTTGGTTTGCCGAAATCGGAAACTCCCAGCGTCCACCTGTCCTGATCAAATTTAATCATGTCTTCTTCAGTATTTATGGCTCAATAGTTTTGTTTTTTTCTTCAAGTAACATCAGTCTCATTCCAACCTATATCTGTTTTTCGTAATGCGTACAGTAACTTTTATCGATTTTGTATGTTGAAAATGTTGTCAGCGTGATGTAGAATGAAGCTTCTCGCCGTCCTCCATCTTGGAACGTATCGGGGAAAAACGTAAACAATAAATCGAATTGAATCGTGTCTACTTCAATATGTATGGCTCAATAGTTTGTATTTTTCTTTGTTTATGCAACTTTTGTCTTATTCCAAGCTAATCTTTTTTCGTAAGGCGTAACTGTTATCGATTTTGTTTGTTGAAAATTTTGTCAAGTCTGGCGGCACCTGCCGAGTATCACAAATCGGAAAATTTCCGAAAATTTTCGAAAAACACCGAGCGCGCGCAAAGCATGATGGGTAACATTTACTACGATATCGCATTATCGATTTTCGGAAGTTGCCAATCCATGTGTATATAGGTCCGTGACAACATCAATGCATATTTGAATGGATATCTGCCAATTGATGTGTAAATTTGTTTTTGTGTTGTTACAAAAACATCAAATCTTTGAATTTTGTTAAACTTGACTGAATGATTTAATTATCGGCTTAACATATATTTGAAAAGTTAGGAATCACCACTTACTGCCCTCTGGGCAATTTACCTAAGATGATAGTGACAATTAACACAAACTCTTGTCAACAAATTAGTTTCGTCACCTTATCGACTGTACACAATACAAGCACTTCTTCATTATTGATATCACGTTTTAGTGTGTTTTTTTTAAACTTCAAACTTGTCAGTTTTTGTGATGAAATGAATGGAAATCTCCTTTGTACTCTACATTTACGTAGTGACAACCCTTTAAACTCACAGCGCCACTTCAATTACATTTTATTTTATTTATGTAACACCATTTACACAATATCTATGCTTACCATAACAAATATTCACCTGTTTACATCAAACGATCAGATTTGCAACATTTCTGCCACCATCTTTTGCAGCTTCCGTTAAATGTTTATTGTGCGGAATTCTGCGGGCCTATTTGAGGACCGAAAATGTTCACGAATATATTTATGTGGACTTTAAAATCGATTTTGTCATAAAAAATATTAGTACATGTATCAATAGTTATAAGTAATCGTCAATTTCCCGTACATTTAATTTCAACGACAGGCTTCGTACCGCACTCGGAAACTCGTCAAACAAAGACTACAGTATAAAGGTCGTTGTCTAAACACTTTCAATATTCTAAAAATAAATAATCAGGCCGTAGAATAAACTGGTCCATCCAGCCCTCTTGATTGGCTACACGGTTCCCGAAAAACGTTTCACGGTTAGAGTCATTCTGATTGGCTACACGGATTTAACTAAACTGAAACGAGAACCGTTTATGGTGCGGTAACCGTTAATCGGTAATCGAGAACGCGCGAAAGTGAAACGCTGGCGGTACTGTATGTTAAAAAAAATTTCGTTACCAAGTCCAGAAGCTTGAAGTTTCATATGGATAATAGCGTGATCTACAGTACCAAATGCCTTTTGCAGATTCAATAGTTTCATGCCAACAATATAACCTTTATCAATTTTCAATCTGATAAAATCAGTACAATTAATCAAGCAGACACCAGTTGAAAATTGGCAAATTGACCCTTTGTCCGTAAAGTAAGACTCAACTTGATCATACACCACCTTTTCAAATACTTTTGACACTATATTTATAATAGAGACACGGCGATACTTACCAACAACAGTTTTATCTTATAAAAAGGGACAACTCTAGCAATCTTAGTATCATCGGGAACAACTCCCTGATCTAAAGATAGTTACATTTATGACTTGAGCCAGGGAGTTTGCAATAATGGAAGCGCCACTTTTTATAAAGCGTGATGGGATATCATCCAGACCTGTAGCTGCATGAGCAATAAGTAAACGTTAATTTGTATACGCTTTTTTTCTGACATTAACAAATACTATATATATATTCAACATTCAGAGTTTTTCAACACGCACAAAACTCCAATGCTCGCACCCTTGTTCTAATATTCTTTCAAGAGGAAAGGAATGCTGCAGAAGATGAAAATCAAACCACTGAAAGAAAACAACAACAGAATGTGTATTCTCAACTGCTTTGATACTATTTGTATAACATGAAAGAGGTCACACACCCAGTTACATTGGAACTCATAGTGAAATTTGAATCAGGGACCATCAAGACAAAGACCATTGAGAAACGGTATGGCTCTTGAAAGTCCGTTGACTTTCATCACGCCTTACAGATATTGAATGAAAAGTCCGAGAATACGAGGTAGACGAACAAAAAGCATGGCAATCATTTATATACACTGACGAACTTGCTTCTGTATGTACGATTTGTGCCAAAACCTACTGAAGAAGAATACGATCTTGATGGTTTAATCTAAACTTATTACAAACAAAAGAGACTAGGACAATACTCTCCTGTAAACATTGCAAACGAAGAAGCTTGAATCAGTACAAGTCTGACCTAATTAGCAAAGAGCAAAACCTCACTGAACAACTGAAGGAATTTATTCATTTATAGTCGAGACAACGTGTACCATAATTAATCTAGTGCACGGCTACGTAACTAAAGAATTGACCCAGAGGACGTATGAAGATCAGTCGATTTGCAAGTACCACAACTCTAACAGTTACTTTGGACATTCAATAAGAGAGTTATTGTTCTCGTACAGAAACAGCACATGTTCTCAACGATTTCAAGATCCTTACACCTACGAAACATTTTGTCATGAAGTATTCTCGATCATCGGTGATCGCTTGCTGATAGAAATTCGCCGATAAAAGCAGATACGATGGCGCCTACGTGTATCTGCCTTCTGTTGGAGTAGTATTTGATAAACCCATATCGTGTTTGGACTTTTCGGCCATGTATCCGTCAATAGCAATCAATGGAAACATGGAACCCGGGAGTAAAGCGTCTCGAAAGACACGTCATTGGCAACGACCTTAAAAAGACAAAGACTATGTAGAATTTAACACACATGTCCGCGACGATCACAGGCATATTGATATCAGACAGGTTTCATATTAAGACGCAAATTATATTGTCTGCTTTTTAACGACCAAGCACATGAAGTAGACCTTTTGCCAGGTCTGGGAAGGATTGCTGAATCCGTGACTCAGGTATAAGAGACAAAAAGGAACGTTAGAAAGTGCTAATGACAACATACTGGTTAAACTGAAAAGCGACGTTTACAAAATCATAGCCAATTCTTGCTACGGTATCCTATCACATTTGAAGGAAGGCAATATAAGTGCCTTTATCACTTCTTAAGGTCGGGAGCATCTTCAAAAAACGGATTGGCACCTACGAGACAAACGAAATGCAGAAGTAGTATCCGGTAACACAGACAGTGCCATGTTCTATCTGAATATGACAACTACCGAATTATGCGAAGCATACAAAAGTAAGTTCTACACAGAAAAGGGCTTGATTTCTGACAAAGACGTTGTTTACATAGACATGTATGCTGACGATCTCTACAAACAGGAAAGTATGATAACGAAGGCCGTTTCCACTAGTGTTGGAAAAGAGATGAACGATCTGTACATTCGTGACCCAAACAATGAATTATTTGGACCACCTAGTAACTAGACAGAGAAAGTAATACTGCCTTTCGTCATATTCGGACAGAAACACTATTCTGCTAAGATCATTGATACAAACAAAGAGGGCTATATAGTTGGAGGTCTCGAAGTTCTCAAACGAAATAAACTGCTAGCTACAGATATAGCGAAAACCAGAATGTTTGAAAATCTCCTTCAACGCAATCCAAGTACATGGCAAGCGTACAACTCAGCTCGAAATATTGTGTCTGGACTTTTAAATGGGAACATCGATCAGAAGAGAATTGCTTCGCGCAAAAAAACACTGTCACTCATGGCCGAATGAACAGCGACAAAGCAGATGCTGGCGATGAACCGTTTAAATGAATGAAGCAATGCGGTAAAATTGCTGACACTGGCGGACTTGACAAAATAAGTGTATGTGTAGTAAAAGTCAAGAATCACGAACATAAGAATCTAGTTAATCTCGAATCAACAGATTATCTTAAGAAATCACAGAGTGAAGGTCAGCCTTTGCACCTGGATACGCGCGCTAGCGTAAGATAAATAAAAGATATAAAAAAGGATAAAATTGTCCAATTTTATAAAGGTTATGTCATTAATTCATCCGACATAAGTTTAGTTTAAACATTATTTATGTGTTTATCAAAGCATGAACAAATACAATACATATATAAACAGCATCCAAGATTGAGAAGAAAGCTATACAGCTTCTGTCAATATCTTTCCTGGCATCATCCGGCATTCGATTACTTTGAACATCTGTTGTAGCTTCGCATCGACTCCGATGTGTGAATTTGAATCGTTTATATCGCTAGAAGCTGTAATATAACAAAGACCTCACCAAAACAAGACACCGTTCAAACAACTATGGACAAATACGCTGCATAGTCATTTTGCGGGCCGGGACAAGACATCGAGTGATGACAGTAAGTCTGTCAACACAAAACGTGCTGTAACATTAAATACTGGTAATATGGGGTAACTACAACTACCAGAGCAAGTAAAGTGTCATCAACAACCTATATACATGCACGTTGCGCATGCATATTTTCTCACAAGTTATCATGACGTTGTTTTTCATTTGCTGCTTTCTTGACGCTTTGCTACTAAATACTATAAAACTGTTAAATGCGAACTCGTTTTCTTGTTATTGTAGAGCATGTGATCCAGAAAAGACCGTTGGTGTAATTAGTTCGAGCGGTCGCTGTGTTTTCATAGAACGCGATTAGATGTTCGGTTTGTCATTCTACGACAAAGCAAAGATAATAGATAACTTTGAATAAGAATGAAAAACGATCAAGATTGGACAGACATAATGCATATACTTTCAAGACGTTTCTACATGAAGGTTGGCAAATACATGATAGAAATAGAGTTTGTGAAAAACAAATTCTAAAGACCAGATGTTATGCAAGACTGGCTGAGGCTTCCATCGTATGAGCTTAACCTGATGAATTGTTATGGGTACAACATTACCACGAAAATCTTGTATGACATATTTCCTAACTGCGTACCATAACCTATAATTAGATTATTTTCTCTACCACGGAATGCAATGTGACATAAAATAACGCCTATGTAACTTACTGTCATCATGCACGATCAAATGCGACATTTTTATCTCTAGGCAAACAGGAAGTCAGCGAAATCCTCAATGCTGCTGACAGAGAAACTTTCTAGTTTATGTCGGATAAAATAAAACGTTCAGAAAGCAATTATAACTATAGGGATGTAATCGTGATCATGTTTGATCCAAATAAGGTGGGATGACTACTTCATGAGCGTCCCTACATTTTCAAGTCATATAGATCCTACTGGATGTCACATCATCGACAGTTCAGTGAAAAAGAATTTTCATCAACCTGATTGTTAAACGGCCGGGTTTATGATAAAAAAGAACTTCATTTCTCTGACGGAGATCAAAAAATACGTTACAGCATGTCATGGAACAAATGAAAGAAGCCGCGAATTGATTTTGCAATCGACATTGAAAAACTCAATACATTTTCATCATCAAGGACAATGTTGTACGGGATCAAATCGCAAAATAATGCGCGTTATGACATACCAAACGGGTAATTTAGTTTGTGTTTATTTATCCACAGTTTAAATAGTATATATTGCAGCTTATCATTGTTTAGTTAACCTGTCTGTCTTTCATTGCGCACATACTAAGGTGTATACCCGTCTTACCAGTTACAGGATCAAATAGCAAAAGAGTGCTCAATTTTGGTATACACATGGTGTGAAATGGCATAGCTTTAACTTGTAACTCACGGAAAAAAAAACTTTAATTGACATTAACCCAGTGGGCAAACGTTTCCATTATTTGACTGCCTGGAAGTCGTTTGTTTTATATGTATACGTTTCTTCCAGGAACAGTTTTGTTATCGCGTTCACTCGTAAGTGTCTTAGCCATCTTCGGATGAGAATAACAAATTTTGCCAATCCAGCCACTGATCAGTTCAGACAAATCAGTGTAATGAATGTTCTGTGTCTGATCTTACAGTCTCCCTTCGTTCTCGTGTAAATAACTCGTCATAATTTCTTTGCTGTTTCTCGTGCACTCAATAAACCAGAAATTAGCGTAACAGTTCAGTACATCATGTTTCTTAATTCAGAAGGCGTCACTAAAATTCTACTGTAAAATACAAAGTTCATATTGAATAGTTCAAGACACATCGAGTTGTAGCCAGGAGTCCTCTTAAAGGATCATTTACAAGGTATGGTTTTAAGTAATCTAGCGTATCTTTGTCAAATGACACGTTGCATCGACCGTTTGGATTGAATGCGTCTTCGGACATACGTTCGTCCATTTTGCAAGGGCAGAAAATAGGAACCAAGCGTTTTCGTCATAGTTAGGCATCGGTTTTATTCTCTCAAAGATCAACACCACACTGATCAGTTCTGAACATATTGTTCCGTGTTCTTACAAAATGCAGTGTGGATTTCTGAAACGAGAATGCCCTAGTGAAGATGGCATGTTTCTAGTCTGCATCTTCGTGACAACACTGTAGTTGGGTGATATACAATCGTTGTGTCCATCCGTTGCTAGTTCGGAGTCAAACAACTTGTAAACATTGCAACAAGCCAACAATATAAGTTCTGTGTCGAAAATTTCTGTTCGGTTTAAGAGAAAGCCAACCCAAAGGTGGCATTAACCATTCGCGAAAATGTCATTATACAATCGCGCACTATTGAACATGTACAAAACGAACTTACATAATGCTCGATGTGTCGCGGAAAGTGACGCTTCTCAGTGTGAATTTTCTTCAGCTGTTCTCCGTGGTCTACAATCCAAGGATACAACTTTGGATTCTTCTTTACGTCTTGATGTGCTCGTACGATCAGGGATTGTGCTGGTTTCACACTGTCTGCCGAGCTTAGCCATATCGAAGATAGAATCGATGAAACCGTGTTCTATCCACAAGGCAATGCTATTTGTCACCACTGCCTCGTACTGCCCATCGATCATTATCCACAATGGCTTTTAACAAGGTGGTCGAGCATTCTCATTTTCTGTTCCCGAAGAAAATCATTTTCTCTTCCTCTCCGTAATTTGTGTAAGCTTGAAGCGTTTCAATAGTGGCTGTGATGTGCATTTTATAGCGTTATCATTTTTATGCCCCCGAAGAGGTGGCATATTCAAATCGCACCGTCCGTCCGTCTGTTCGAGCCCACATATGGGCATATATTGGGTACTATATCATTCATTCCGTCAGGTAGCCAACAAAAAAAGGGGCACATATTGGGTACTTTTAATACTTTATATAGGGACTTGTTGGCTACTTTCTTATCGTTAGAGGCAATGGAAAGTACCCAACAAATGTCCATTTGTAAGGTCGTCCGTCCGTCCGTCTGTCGGTATGTCCGCCCTTATATTTTTCGTGTCCGGGCTGTAACTTTGTCATGCATTAAAGGATTTTTAAATAACTTGGCACACATGTTCAGCACATCAAGACAACGTGTTTCGTGCAAGACCCATGTCCATACCTCAAAGGTCAAGGTCAAACTAAGAGTTAAAACGTAATATAATCCTGTATATATGCACACATTCCTTTCAGCAACTTTGTCATGTATTGATTGATTTTAAGATAACTTGGCACAAATATTTAGCACATCCATACAACGTGTCTTGTGCAAGACTCACGTTCCTTCCTCAAAAGTCAATTTCACACTTAGTGTCTATAGGTAATGGAATCCTGTGTATATACATACATTAGTGTCCGGACTGTAACTTTCTCATGCAGATTAAGAATAAAAATAGCATTCCAAATGTATTCAGCACATCAAGACCATATGTCGCGTGCAAAAACCACGTCCCTACCTCAAAGGACAAGGTCATACAAAGAGTTTGAAAGTAATCGAATCCTGGATATATACACACATTCGTATTCGGACTGTAACTTTGTCATGTATTGATTGAATATAAAATAACACAATTATTCAGCACATCAAGACAATGTGGCGTGTGGAAGACCCTAGTTTCTTCCCCAAACGTCACGGTCACAGAGCTTAAACGTAATGGAAAACTGTACGCATGGTATCTTTGTCATGCATGTAAGGATTTTAATATTACATGGCACAATTGTTGAGCATATGGAAAGGACACAGACTGTGAGACACCTCTTTCGGGGGGCATTCGTCACTTATGAGGGACAGCTCTTGTTTTCCAAATCGTTCAGCATACCTGTGACATATGTAATCATGCTTTCGACACTTACGCGTGTAGGTAGAACATTAGGGTTAAAGTCGTCTTGTTTGAAAGGAGCATCTGTCGAGTTTCCTTTGAACTTGGTTGCAAGTAGCGTCATGCAATCAACTTCGACCGTCTCTTTCAGTTTGATGTTCTCTGTAGTTTCCGTCTTATATTAAGAAAGATATATGACATACATTGCGAGCACATCTAAACCCATTTGCAAGAACTCAACTTTCTTTTCCTTACTTCTCGACTGAGCATCTTTCTCTTCTACCATCAACAAGTTCGAAGATTGAATCTTAATCTTTCCGTGCGTGATAAACATTTGTTGTCGACTAAAATTGTATTTGGTTACTTCGCACACCCAAAGCTTATTTTCAGTTTCGTGTACCTGGCAGTAATGTGATTTAGAAGTTTCGCTCTTTGACCTTTGTTAATACTACAATGCCAGTCACAGGAATGTTGTTATCACTGACTTCTTTGTTTGCTTCCGCATTTACCGGATACAAAGTGCTGTCCGTATTGGTTCTAAAGAAGTTCGCAACTTCTGCGCTAAAATCTTCGACACGATAATTTTGTTTCTGTGCTTGTTCAAGGCAAACGTGAACTTGCTAAGTGTTCTTAGTAAGTAGCCCTATAAACGGCATATATTTTGTCCAGTATAGTTTTTATTGTATCCTGGTAAAGAATACAAAGGTGGAATACAACTCCATATTTATTTGACGAATCTCTAACTAAGACCGGCGTGCGTTCCTTGTCGTTTCAGATCGTTGTCATAATCCATGTATTCGTAGTAGTTGGCAAACGCTTTTATTTAGCACTTATCGTGTTCTTCAGAGAAGTAACGTTGCCAACTTTTAAGAATGTATCCGTTAAGCTATTTAAAATCTGTATGACTTGTTTGCTGACTTTGGTTAGCATTTGCAATGTGGCACTTCTCCTGATTTTGTTCTCCATCGTATAGTGCCCATTCGTGGAACTTGGAAACAGCTTTATTTTTGTCACTGCAAATTGAACAATAAAGTCGTTTTGTGTCAAGCACAAGTATCACGCTTATAATGTTCTTTCTGTGGCGTCCGCTTCGATTAAAGTCTTCGCAAAACACATGTCAGTTTGACCTAGCAACAGTTCGTGTTTGTATTGTTCTACTAGACCAAGCAAGACAGGGTAACAACCACGTAGTGTCGTATCTTCTTCCCAGAAAGTCAAACGCGAAACTATCTCTTTGAGTTTGTTCAGAAATGACTTGAGGTCTGTCTCATTAGCTAAAATATATCTGAAATTAAGAAGGCCACCATGAAACGTATCAGTCTAAGACTGACACGAGACTGACTCGCAGCCTTCTAGTCGATTGAATGTGGACAAATCATCTGTTGAAGAATTTTTTGACTGACTCCACAGTTGTCGACTTAGTAATGATGTGTACAGTCGCAAATTCTAAAATGGATCAAAAACACAGAGAAGCGATTCAAAAACATAAAACATATATAAACAACAGTACAGGGATTTCCTAATGACAAAGGTTTGCTTTGTGCAGTATTAAACCATCTTTTCTCTCAGTGAATATTGACAAGAACTATGATGGAATAACTTAAATCCGCGAAAACTTTCAAGGGGAAAGTTAGAGCGTTGATATTTGTGTTACCGAAACGAGGACCTTGAGCGTTCGATGAGTTTTTGAACGCTCTCGAAGAGAATGAATTTAACTGGCATACTCCTGTCAACTATGATCAGGGGGCCTCAAGAAAATACGATCGAAACATCACGCATTGTACATAATTAACCGAAGAAAGCATCAGATTACTGGTAGAGTCGAATCAGAATCCATCATCGCAGCATCATGTACAGGAGGCATGCACTGAAGATTCAGCAATCTGCGACATTTGTATGGATGCACGAAAATCAAAAGCTTTGTTTCCGTGTGGTCACAAGTTTTGCTCAGCATGTGCCGAAGGATTTGCTAATACAAACTGTAATATTCCCACTGTCGAACGTCGATACATGCAATTATTTCACTTATTTTGAGATCTGAAAATTCAGGAAGAATGAATACAGAGTGTATGATAACAGAACATAATTAAACTTAACAGAAACATAGTGTTGAGTTAAATAATGAAACAGCGAACAACGACACTTTAATCCCTTCTTTGTACATATACGTAGAATAAAAGATCTTTATACATATCCTCCGCTTATGTTTTTCATTTTTCGTTCACTATGCTAGCATGATTTATCTGCGTTATTCTTGATGCTCAAAAGATATTTAGGCTGATTAAAGATTTTCTCAACGAGTTCCAATATCCTGAGGTCAACCGCCGACTTGACCATACTCCAATCGTAATCTCACAAGACGGGCATATTGAAGTACAAGTTGTAAACTGGTTAACAGAGTGTGCTTGTGGCGTCGTAACAATCGTAAATGATGTATTCATATTCGGCCGATGACTCGTGAAATTCAAGGATATTAACCTTGAATGAGCAAATAAGGTTGCACAGGGTAAATGAAAAAAAGGAACAACGGCAGGACTGGAAAAGCTTTGTAACTTGTATTTGCTGATAGAAGGATAAACAGAAATCAGAGTATTACCTTTGTATAAAGATAACAGCACGTGCCCATTGTTCATATAACTGCTGTACATGTTTGTATTTTACATCGTGAAATCCCTAGCTCAAGTTGGTAGTTTTATTTTTACGTACAGAAATAGTCAAATTCGTATGGTTGTATTGAATTATGTACAGCGTCTCTTTGTTTGGGTCTTCTTTGTATATCTTTTTCCCCTTGGTTGTTTTGTCTTTGCAAATAATATGATGAGTTTTAATAACATCGTTACCTTCTGTGAACGTTTCTAGCTTCTTAACAATACTACCGAGGAGAGCGAGAGCTTCCTTTGGAGAAAGAGTTTCCATGAACTCTTTATAAATGTACTTTACGTGATCAGACCCTCTGTGTAATGGAATTGTGTATGCATTCATCGATGGTGTACTTTGGGTTGTCCGAAGAACAGTAGTCACGACAATGTGTAAACCTTTGATGACATCATTCTTTGTATGTTTATCTATCCCAGCATATGTGTTGATATTTATAATGACAGAGTTGCCTAAGACATGCTCGCATTTAAGATGATGTGAACACAAACTAACAGAAGCTTGTATACATTTCTGTTTTAAATATCTGAATAAAACCTCAAGTTGCAAGTACTATATCAGTGGACGCCGCGGTATGATAGTCTATGTTTACAATAACAAGACAAAGCAAAATGTGTTTACACAAGTTTAATCTTCGTGTGAAAAAGAACAACATGAAACGAAACAAATTTGATCTGAAAGAACTCAGTTAGTAGAACCATTTAAGGGTGTTTAGTTTCTTAATGACAAAGTATGGTTTTTTGCGAGTTGTTTGCTGGCAATAAAGGTTTGGCTAAATGTTTGTCTTCGTCTCTATGTAGAAGATATATCGTAATATTTTGTTTCCGAAGTGACACAAACTTCACGTTCTTATTGAAAGTAGGAACAGTCACCAGCATGATATGATGAGAAGGAATATCACCATAAAGTTTTGTTAACTTCACCACACATGCATTCAACACAATGCTTGTTTTCAATTTTGTCCGTTCCTGCTTCGATCAATGTAGTCTCAGTCGACTAAGATTGATCGAATTCTTCCTGCGTCTGATTTTCTGTAGAAATCTCCGTGGGTGTAGGAGTAGGAGTATTGTGTTGCTGCTGTGCTGACTATTGCTGAATGACGGACTGATTATTTGAAGCAATAACATGTTGTTGAGGCATTTGTTGAGACATTTGTTGAGACATCGGTTGTTGTAAAGTGACGGGTTGATTAATATCTTTGAATCTCTTGCTGTTTAGATTTTTTGTTCGACCCTGATTAGAGACAACATAGGTGGTGTGGTGGCCGAGTGGTTAACGCTCTGGACTACCAATCCGGAGGTTCCCGGTTCGAATCTCGGCTGGGACACTGGATATTTCAAAAACGCTTTTCAGTGTTTCCCACCTATCTGAGATGAACTGGTTAGAAACCCAGAGGGTAGAAAAGAACCAAGGGGTCTATTCGTAAAAGAGCTAGGGTCTGGTACCCGGATTCCCTTGTATCTGCTTCTGTCTCTAAAATAAAGGACCACAATGGAAACAAGAGCTTGCTCTTTCTTGTGTTATCCTTGGTACTTGGTACTGAAATAAATACATACACAATTCCATGTTGATGAATTGGTCCACTGACAGCATACCATTAATTATTACTTAGTTGAACCGAATGCTGTAGTACATTGTTAGCCGTTGTGACTAGACCTTGGAAAAGGTATGTGCTGACTGCGAAGGCATTGTCTGTTGCACTTACCCTGTTGTCTGCATTTGAGTGTAAAGCTGGTGTGTAAAATTTGGAGTTTGTTGATGATGTTGCTGTTGACCCTGATTACTCATGATATATATATAAACATTGTAGAATGCGCGTTTGACAATCCATTCTGCATCTGCGTCATCTGATTTGTGAAACCATCCATTTCTTGTTTCCAAAGAGATTGCGATTGATTGTCAGGATTCACGAGTGTTTGAGATTCGTTTACAATAGGCTCGTCGTATTCTAGTCGAGCCCGTTTGACTGCAGAGCCTACGGATTTCTCTAACAAAGGACGTTTCGCACCTCTTGTTGGTGACAAAGCCGATACCACATTATTATAAAAATGCAAAGTTTAATCCGTACCGACGTTGTTATTCGCTTGACTCATACTAATAAACTTAATATCATGTGGACACAGTTTTCTTGAACTATACACTCTAATACTTTTTTCTTCAAAGTCTTTTCCCACGTTGATGAAGTCTGTAACCGTTTCATCGCATAACAACGCGTCTTTGAACAACATATTGCCTCTTTGCTGACCGTGTTTCAGCGCATTACGACTGTAACAATTCAGAATTTTGTAAAAGTCCGTTTCGGTATTAGGATATCTTATGTCTGTTTTCATGTTTATGTATGCGTATTTTACCAAGGTTCCTCTTCGAGCTCCTAAATCAACCAAGGCAACGAGTATTTTGGTCATGGGATAAACTGAAGCATGGTACAATTCACATTGACTATAGGAAAGGCGATGGTTCTGCCTTCATGGACTACTCCCTGAAAGCATCGTTTATTTCCTTTGGCACTTCCAGAAATGCGATGTGTCAATAAGCCCGACATAATACAAACCTTTATTGTCTTCCTTAAGTTTAGACACATACCCTATGGTTACGTCAACGCAAAAAACAACATGATACACAAGAGGAACACTTCTGCTTTTATTTTTCTGAATCATTTGTCTCGCATCATTTTTGTAATCACACACTTCTCTTTCGATTCTCTCACCCCAAAGAAAGCGAATTTCCCGCTCAATTCGATGCAGCGATACATGCCTTAAAGTATTCACTGTATATATTCTTGTTTAGTTCGAGTTCGCTGTATTCTAATACTGAATTTCGTACAACGCATTTCACACTAACGTAGTATTCTGCCTCTCATGTGTTCTCTCGGCAAAGAAATAGGCATAACAAATGAAGATCAATCTCTTTCAGGGTTGTGTTGTCGCCAAATACGAGGCATTGTCCCAACAACCGTTTCCGTCTGAAGAAGTCAGAAAGTGTACATACATTGTATATCTTTGTAGTGAGACTAGCGAAGTCAAAGTGAAACGATTTCTGTCTTCTGATATTGTTTACACATATTTCACATGTCTGAGCGAAATTGTCTGCCAAAGTTCGCAAGGCTTTCCTCGTAATCTAAATCACTTTAGGTAAAAAGTGCCTTTAGTGGCATTATCGACGTATGGTCTTCTGTCAACGGTGCTTGTTGGCACAATAAAGTACAAGACCGCTGCTTAAAGCTCGATTAAATCGTTTGGGAATATTTGTCCGCTCTAGTTTTCTCTACATGTAGCTTTCAATTGTTTCCTGCTGATTGTATGTGTGTGTTTTGCAAACCTCATTCAGATTTCCGCTGAGGCGACTCATGAAATTAATGACAACTTCTCGAACGTAGATGTGAAAACTCTCTTCCCCAAATAGTAAGTAGCTTAAACTTCTGTATAAACTATTCGCATCTTTCTCAGCTCTGTGGTACGTGAAATTGGAACTTCGTTCGCCTTGGAAAGGCTTACGTTTGTTCACGATCGTCTCTGTGGATGTTTCGGTTGCGTCGGAGTTAGCTTGAAATATGGTTTCTTACGAGGTTTCTTAAGTGCTAGGATTGCATCGCTCGCTCATTGTTTTTTGTATTCGTTTCGTTTTCTTCATGTAAACCATGATAGGTTGTGCGGTGGCCGAATGGTTAGCGCTCTGGTCTACCAATCCGGAGGTACCCGGTTTGATTCTCGGCCGGGGCACTGGAAATTTTAGTTTTCAGTGTTCCCCACCTATCTGATATGAACTGGTTAGAAACCCAGAGATAGTCTCGCGTGTATCGGTGCTATACATCGGGCATGTAAAAGATGTAAAAGAACAAAGGGGTTAATCGTAAAAGAGCTAGGCTCTGGTACCCGGATTCCCTTGTATCTGCTTCTGTCTCTCAAACATAAAGGGCCACAAGGGAATGAAGAGCTTTGTCCTTGTTTGTTATCCTTGGTACTTGGTACTGAAAAAAAATACAAATATAAATACCATGGTGCAAGCTGCTGACTGGAAAATGATGATTTCTGTCTCATATTCTTTATTTCATTCAAAGTGTAGATGTTGGTTCAATCAGTGTCATGATCAAACAAATTAATATGATAGTATACTGACGGGTTATATCTCTCATTTTCAAGCAGACCTAAAATTCCAACAATTAATGAAGAAACAACGTATATGTTTGTTCTTCGTTTGTGACCCGTTTGACAAGAGTTGCTTGTGTTTGCACGTACCATAAACGACGCACAACAAGGAACAAGATGACGTCTACAGCGTATTCTAAACTACTATAGTAGATAGTCGAAAGAAACAAAAACAAAACAAAGACAGAGTTTTTTTTTCAGTCATTTATTCATACAGCAATGTTAGGTTTTGACATCTGGTATAATAAAGTACTCACAATTTGAGACCTGCAATATCATGCTTGTCAATGTCACAGTTGCACTATTTACACTGTTCACTGAATCTTTTTTTATTTTGGAGATTCAAAGCTGAATTCCTGAAACAATCTTAGGTAGTCAGTTAAACACTCAGTCGGCAGCAACATTCGGGCGTAATTTATCTCAGTCATGTCCTCGGGAATCACATATCTTTGATGATCTTCTACGTGACTCGTCTGCCTGAAAAGCTGATGGGGTGTGACACTATATTCGAACGTTACTCCGTCTTTTACTTCGATGACGTTACTCATTGTTTACACGTACACAGTCTATTTGCCTTTATCCATTTTCCATTAAACATAATTCAATTAACGCAAACTCATCTTTAGTGTCGATACTTTTTCAGTCGCGTGATCTAACTAAAGTGTTTGCTCAAGAGTATGATATCAGTTCCATTCGAGCACAATTAATACTCGTGGGGCATGTTATCAGGCAGGCTAAATCTTTCGATGGGTTGATCATGAAAGAGGTGAACTCGACATAGATATTCATCATTTTCTACATACCAAAGTTCATCATTCACAATAGCATACTTCCACGGTTCAAGAGATGACAGGCTTTACAGAACGTTGTAACTGAGTTGTAGTTTGCACCAGCGAACTCCTTTGAAGTACTTTGTAAACTTTACAGGCGTGCCATCCATGTCGAGTGTGATCATTACGTGTGGAGCATCATAACTGTTGTCAATCGGGATCATGTCGTCTCTCAACGCGATGATACATTTCAGATAATCTGCTACCAGTCGTTGCGTATCTCTAGCAGACGGGTCGATATTCATCTTCTTCAGGACGCTCATCCATCATGTGGTTTTAGATTTTTTTCGAGCTGTTTGATATCCGAAATCGGTATTTGATTGAAAAACCATATCTTCCGATGAACTTTAAAAAAAACAAAACCTTGGCAATTTTTCGAGTAGTCCGATCATATTTTGTCTCAAAGCGCCCTTGTAAAGGTCGATAGCTTCTGGCATCCTGATGACAAAGTCTCTAGGATTGTAGAGATACTTTCTCATTTTTGAGTCAGTCGTCATGTTTTTATTCATAATCATTTGACTTAAATCCTTGTCTCTTCACTTGTTAAACGACATTGTTATAGCAGAGTCAGTACATACACAATGAAATAATAGCGTCTTTTTCCTTAAATATTATTTTCCCGGATAAAATGAGTCGGCTGATTAAATTGCACTTACAAACTAACACTATAGCGCCTATAAAGCAAAGCAAAAGTAGTCCAGAAGAAGTCAGGTAAACGATAATTTGTTACTGTGTGTTCTTTTCATCTTCATATTTTGAGCGGTTTGTCTTCTTTTTCGTACCATTTGAATCAGGTTTTGGTCTTGTATATGAAATGCGTGAAGAGACATTTGCTGTCGGCGAACTGCTTCCAACTGTTACACTTTCTGTTGGCGGAGCTGTTTGAGTTATCCCCAATGTAATGCCTTCTTGATTATCATAGAATGTGATGTGTTTGTCACCGTATAAATTTGTCACAGTAGGTAATGCCTCTGTTTATGTTGATGATGTGACATTCGGATCAGGCTCAGATCACTATGTTTACATGTAGCATATGGTACCGTGATAAAAAATTTCGAGTTTCATTTAGAGTTGACGATGTACAGTGGCGCCTGCGTGTAGGTTCCCCGTGTTTGCGTGAAAAAGCGTGTTGCACGCGTGTCGGACACGATCGTGTTGCACGGTATGTTACTGCGCATGCCCAGCGTGCAGCTTGTAGAACCGTGCAATTGCTAGTGCGCATGCCCAGCATGCAGCGCGTAAGAAACCTTGCAATTACTGGTGCGCATGCCCAACGTGTAGTCGCTAAATGTGAAACCGCATTTATCATTGGGCTACATGTCCTGCTCTGGATAACACATGGTCAATTCCAGTATATTTTAATCAATCGCCTGCATTTTTCGCCAATAGGCGTACTTTTACTATCATCCAATCCACCTCGCCGACGCAAAAGGAAGTCGATAATCGGCATGGTTAGATTTTATCCAACGAAGTAGGGAAAAAAGCCAAAGTTTTTAAAGTGAAAACATCAGCCCAGATACCAGTTGCATGAATATACGAAAGACAAAGCCTCTGTAAAAGAGTTGCGAGAGAAAGCCAAACATCATTGAATAGTCAAATACATAGTTTTGCATCCAAGCAAGCAATTCAAAAACACACATTTCTGAATTACTCATAATGTTTTTCAGTAGGACTTGGGGACTCCGTTCACTGTAAAGCAACTTAAGTGTCTGTCTCTCACGACGAGTTAAAACATGAGAAGCAATTACTCGCGTTTGGCTCTGTCTGAAAAAAAAACAAAGCTCACACTGCTTTAATTTGCCAGGGATAGATTGCCAGGGCAAATTGTCATTGCATGAGATACCCTGAGACTCTAAGCATCACTTTTCTGCAAGTTTTACAAATAAGTTGCAATGTGTTTTCCTTTCAATCCCAAAGAACTGAAAGCTAAAACAAATTCAAACATCCAGTCTTGATATTTTGCGTCAGGTGTTGTTCTCTAAGCTAGGTGGGTCTTGTGCTAACTGCTTGAAATCGATATGTTGATGTATACCTTTAAAGAGTACCCATGCAATGTTTTGGGACTTGCATAATATAACAGGTCTTGGGTTTCTCACAACCTTTTAAGAGAATAACTCTACACAACTCCATGTAATAACAATGCTAGTCGCTTTATGGGCCAATACAGGTTTTCTTCTCCGCACATGTTTTAGTATACACGTGTATATAGAATTCATCATTTCATTTCTCATTCCCGTTGTGCCGCAGAGCGATAACATATGTCATGCTTAGTTCTTGCTATTTGAAACATCTGTCTGAAATGAGAGTTACATCGATTGTATTTAATTTTAGCCATCGTAAATACTATCTAAAATCTCAAGCAGACTTTCTGGCATCAAATTGACTATATGCATAATTATACCACTTCGACAAGCCATAGTTAAACGATGAACATTGTTGCTCAGTTCTCCATATTAAGCATGTTATTTTATGACGACATATTACAAACATTTGACCAGTGGTCAAAACAGATTAATCCCAATGGAGTATTACTGGCAAAGGCTTGGATGTATTATTCTGGAAGTGCAGATAAAGTGACCTATTTTGCTTATGGTGCTGACGTGATGTCCTGGGAAGCAACAGACGACCCTTGGGAGGAACACGATAGATGTTCTGCAGGCTGCATTTATTTGAAAATGACAGGATACAAAAACAATAGATTTGGACTTGTTTCATTGTCAAGAAATGACATGGGAAACAAGCAATCTTTCGGATTCGAATCAACCAGTAGGCCTGAGTATAACTGTGGAGCTTACGCATCAAGCAGTGCTACCTGAGCTTTCTTGTTGTTTAGTTTTGAAACAATGAACATTTACATTGTATCAGTAGTACCTTTGATTATGTGTGTGAAAAATAAGAGTCTTAATGAATCGTTTAACATGATTATGCTTTAGTATTAGTTTTGTTTTTAAAAACAATTTGCATGCTGTTGAGACATGCTACCACTCAACTGTATAGAACAGAGAACTTTGTCTTTGTTTTCTCCTGTATTGCTTAAACAGTGCTCTCGACTCTCGAGAGGAACATGCAGATATTTCTTTGTCTTATTGAAGTCATTTACATGTGACAGAAGATAGGACTTGGCTTTCTGTTTCCAGATAAACTGACAAACAAATTTTTAGATCATAATTATGACACTAACCTTTTTGCAAAATAACCACCTTACACTATAGTGTACTATATGTTATCAACGAAATACAACTTGTCTCTCAATTACTGTTGCTTAAAGCATTTAACAGGCAAACATAAAACATATTTGAGACTGTATCGTCATTATTATTACAGCATCATAAACAAGAAATTTGAGATATTCAGTTCTGTATTGGTGTGCCTCAACGGGATGTTTTCTGCCAGGAAATTAAACATCTGTGAAAATGCAATCAGTTCATCTGTTGTAAAGACATGTGTACACAATAGTATTCTGTTCCGATCCATCAATTTGGCTTAAACTGCACAAGGCACAATACCAACAAAAATTGTTTGATGATGGATTCTGAAAATTAATCATACAGCTATAAATGTTTTTGACCATACCTTTTCTCTTCATGAAGAGAAGATATCTTTGTACAGTATTTATTTTCACAGTGTGTAAATCTTCTGGGTCTGGGCAGCTTAACATCAACATGAAATTCAAAGATTTGTGTTGACTAACTCCGAAACAAACTTTGCACTGTAGCATCTGATTAACATTAAAATAGATATAATCAATACTGTCAGCAGTGATTCCATCATTGAACAATTTTTGGTCTGTTCAACAGGAATTTGTACAAACAGAAATATTCATAAGTAGGGATCTTTGGTGTGAGATTGCATGCAATGAGTTATTCTAGATATAACCAAGGTATGTATAAACTTTGGTAGCAATTTTTCATTTGGAAACACTTTAACGCACAAGTAATCTCTGTCAGTCACAAACAATGTTTCAATAATCTTAGAGCTTGAATTTCTTTTGTGGTGTGCCTCAAGGCTCTGTGATATGTTAGCTATACAGATATGAAACCAAGAACCAGTTTGATCATCCCTTCATGTATATAGTCTCTGTTTTCACTGAGAGCATGTAAATCTTTTTGGACTTTTTAAACAGCTGTACATAATATCTGAAGTTCGGAGATTTTTCTTGTTTTGAATAATTGTGAAATTAAATACGCATTGTACTTATTTTGTTTTGGTAACAATAGATATATCTAATCTTTTACCTTATACAAACAGAAGTCATCCCATATTCATAAGAGTAAATTAAATTCACTTGTACAAAGAAAGAAATGAGCTTACTGTGTTTTTCTTGTAGATCTACATAATGATCATTGGAGACAATTCATATACTCTAGTTTTCATTCAGGCACACACAAAACTCACAAAATCCTGCTTCGCAATGCTTGCATAAAAATGTAAAAGATATATCTATTTAAGTAAAAGGGGAATGCGATGGAGTTTTCTTCAGCTTGTACTTCATAATCTTCAGAGTATTCTTCTGCAGTAAACTTTAAACCGGTTTAAGCTCCCCAGTGGTGTTTTTGCCACTGACCGTTCCAAGGCGGTGCCCCACTGTGTTCCGTTAATTGTTCGTTTTGTCCTCGTGTGTTTGCTTTGTATGCTTGTGTATGTTGGTAGTGTATGTTTGTGTGTGTACATGATTGTGTGTGTGTGTGTTGTGTGTGTGTGTGCGTGTGTGTGTGTGTGTGTGTGTTGGTGGTGTGCACTTCTGGGTGCTGTGGGGTTCGTTTTGGGGAGGCTGCGTTTTTGGTACGTGGCATTCCCTGTTTGATATTATTTTTGTTTTTAGATACTTACTCTCCTCCAGACAAGCAACTATTTCATTTTCTGCTTTGAGCAGTGTTATGTACATTGTATATGAAAATGATACTGCAGTATTTCTAAAGTAAAACATGGTTCTCAAAGCATTCAACACTGTCTATATCTTTTATTTTCGAACAAGGTAGATCTTGATTAAAACAGTCAATCACTACAAACACTGAAACAGAAATTATTTCATGTAACAAGGACAAGAAAAATTCACTCACCTCTCTACTTCCAGAAAATATTTCAAGCAACAAGGACAAGAAAAATTCACTCAACTCTCTACTTCTTGAAATATCCAAACCAAGCATGGTTTTCATCCGTTGCCAGTTCAAATCAGCCAGAATCACTCAAGTCGCTACACAAGGATACATCCTTAGAGACAGTTGTCACTATTTCACCATTTACCAACACATTTTGTCTTTTTCCGACCTACATTACAACAAATATTGTCTGAAACGTCTCTCAAAATATATCCACGCCTCGTCCGGTACGGGTCCGAAAACAAAGGAAAGTTACCAGTGACGACAGCATCTCACGTGCTTTAGTTCTTACTAATAATCAATTGCGTATACAACCCTTGTTGCGGTTATGCCTCAACTATCAGTTTTTCTCCTTCGATGATAATTATGACACATTAATGGCAAAACAATAAAGGTTTCTACAATCAAATGAGACCAAGATCAGGCATTTCTGTCGATAATCAAATTAACCTGCCATTGTATGATCTTCAAGCAGAGACCCCTACCTAAATCCAGTCAAACGTGTTTTATTCATTCGTGAAGAACGTAAATTTTGTTATTATTTCCCGAAATAAACTAGGTTTGCTCAGTCGAATAAGACCAGGTTCAAAGTTTTCCACCTCGAAATGAATAAACAAGTCGAGATTGAAAATGAGGGAACAAGTCAAAATATCCGCCATTTTCCGACTGTTTTCAATCATTTTCAATCTTGATTCCTGATAATTCTAGACCAGCAAAAGTCAAATTCTGCATTGAATCAATCCTTGAACAGTAGTGCGCGTCCTTAAATAGATATTTTTATCTACAAGTCTCAACGAAATACAATGGCTTGAAGTTTGCCAGACGAAACGACATGCAAGTTTTCTGCCAGTGCTGTTTCCGTGTAAATACAGCTGGTCTTTCAGAGTATATATTTACAAGTTTAACAAGCCAAATTTCCGCCTCGGACAGAACCAGAACTAACCTCTCATGTTGTACTCCTAGATTTATCTAATAACGTCTCAACATATTTTTAAATAACGGTGTTATACCTCAAGTCAGTATGCATAAATGATAAAGATTAAGGTGAAGATTTTTAATTATTTCTTTTTTTTGTACTTTTTGTGAATACAAGTTTTACAAAAGAAATTAAACATGTTCATTCGTTGTAAACTCCAAAGATCAACTGAAACCACGAAGTTTGCATTAACCTAATAAATAAAAAAGAGTCAACTCAACAGGCAAAGAGTCTGACTCTGATAAACAAAGTCCTCTACATTGAGAAAACAAAAACATGAATAAGAGAAAATGACAGCGTGTAAGAAGTTAATGTTGACTGTTGACAGTGATCGGATCTCTGGAGAGCTGATTCAGTTTGATTCAGACAGAGAATTAGAAGTTTCAATATTTACTTTTCTGACAGAAGATGTCTCAAGAAACGCGACAGACACAACAAAACGCAAAAGGAAAAACAAAAAACATTGAAAAGCCAGCAACGTATAAACTGCAATGACTGAAACGCACAAAACCAGGCACTTAAAGGCAATGATAAACATGTGAGTAAAAGATTGTCTTTGTCTCACAAAAAGAAAACTGAAATGCCTCCGACGTTTCTCACCTCATCACAGATGTTAAAAGTGTAAATGAACAGCTCCGGCTTACTGAGATAATTTGATCTTCTAGTGGAGAAGATTTACCTAACCTGTCTCAAATCCGTGCGTTCACATCAGAGAACCAAATTTTGTACCAAGAGCTTTCAACAATGACAAGGACAGAAAGAAACTGTCTATGATTATCTGGGATGGCGAGCCAAACTTAGTCAGTCAATGCGTATTGCCAGAAGTAAACAGCGAAAGTTAAGTTTTCGACACAGTATCAGTACCAGAAGACGGTAATAGCTTTTACAAAAGCATTTCGTTCCTTGTATTTGGTTGCCTGGATTTTTATCTAGTAATCAGGCGACGTCTCAAAGAATGCATGTCCGATGTGATAAATGAGTACACCTTAAACCGTATTTGCATGAAAGAGTCATTTATGGGATTTATCAGGACATATTTGAAAGAAAAAACACCAGACAAACCAAACATCCTCGCGGACAGAATCGAGTTCTTTGTAACTGCGCTGATGTTGAAAATACCTCTGTACATCTCCAAGGTAGATGTGAACGAAGAGCCGCCAGAGTTGTACTTACCAGACCTAGACGATAAACGACAGAGATGTCTGTTTTTGTGTCGCATTTGAAAAGGACATTACCATCTCGTTGTAAAATTTCACATGTTTTACAACAATCACAAACGTGCTGAAAGACTGCAATTCAAAACAGGTGTAATCGACGAAGGAAAAAAACATACTCGATTCGAAAAACAGTACATTTGGAAACGTTGAAAGACAAAATCAAAAATATTGACTGTGAAGACGAGTTCATACTAATACAGTCAAAATCTCAAAGGAAGCTTGTGGCCGATCTGTCAAACTGGGATTCAAGCGATGGTGAAGTTCAGTTATACGGTAAACAAATACTATTAGCTGGGAAGAAAACATCAGAAAACAAACCACGTGACATATTCGAAAGCAGTCAAACCTAAACCGCGACGAACACATCACCCAAAGACGAGGTTTATGATATACAACCGAGACTCGATCATAGTGAACTGACTTACAAGTAAGATTAGAAACAGAGTAGCTCTGATCATTACACACTATCAGTGACTGGTGGTTCATCAATAAAAAAACAATACTACTGTGCTATTAGGTCTGTATTCAGAAGATCAGAGAACGTGAACAACTTGAGTCAGTTGCCAGACGAAACTGAAACATTCGATACAAAAACTATCTTGCGCCAAAGAAACTGTCCAAAACTAGTTGAGATGCTTAATCGTCAGTTTGGAGCAGATCCAATCTCTGAGAGACTGTTTGTTCACTTGAAACCGGTAATAAGATCAGCCGCGATGTCTGAGTTGCTTAACTTCGTTTCTTTAAATGAACGAGTCAATAACCATAAACAAAAGCTTATCGATATGCGAATGCGTTTACTGCCGTTTGATGGTGACTTCATTGAGAAACGCAAAGGGCAAGTCGTGAATTGTCAAATGAAGTGTGGATGCATTGCTTATTCTGATAGTGAAGTGGCGGAACACAATGATTTCGGGTATCATCAAACTGGTGGAAAGATCAGAGCATGGGCGCCACTACCTTTCAATGCGAAAGTGTTTTAGATACAGAAACATTTGAAACCGGGCAAAACCCTGTTGGTAGACAGTACGATACTTTTCCTCGCGGACGAAAACTTGTATTCCATTTAACTGTTCTGTCAGTATGCGCCACCGAATTCAATGATACTACCAAGGTCTTGAACGTCAGTCGATGACATTAATTTAGTACAACTGAACAACGGAAAGCTATGTATCTTAAATCAAACAATGAGAAAGTGTGCCGTATGTGATGCCTTGTCTATTCAACCTTGGACACCACTGAAAGACATTAATAAAGGTCAATTACAGCGCATGAACAGTCAACAGTTTACATTCTCAAGTGAGAACTATCCGAACGAAACCTTATTCCTTATAACAAAACTGATAAACAAACCGTCTTGTAAGATGTATACCATCGACAAAATACAAGACTGCCTGTGCACCATGAATTTGTTATTAAACAAAATGATAGGATTGACCAATTTGACATTACCCTTTTTCAAGCTGGTTTGATACAAGTGATCGTGTCTGCTCTGACAATATGACAAGAGTCCTGTTACAAAGTGTCTGCTAATTGATGCCAATTGTTTGTGTCGCAGTCCTTTCTTTTCCATCTGTAAACGGATGAAGTTCTAAAAAAACACAATGAAAGAAAGCAGCAAGTTTGAATCTCTGTTTTAAATGCGTTGGTTTGTCTTCTATGATATTGTTAATCTCTTCGATTATCTCATTAACAAAGGAAAAGTAATGCCTTAAAGGAACTCGAAAATGTAGGGTGATAACGAGCTTTGATTCTCGGCAAGGCGGAAATAACACTATTTTGTTGATGTTACCCATTCAAAATTATATGCTGATTCATCTAAATGCACTCGTCTACTTCCAGTCACACACACTGTTGTTTCAATTTTATAATATGGTCGTACACACTGCGGTTTCAATTTTATAATATGGTCGTATGCAGCCAAAATATTTTGCATCTCGTAGTCATGTAGTCCTTCTTGTAGTTTAAGATCACGCTTGAAATGTCGTATCTTTTGTTTCAAATTACCTGACATACAAATTATATTGTTCAGAAAATTGAAGATCAAAAAACCTGTCACTGAACATACAGCTTTATTTCGAATCGACAAAATGACTGACTTGAACAGATATATACGTTTTTAATCAATAAACATGTTGAGGGCTTCACAGCTGACATAACTGAATGTTTTTCTATATGCCACACATCTGGTAATGCCACGAACAGAATGATTTTCACATTCTTTCTGTACAATGTGATCATAAAGACTGTTTGTGGATGAATCCCGTGACACACATGCATAGGTACATCGCGTTTTGGAACAGCTCTGTGAAACTGATATCCAGCTCAGTCCTTGTATAAGTATCTCGTGTGCAGTAGTTTTGACCTTCTTGTTATCAGAATGGGTCTGTTAGGATCATCGAAACTTCCACCAATGACATTCCAATCTAAAATGGTATCTGCGGTCTCTCTTGGTGTTTCAGTGCCTTTTGAATCGGTGATGTGCCTTCATCATGATACATCAAATGCATTTTCTAAGGTACGTCGATCGTTGTGAGAGAGCCGTACGAACAAGTAACATTTATCATGTCAGCAAAGATATCGGCCTCTAGCACCAACTGAAGAATTTTGGTAACTCGCACGCAAGGAGCAGACATATCCTGATCGTGGTAGCTTCTACTTAGATAACGATCGGAGCCATCCGTCACATTGAACCAGCTAGGAAACCTTTGATTGTGTAGTTAAAGTTGATTGGTTCGTGTAGCGAAATCTGACTTTGTCTTCTTGGCTTCAATGTCTCATTTCCCCTCTTCTTGAGGTTATACATTTGCCAGTCACCATCGTAATCTTTAAAATGGTTAACGACTCATCTAAGCGTTTCTGAACTGCTAAGAACTGTACATAATGTTGAGTATGTAGCGACGAGAAACAATAAGGCTTGATCAATAGTATGGTAACATTCATCATATCGGTCTCTAGCACCAACTGAAGAATGTTGGAGCCATCCATCACATTGAGCCTCTGGACGCTATGTCGTGGTCAAACTGAACTGCTAAGAACTGTACATAATGTTAAGTATGATCAATAGTATGGTAACAACAATTTTAATTAAACCGTCTTTGCCAATGATCTCAAATTAGTAAATATAGTCAACCTTCAAAAGATACGAGATGATTTAACAACATTCAACTGTTTATAGGTTGATCAGCTTCCTGAAAACAAAACCTGTGTGTTATATCGCGAAAGACACAGAACCGTTGAAAAAAAAAAATGTTGTCTCCTCGTGAATCAGCACACGGGTTTGCCATTGAACGTATTTGCTTTTTTACATGTCTGTGACACACCGAAAGAGTTTCAAACACTGAAAACGTAGATTGAACAGTTCGGAAATCTGAATGGCTGGCCGACTCGGAAGTTTTTAATCAGGCGAAATCTCTTTGCACCTTTGCATACAAATAGAAGACGAGCAACGTTGTTCTCGACACAACGAAAGTAGAATTGTTGACATAAGAGCTGTACTATCCCAAACACTGGCTTGACTGTGCATACAAGTTCAAACAAAGGCTAATACACAATGCGAAATCCAAAACGGCATTGTTTCTACGTTTTGAAAACTTTGTTGACAAACCCCGTATCTACCCGACACCTGTCGTTCTGTTAATATCCCATGGACATAATAACGTTCTATTCGAACTTTCTTTGCAAATAGGCAATCAATTCATACTTCTCATTGAAGATTTTGTTTGCAACTAGTAACTTATCCGGGTTGCTCGTTCTAGTCAATGCTACTATTATGTCTTCAGCTCTGTCATCCTTAGTCAACACAGCAATAATGCAACTGTGTATCGTCAGACCCTGTGTGGAATATATTGTACAGCAAATGTAGATAACTATTGGCATACATTTGAAAAAGGATTTGTCAGCCAACTTATTCATCATTTCATTGAACTGCTGTGTTTCATCTACAAAAATCTAGGCAATCAAAAACAATCTGAAAAGTGTTCTCTTTTTCAGAAAGATCATGTCCTCTATTACAGTAATACAGTTCAGTGTTTTTCCTATACAAATATGCAGTAGCCATGATACAAATAAGAAAGACAGACATGCTTACGGTCTCCAATGAATAAAAGCACAGTTGCGATGAAATAGAAGATTAATTGCTTGTATTTTCGGAATCGCACATCCGGGTACGGATAATTAATTTACATTCAGGAAGGTGATTCCTCGGCTTTCTTTGCTGGTCTCTATGTATCTATAACTTTGAATAATACAATAACCAAGATTAGAAACGAAAGAAGACGATTTCCCAATACCTTGAAACTATAAGATTGCTTTGATAATTATGTTGTTAAAAGCTTTTTGTTTCGTTTAAAATAAATTTAAACATGCATATGAGCAGGGTTCGTATATTACATTATATTATATATTGAACGGTAAAGACAGAGTTTTCACCTTTTACTGAATGGAGAAATGAAAGCGACCTAATAATCAGATTGGTTAGCTGGTCAGTGTGACGTCACGGTTAATCTGAGAATAAACATCAAGTAAGCATTTTTTGCTGCTTCACAGGCTTTTACTGTATTTATCAATGAGGTACAATAATGCTAGTCTCACTATTTCCGCTTCGAAGGATTTTACAGATTGACATTTTACAGTTGTCCGCCTTCTACGTCTCACTTTGAGGTGCCAATAGTTGGGAACACATCCCAAACGAAATTACTTATAAACCAAATAAAATCCAATATATAAATGTATTTATGATTTAATATGATAGGATTAAGTTTAAAAATGATGCTAACACAATTCTAAGTTACATTTATGTAATTACACACCTGCATCAATCAGTGTAATATGAAAATAAACAGCATATCGTGCCTTATGTGTAAACTTGCATGTTTAGGTTTAAACAATCAGATTTTTATAAAGTGGTGAGGTTTTTCATAATTATTTAGGTTTTCATTTTTAGTGATATTTAATTCATCATTTTAGACTGGAAAATTGTTTTTAAAAGTAGGTAAATTGGGTATTATGCACCGGTTTAGCCTCAATATTTCGACTGCAAGACTGACCAATTTTACAAACTGATATTGCATGAGAAGGGCCGCCGTCCTTTTTAACAAAAAGCCATGTTTGTTGGGCTAGCGCCGGTTGTACCTAATATTGAAATTACACTTTCTGCTTATTATGGAGCACATTAAAATTAGGCGTAGAGGTGTGACAGTTATAAAATATCAGATCTGTGAAAGGGGTCATATAGAAAGGCCAAATTAAGTTGGCTACAATAATGCTAATGAGTGCAAAAAGTCGTATCGCTTGGAAAAAACTGATAAATTTCATAAGAAACGAAATAATGGCATTTAAACAAAATCTAGTAATAAGAATTATCATTTGAAAATCTAAATATTTAAAACATATTCCTTATACACAGACTTAAGTTTCTATGCAATTGTCCTAAGGTATGTTTGACTAAATAGAGTACGAATTGACTACGGTACGAGGTGACCAGGTGACTAGATACCGTGTAGCCTTTTATAAAAATGTAGCAATGTCATCACTTGGTTTTATTCTGTTTTGCAAGACAGATGGTAACAGATTAGGAATATATTTGCCGAAGCACTTACCAATTCACAAAAGCATTTAGTTCGGCATACTTTGTCAAATATAAAACGTTGGCAGAATGTCTGCCTAAAATGTCCGGCTATATCATCTCGATGTTGATTGGCTGCACGGTTAGTGTGCTTATTTGATTGGGTGCATGGTTAAATCCGGTTCTGCACGATACACATTTTAGTCATAGTTCTGATTGGCTGCACGGTTAATCGAGCGTGAACCGTGAAGCGTGTGCCGTTCGTGTTGCACGCGAAAGAAACCGTGTGCGCGGGGAACCCACACGCAGGCGCCACTGTATGTACATCAATTTTTATTAATTAAAGTGTGATTTCAACACGTGTATCCTTTTATGAGGCATTCATTATTCTCGGCTTTTCATTCATGAGTTATTATCCACATGTGCACTTGATAATTCGAAGATATCTGAGAATGACTGCTAACAACCAATTACCCATTAAGACTTTATCAAATAGCCATTAAATCTTGCGGTGTACTGGACTAGTGATACACCTACTTCTGACAATTTACGATAAACTGGATAGCTTCTTGATAAAGTGGTGTTTATTTCGTTATTATTATCTAGCGTATAAACTCTTTTTGATATGCAGAGAACGAGACCTGGAATAATTAGAAATACACTGTACTTGCATGAGAAATAAACGTCATCACAATAGACAAATAAATAACCATTCCGTTGCGGGAGAGTACATGGAACTCGTCACGTCAATCTCGACATTGAAAGATGTGCGTTTAGATCCTAGTTTGATCAGTGCGTGTGTACCTAGTATAGCAATCTGAAGACCACATACCAAGCGTTTTAATAAAATGACCTTCCATTCTTAGATTTTAACACGTGGTTGCAGCCCCTATACGTAGGCTATGACCATTGAATTTTGCATTGTCGAAACCTAACTGTTGCAAGATAAACTTTAGATAAACTTAGTCCTTGTTAAAGATACTCCTTCGTTTGAAAAGTACAGAGCGATGGTATGACGTAAGTTTATGTGCTTGTTACGAAATTCTGGGTATTTCATGAGAGCCGATAATGGACACACTTCGTTATGTATCGCATGAATATGAATATTTATACCTTCCCGGAATGGGTCAGTTTTATATTTCTTCAATGTGACTATGACTGTATCCTGCTCGATAGTAATATCACTGAAACACAGATTATCTTGAGCTGAAATAACGATAAATCCACCACATATGTAAAAACCAAAGAAAGCTAACGTGCAACACGATTTTATCATGGCATCGTCATGAACACCAAAACAACCCTTATTGAGATATTGCACTATCTTTTATAAAACATTTATATCAATAGGTAGTCTATTGTTTGTTCTTGATGGCTGCATTTAAAAGGCTGTAAAATATAACGCTGAGGCGGTGTATGAATTCCATGACGTATCTTTTTATTTGTTGTTGAATATGTGATATTTAAAGATTTATGCAGATATGCGATAAACTGAATTAAAGTATCTTCTGAAATCGGTGGCGTCAAAGAACAAGCACTATTAACTCCTGATTTTCCCAAGAATTTTCTGAACTGATTTATCCCGGATGCGTACACCAACATAGTATTAGCACAAAGGGATGCGTTCCAGATATCGTTTACCGTGGTGGTGAGGTCCATAATACTTCCGACACTGTTGGGCATCGGTCTGGATCCCTCTTTGCTATATCCATCTCATATTCTTCTGGCTCCTGCTGTCGATGTGCCCATTTCAAAACCATAAAACGACGATATTTCCCAAAGGAAACACGGAACTGTTCAATTGTAAGCCCTTTCTTAAGCCGATTATCTGCTTTCGTTGTAGTGCTGGGCTCAAAAATCACGAATTACCAGGGTGGCGAGATTAACGTCCCTTCCATCAATTATCTGCTCCTTTAAAGCATCACTTACAATGACGATGTTTGACAACATATACTCGAAGTTACATTATGTCTTTTCTGTACAGCTAAATGGTGTAAATTATCTAGTTCGTTACAATTTGAATTACCGTACATACCACTGTCTGTTCCGCTAGCACTTGCGCTGTACAAATCGTTTAAAGTAGGTAATTCCTCGGGTTTCATGTGTTGAGTAGCGGGATTCTGACTTTTCATCGTCTCAGTGAAGGCATTCATTGTAGAGCTCAACGTCTGCAGGCATTTCGCAAACGGGCCGCTATCTGTGGCTGGAAACTCAGCAGTTGCATTTTTTCGACGTTTGCTTTGTCAAATCACTTTTCGATGGAGAAATTATCTTTCTTTTAGACTATCTGAACCCTTTTTACAGTTCTCTTTGTAAATAGCCATAATAATTGTTTTAGAGAATGAGGTTGAGACGCTATTCCTTTCATTTGAAGCTCTTCTCGTAATTTCGTCACAGACATTTTTTTTTCTAAATTTGTCTTTCTTATGTGTCTTTAAAACTTTTCTCGCCATTTTTGTCCTTTCAGGTTAGCAACTTTATAAATCCGTCACGAAATAATACTCCGCATATAACACAAAGTCTAGAATAAAATTTTGTCTATGTAAGTATCACATAGAAATGTTGTACTTTATGATTAGCAAAGAAGAAAGTGCATATTTAATATTTTAAGGTAATGGAGATGTGTAAGTTCGGACTAGCTCTAACGCTTTGTTGATAAATTGATAAGCGTACCGCTTCTAATGAAACTGAATCTGGAAGACACGTGACCCCGACCTACGGTTCATTTACGGTGCATGTCTGTATGAATCACTGCGAGAAAAAGAAGGATACTATTCCGTTTTCGTATAAACTATGTTTATAACATAATCAACAATTAAAGAGTTGTTTTAAACAGACACACAGTATACTTGTCATTCCCTGGGGATTATTTTAAATAATTTATTTCTGTTAACTTTACGCTTTGGTGTGAAAACATACAATGAGTAGTGATAAAGAAAACATATTTTAAAGAATTTCATTACAATAAAACGACGGGAAAACGACAAACTATGTGCTGTTAAAAACTGAATGCTTTTAACACGTTAACACGGACATTTTGTTTCAAACGAGAACGTTACTGTCTACATGTCGTCAGTGTGACCGCCATATTAACTCTCGCGTACATTATATTTCCGATGTCATTCGTTATTATGATAATAATTAGTATTACTGTTTTATAGCATATCGACTCACTGGCTGCACGCAAGTTGGTGAAACCAGAAGAAGTTCATTGAATTATTTCATGTATGTAATGAATTGCATTTGTATTTATTTGATTAATTAAAAAAAAATGCAACTCATAAAGGTCGGGTAGTACACTTAATGGCGTTGTATTTATCGATCAATACTGGCTACTGAGGTATATGATACGCCCCTATATTGAGCGGTTATTTATAATACAATCTTCCACTTACAGTTGTATCGGATTTTAGGTAGGGTAAATTGTCTCTGTATGATAGTTTACTATAGCGAATTGCGGCAGGATAGGTCACGGCTGTATGTATGTCACTATGTGAGAGGTTTTATACAACTCTGGATACAAAACAAATAAACAACGTAAGTTTATTTACGCCATTTATACACTTTTATGTTCGCCCAAAAATAATAGAAGAAATCGTTCTTCAACTTACTTAATGATCAACCAACGACCGTGTCTCTGTAAATCCTAGTGAGACTTTGAAGTATTAAGAAAAGCTGAGAAAAGCTTTAAAACAATGACTAATTGGATATTTTTCAATCTCAGAGAAAGTGATCGATAACAGTAGCCTATCAGTTGTCATTACCTTGCTGGCGGCAAATAGTTTTGCCTTTGCGACCAGTGTATATTATGATAAACCAGCACGTCCGTTATTCAGTCAGTAATTTCACTGAGTATTATTTTCTCAGCAAAAAACTGTAGTATCCAATTTTAGAAGATTGGTGAGTCGATGTTTTAAAAATAAAGCTGAGTAAAGGTTAAAACACTTGCGCTAAATAATTGCATTTACAGGTCATTACTTTGGTCTTTTTAATCAGTGAACGTTTGATAAAAATGGCAAGGCCGATACCGGTTGGTATGCTCGGCTAAAAATGTCCCAATGGTCAGACCACCAATGACCGCATTGTTTTACAGAAAAATGAAAGTAACTTTTTTGTAAATAAAATTTGAATTCCTTTATGTTTAAGGGGATAAGAGATAATGTGCTCATATTTGCTTTCATCTTTGTACTGACATCATAGGTCTTCCTTTACGTTACACCGCGTAAACTGTATTGCCGGCAGGAGATATCAAATAATGTTGCTAGTCCATGATAATTTTCCTTTAAATGTGTTTGTCAAACGCAAAGGCGATTTGCATCTGTTTTCAAGTAAACGCGTAGTAGAAAACAATAGATTAAATCGAGATTACCGACACATTGTATTGCAGTGGAACAAGTTCCTGCTGTAAGATACTTAAGACCATTGCTGCACAATTATATACAATACAATATATGAGGCAATGCGTCATGTTAAGGAAAGGGAGACAACAGAGAACGATACGTTCAAACATCTTCAAAGTGGTATTTCTCTTGTGCATCGTGGTATATGCATATCTCCAAATTACTGTCGTACAAACGTCAGGTAAGCGGTTTTATGTTTTTAAATTAGATAATGCCGAATGAACTGTGGCTGACAGAGCTTGTTAGGAAGTCATAATAGGTCATCAGGATTGTGCTTTTCAGACTTTGTTTGGCTTTTTAACCATATCACATATACAGAAGTCAACTAACAAAATATCATATTACTTAAAAAATCCTCGAATCTTAACTTTTATGTGTTCCTACCGAAATACCCGGTAGACTGAAAACAAAACAACTGTTTTTAATTCATTGATTTCTATTTGAATTCGATTACATGTGTTCGCCTGTTCATTCACTCACTATATCGCTCAGTGGCTCAATCGACCGTGCAGACACTCATTCACCAATTTACTCACGCACGCACATATTTCACTCACTAACTCGCTATTTGCACATAGTTTACGTCAACACGTCACAATTATAAACAAAAATATTTGCAGGTAGATCGTGGCAATCTAAGCACCAGGATTCCAGTATACGACAAGTAAGATATCCCTGATAATATTTGAGTAGAAGGCATTAAAAACGATGAAATGTATGTTGCTTAGTCTGTCTTTTAGGTTTTCGTGTCAGCTCCTTTTCTCCTAAACCCCATGAATGATTTTCATGAAACTTGTGTCAACAGTTACGAAATGCAAAGGCCTTGTTCGAACCTCATCCGCTTAAGGCCGATATCATACTTATGGGTTATTGCCTCCCGCGTCCGCTCTAAACCTCATGAAACTAATGTCAAATATTCATTTAATCAAGACGACGTGCAAAACCTATATTTGACCCCCCTACCAGTTCACGACAACGGTCATTCTTAAGCGTCATTTGTTTTCGTGTCTGCTCCATATCTCCCGCTCCCCTAGCTGAAGGATTTCCATGAAGCTTGGTCAAATGTGTATCGGATCGAGGCGATGTACAGAACTTGTGTTCTAACTCTGAAAGCTCAAGGTCACATTCAGGGATCAAAGGTCATATATACTATATATCTATATAAATATATTTATTGCATTTATTTAACGTTGTTCTTGAATCTTAGGTCAAGAGTTCATCTCATTGAGGCGAGTCATATCCAGGGATCAAATAGCATGATACTAATTTCCATTAATCATGAAAGGATTTTATTGAATTAGTTCTGGTCAACGAGATAACATGCAGAAAAAATGTTCCTGTTAACGGTCAAAGTCACCATTAAAGGTCGAAGGACAAAATACTATATGTCTTTGAAAGATATTTGCAGACTTGTGTCAAATGTGAATAGTGAATGTTTCAGTCGTCCTGGTTCAATAACAAGGTCACATGGAAGGTCAAACACCTTTTGACATAACCACAGACTCTGGTCTAGTACTATGTTATGTTTAAGGACGCTTGTTTTTTTCTCACAAAAACACCTTTTATACCTCAATCCTTTCAAAGAAACCAATGATTAAAAATTCAATCTCAGTATCCAATCGCAGCATCATATTACAATATCACTGGTGCCTTTCTCAACAGATTAAGGTATGAAGGTTTTTGTGTGGACAATAAATGTTTTTGGAGAGGAAACACGTAGAACAGGACCAGTACATTTGTCGATAATCACATGCTGAATTTGAAAAAAGCAAGTCACATATGTAAATTAATATAAACATGATTATGGTATGGGAGAAGCATTTTTGTTGTGCGATGGCTTGTTGTGGGTATTTTAATCAAACTCAGTAATAGTTCTAGTTGAAAATAAAACGGTGAATATAAACAGCGACATACTTAAACATAATATACATGTAACATGATAACTGCATCAATAGAAAAACGTACACAAGTAGAATGGAATTATGTCACTGCATGCACATATACTCGGGATTTGGACCCGGTCAGCTCCGTCAAAGCTCGTTACTGTAAATCTTAATAGCCAAACTACCAATATCTATGCATGAGAAAATGATTTAAAATCTTTCGTCAAATTATATTTTTCATTTGACATACTATAAAGCTATTGCGTAGCGTTTATATCATAATGTAAATTGATGAGCTTGGACGGAGTTGGTTGGATCCAAACCTGAGTATCCGTGACTGCAAGACGCGTAACTATTCGCTATATTCGAACAAAGTCTGTTTAAAAATTCGACAAAGATTTTCATTTTCTGATGGCTACAGTAATACATTTTCTCACCAGAATGCTAAAGAAACTAAAAGTAAAATGTGTTAAACTGTTCAACAGGCCCTCACGATATTGAACACCACGAGTTATCGAAAGATGAGTCCGGAAATACACTTCTTTCAACTGGAAGTCTTGAACATTTGACAGTCACGGTCAATATATCGATTGAATCAAGATGCGGTGACCATGTCATGCTGGTGCTTGGTCGTCAAAGACAGTATAAAGGTATATGTGTTTTATTTTGTGAAATTATATGTACTTAAGAGTTTAAAAAATGTCTTTTACACTTCCTTGGGTTCTTATCAGCACGACTCCGCAAAACAAGGATCAATTCTCACTGGATTTAAATATATGACAAGCCAATTTAATATTTAAAAAGGGATATATTTCTGATTTCACAGGGATATCTCCTTAAATAGGAAATATATCTTTCAATGTGAATATCGCAAAAAAAAACAAAAATAATATCAAACAGGGAATGCCACGTACCAAAAACGCAGCCTCCCCAAAACGAGCCCCACAGCACCCAGAAGTGCACACCACCAACACCATTTCACTATTAATTCCAAAATGAGATACCTTTCAAATGTCAATATCGTTCGTTTAAATAGAGATATCTCGTTCACGCTGAGACATATCTTTATCACAGAAATATATCCCCTGATTCTTAGGAAATATAGTTTCTACTTACAGAGACATATCTTTCAAAGTTACATTGATGTATCCCTAAGTTTAAGATATATCTCTTAATTTTAAACATACATCTCCTTTTCAGAGATATATTTTTATGTAGGTAGACAGATGTCTCAATTGCATTGAGTGAAATATCTTTGATACTTGGAGACTTCTTTCAAAACATAAGAAATATCTCTAGTAAAAGAAGTACATATCCTAATAAGCAGAGACGGGCTTCAACTATTTATACCAGGCAAAATAAATATATATTCCAGTAGTGGTTTACAAGCACAGTAGGCAAAACTAAATTGGTATTGCACTAGTAAGGATGACGCAGTGTTTGAGTGGTTAACGCTCAGGACTACCAATCCAGAGGTCCCCGGTTTGAATTCCGGCCGGGGCACTGGACATTCCAGAAACGCTTTTCAGTGTTCTCCACCCGTCTAGGGATGAACTGGTTAAAAACCCAGAGGTAGTCTCACGTGTATGCAAAAGAACCAATTGATCTAATCGTAAAAACAGCTAGATCTGATACTTGGATTTCCTTTTATCTGCATATGTGTCTCTTTAACCTGCGCCTGTCAGATGCCTTGGCACGTTCACACAGGGAGATATCCCAGGGCCGGCAGGAATTATAAACAAATGTAAATAAATTAGGCATTAGTCTAACTGCATAGCGGTAATAAATTGATTATCTCACATTTGTTTCTAGTTTCTAGTTAAAAATTCAAATTTATACGTTGAAACAAATATCAATTTAAATAAAAAGTCAGAAAATATGTACAGTGTTTGACGACAGTAAGTATGTTTCTCGCGCTACACAGTAAACATGGGTCAATGCATGTAACGCAATGAAAAACAAGACCGCTCAGTTCACCTTTTGAATTAAATGACGTGTCACTGCTTTTTTGGAAATGCAAACAATGACGCAGAAATTGATAATTTGAGATTACACTGATGCAATAACAGTTTAAAACAAAATTTGTTGTGAGGTACTTTAAATCTTACATTATGTTTATGTGCAATTACACATGCACACCGTTTTTTACTATTCTCCATTTTCTTCTTTTTTTTCTCTTCTTCGTCGGTCGTGGTTACATGCCTAACTTGGAATACTCACCCAACTATGTTTCCATCGTGGAATAACTTAATGAATACTGAATTGCAGATATTCTGATTGAGGATAGGTCTTTTTGTCCGTATTCATACGAAAATCAAAGGTCTGAAATGCTTTTCAACGTTCGAAAAGGTGACTTGGATGTTTTTAATTCTAGTAGAAGCAGGCGACATAAATAAAGATCAAGGACCGGATTTGAACAGCTCGATCTTTACTATTCATTCAAAGTTTGATTCTTACGTCTTCGATGACTTCCAAAACTCCCTTTCATTCATCCACTGTAATGTACAAAGTTTATATGACAAAAGAGACATTGTACATGCAGAACTGCAGCATTTTGACGTTTTATAATTTACCGAAACCTGACTGAGAGATGCTGTTGACACTTCATCTATCTCCTTTAATAACTACACTAATGATGACATCCTTGTATATGTCAAAAACTATATACCGGCTGTAAGAAGACCCGATCTAGAGGTTGCAGGAGCCGAGTTTGTTTGGTTTGAACTCCTAACCAACAGAATCATTTTATGGTACGTTCTACCGACCAACAAATGCATCTCTTATAGTTCTGTCTAATATAGAAATCTCTACTGGTCTTGCCTATGACACTAACATTTCTGATATCCTCGTTACTGGTGATTTCAACTTAGACATGCTCAAAGTACAAAAACCATTGACATAATAATACAATGTAATATGAGACAAATAATAAATTAGCCTACACATTATACCGAAACATCACAGTCTATCCTCATCTGTTTCTACTATCATCAACATGTGTGAACAACATATCAGGAGTATGTGAACCTTTTCTGGATCAAGTATTCGCTATCATTGCCCAGTAATGTGTTGTTTTCGTTTATAAGATTTTTAGTGCGGTTTTGTACATTCAGTACATAACCACACTTCAAAACTTATAAAAGAAATATAAGGAAACGTAAGGATGGTGACTATGCTAGTCTTAGGTGCGAGGCGTCACCGTTCGACTTGAACATATCATATCACAACGGCATTGCTATCTATTCATATACCATCACTTAAAATACTCGACATGTCCGAAATATTGATTCCAAACAAAACAGTAACAATACGACAATAAGACCCACCTTGGATGGATAGTGAAATAAGAACACTCATCAGAAAACGGAAAAGAGCATATGATAGAGTAAAAAGAACACAAAGTCAACAAACAACATTGGAACACATACAGACAAGTACGAAACAAAACGACACATCTATTAAAAACTTGAGGATAAAGTCAAAGAGAGAAACCTTACCATCACTGAATACTTTAAAGTGCTAAAAATGTTTATGTCACCAACAAGAACCTGTCAATGGCAATTCCGCTATGCAGTCCTTTCAATAAATCCTTTAATACCGTTAAAATCCCAACACAATGGAAACTTGCACACGTTCGCGCCGTTTACAAGAGAGTTGATTCCATATTGTATCTAACTACAGATCAGTTTTACTTCTAAGCACCATTAGCAAGGTACTAGAAAACAATATACACAAACACGTCTTTAACTTCTTCCATGCAAACTATAATTTCACTACTCTACAATCAGGCTTCGTACCTAACGACTCTACAACAAATCAACTTGTTTCCATTTATAACACACTCGATGGAGGCAAAATAGTGCGAGCCGTTTTCGATCGGGTATGTCATCGGGGTTTGTTACATAAATTGAAAGCAACAGGTATAGCAGGTGAATTATTGGACTAGTTTCGTGATAACCTGTCCAGTAGAATACAAAAAATTGTTCTATTTAGAGCTTGTTTGAAAATAGTTTCTATAAATGCAGGTGTTCCTCTTCCTGGTCCTAATACTTTATGATATATAAATGATATCGTACACGACATTGGTTCTATCATTCGTCATTTACTGATGATATTAGCCTCTATATCATTGTTGTCGACCCGTTGATTGCTGCGGAATCCATGAGTTCTGATTTGCCAAAAATATTTAGATGGGCAGAAAGGTGGTTGGTTGACTTCAACCAAAATAAAACCCAATCCATGCTGATTTCAAACAATATCCATAAGCCGCATCATTATCTTCTCTCTATGAATGGTGTACATATATCGTATGTTCTTAATCACAAGCACCTAGGTGTGACATTTGCTAGTGATGGACATTGCATACATCGAGCCTGGCAAAGCCTGGCAAAGCATCAATATGTTGAGGAATCTTAATTTCATTCTTGATACAAGGTCCCTTGAAACTATATATAAATATCATAATTATATTCTATCTCTCTTAGAATTTTCTGATGTAGTTTTGGACAACATTACACAACATGACGAGTTTTGATTGGGGAAAATTCAATTAGAAGCTCGTCGGATAATAACTGGTGCAATTAAACTCGATTCTTTTTTACAATCTTTACAAAGGAACGCGTTTTAAACCTCTTAAAATTAGAAGAGTAAACCACAAACTGACATTGTTCTACAAAATCAAACATAATCTTACTCCTGGATATTTTTTCTCTGGTACCTGTTAGTGTCAGCCTAACAACAAATTATAATCTCAGAAATGCCATTGATTCTAGAGGAATCCCATGTCATACTCAACTCTATGAATCTTTTTCTTACCATCATAAGCTAATGCGTGGGATCAACCAACTTCGGATCAAAGAAACTCCCCATCTCTTGACAGCTTCAAACGCAAAAGTAACTCAAATACAGAGAAAGATCCACCCTATTACTATGACGGAGAACGCAAATATCAAATATTACACACCAGACTCAGAACACATTGTAGTTATCTTAAAGAACGTCTGTACTAAAAAAACAAACATTGTTAACAGTCCTTGATGTGAATGTGGTGACATTGAAAATACATAATTGTGGCAGTCTCTGAGAGGCTTGACCAGAATGACATAATTGGGCAAAATTGAGTTATTACCAGTTTTGGATACAGTGATATTTGTCGACCACTGCAACACCTTTTTTTCAAAACAACACCTTTCCAGGGCTTTACAACACTTTGAAAACTGCCACCATGACTACAAAACATACTAAGGTATAATACATGTATTGCAGCAATTATGGTTCAGATGAAATAGCATGTCAATAAAATATATTCACAAGTCATCAAATGAATTCTACAAATAAACTGTTCATACACAAAGAAATATTTTTCGCAAATGCATACCGTTACTATGGAAAATGATCAATTAAATTGTTAGATATCATAAATTTGCTCAGTTTTAAATTTCTCTGAAATGATTGATAAAACCATAACTAAAAACAAAAATAATATCAAACAGGGAATGCCACGTACCAAAAACGCAGCCTCCCCAAAACGAGCCCCACAGCACCCAGAAGTGCACACCACCAACACACACACACACACACACACACACACACGCACACACACACGACACACACACACAATCATGTACACACACACACATATACACTACCAACACACACTAGCATACAAAGCAAACACACGAGGACAAAACGAACAATTAAAGGAACACAGTGGGGCACCGCCTTGGAACGGTCAGTGGCAAAAACACCACTGGGGAGCCCAAACCGGCCTATGGCGCGCACCCAACCCCACTCCCACCCCCACCAAAAAAACAAAAAAACAAAAAAACAAAAATATACACATGCAACTTTTTAATATGTTATTACGTAATAATTGATCTAAAATTTAGAGTATCTTATAACCTATGACGAAAGAAGCAGCAAAACAAAGGTTGACATTAGTTAGTTGGAATGTACAGTAATTGCTTTACATACCATAACATACTTATTATTCAATAGATGTATTATCAAAGCTGTCAGATTAAAGAAAGGTGCAAACATAGCAAATCTATAATTTTGCAATTCTTTAAAATCTTCACATACTCTGGAACAGTTTTTATGGCAACAAAAATGCTAAAATACAGCAAACTTAAACGAAGAACATGTAACTTGAGTTACAATTTTGTCATGAAAACAAAATGAAAAAGTTCTTCAGAACTAAAAATAAATGTTGTTTTATGCATGTATGTGAGAAAATAAAGGAATTTATAAAATGATCTAACAGCATGTTCACTGTCAATATTTTATTCCTTGTAGACTATGGTGACAATAATCACCTCAGTCGGAATAACCTCAGTCAAATTTTAGCAGATAATCTTACACTTTAGTATCTGCATCTGATTTTTAAATGTGTCCGAAATAAAGATCATTAATGATTTAACTTCATCACAATCAAGAGATAACTCATATTGAATAGTTCTCGAATCCATAACAGCATACAAAGTCTTCATACCGTTACATACGAAGATCTGTAAAAATGATGCGAACTGACAAATGTGTTTTGTTTTTGTGTTTTACTTCTGGGTTCGGAAAATAAGAACTTAGCAAAATAAACGACCATTGTATCAAGTATATTGATTCCGTACATGTATATTTAATGAAACAAATGTTCCTTACCTGTGTGAAATAGGATTCTGAAATTAGGTTACATTGACACCGTTTGAAATAGGGAAAACAACCCGCTTCAAAGCATGAAATGAAGAAGCTATAAAAATACCACATAGGGCGTAGACAGCTCAAAGTTTCACAATTATAGTTTTGCATCTATGCAGTACCAAACAAAATGAAATATGGATTAAAATTATTCAATTACTTTGCGCACTTGTGAAAAACGTAACGTCATCTTTTCTGACGTTTTTCTCAGAAACGAGGTTCATGTCATTTGGGCCGAAAATCTCAGAGACTGCCACACATTAGCCTGGTCACCAGGCCCTGAAATATCTCTTTTACTAATAAATATCTATCAGTTTTGTTCTAGAGCCAGTCTACTATCCAGCGCCGATTTCAGGGCCTGGTAAAAGGCAATTCAAAACACCTCAGAAAACTGAGGTGTCTTCAATCAATGCCAAATCTTGACCGTTCTCTCCCAGCAGGTGATTAAATTTTATTGCCTGGTGTTTATAATATACAGCCGATAAAATCTCTTGTGGTAACTAGTGGTCAGTTGTCATTAGAACCTTGAAACTAGAAGATAGGATTTACATGTTAGATAAAAATCTTGAATTGAAATTATGTTTTATTTTGTATGCAGAGTGGCAGTGATACAAGTTTACTTTTTGAAATGACTCCATGGTTACATTTGTTGCCTTATGCATAAAGTGTGCCAGTTTTTTCTTTTAATTAAAACTTGTGTTAACAATTATGGGTTTTTGCACCAAACATCCTGATTTCCTTTTGAACTGCTAATGTTACTTTGGATATAGTTATCTTCTAACAAACCTGGCCAGTGCAGGATACTTTAACCATAGTAATACTTCCTGATTTACATAGTAATATTTCAAGACTTTTACATTTATCAAATATTTCAAAGTGTGTGCAAGAATTGTTTTTAGTATTGACAAAAAGATGACGTGTATTGCTGTACTGGGCAATAACCTGGTGAAGTAGTCTTAAATGATATTTAACAGATATCTCTGCGAGTAGAAGATATGTCTTAAAATTCATGAGATATCTTTCTGTGATACAAAGATATCTATCAGTGTGAAAGAGATATCTCTATTAAAATAAAAGATATCACTTTAAAATTAGAAAGATACTTATGAAATAACATCCGTTCCAGCGGTGTTAGTCGTTTAATAAACAATGATTTGGAGTACTGATACGCAGTGATGAGCCACGAAGGCCGAAGGCCTGAGTGGTTTATAACTGCGCATCAGTACGACAAATTATTGTTTATTAGACGATAACAACGCTGAAACGGATGTTATTTCGAATCTAACATGACCAGATATTACAAATGGTGAATAAATGCGAAGCTTTATTTTCTACGCGGACGCTCATTTAACGTCATGCGGCGAAATCATGCGGCGAAATATGACGTCATGTATACAGCATACCGGTTCCCGCGTTGTATATGGTTTAATATATGTGTGTGTGTGTACATGATTGTGTGTGTGTTTTGTGTGTTTTGTGTGTGTGTGTGTGTGTGTGTTGGTGGTGTGCACTTCTCGGTGTTATGGGGCTCGTTTTGGGGAGGCTGCGTTTTTGGTATGTGGCATTCCCTGTTTGATATTATTTTTGTTTTTAACAGCAGTTATACAAATGAATTACTGACCACAAGATGTTATCAGCAATCAGAGGAATTAGCCATGGTTTATTTTATAGCTGTTAGGTGTCAATCATGCTTCTCTGGCCATTTCGCCTTTTACTAGTCTGATAAAACTGCCCCAGTGTATAAAGCAAAATCATATAAAATAGACTGGAAATAGTGCATGAAATATAGTATATAGAAAAAACATAAATTTTATCAGACTAGTAACTAGTCTAGCCACACATCATTATCTCTACACTTGACCCTTATACCAACGATCACGCACTGATTTCCTTATAACATAAATGTTTTTTCTCCCATTACACATTCAATTATTTTGTACGGACACAGAGAATTTACCGATGAAAAAATGCATTAATTTTTATACACGTGCAAACTTTCATAAGAAATACAAAAAGATTTGATAAATGACATTATCTTAGCTACTCAAGAAATAAAGTGCTTTAAAATACTTACCAGTTTAATAAATGTTATGTATACTTACCCCTTTACAAATGTCCTGTAATCCATAAGGAAGTATAATGAATGCCGGAGAAAAAGGTACTATCAAATTCCAGTAGCGTATGTGACCATGTACCTTCATTCTGACCTACCTTTCTTTATGCTATCTGATCTATATCAGTCTTCTCTATACCGCTCCCCTAAAGCTCTTACAACTCACAGTTATAATAAAACCTACCTATAAGTTATTTGGTATATATGCTCTCTAAATTTGTGTATTTTTTTAGTCAATGTGTATATTAATGAAACTCACTTTGTTTACCTTAGAACCGTATTTAAAACTTCACTCATTATGTTCTGAAAAAAATTACTATTGATATAAATAAACTGCAAGCACATTCTATTAGATATTTTTGCTGTTACCAAATTTAGCTAAATATTCTTACTAAGGAGAGGGTTTTAAATAAGATTGAAGCTTTCTGCTCGATCCTAAATGTCTTTTATAAATATGACATATTGCACATGCAATGTTGTGAATAAAATAGTGTTTAAGGATATTCCAGGGGATGTTGAACTGTCACCTGTGTCTTCCTTAAAAAAGGAAGTATAGGCAAGATGCATATCATTTTAAAGCTTACGAAATTTCCTTTTCAACTATGTAATGGTTTTTGTATTATTGTTTTGCATATTTGCGCAAATGCATGTTTTGTGTTTTTCTAAAATGTGATTCAACTCTTCCATTATTCAACCTCGGTGGTCAAATTTTCCTGCGAGACATTTACAACGTATGATTTACAAAAGGGTATCTATGATTTAATTTATTTCCCCTAGGGAAAAAGTTGTAGTAAAATCAAAGTTTGTACTGACATTTTCATGTTCCACCTACACCTACACCAAAAGGGTCATAAAGTTTGAATGGAATCTTTTATCAAAATTCTGAAATAACTTTTTAAGTTCACACATCAAACAGTCCCCATGTCAAGTTACGTGCATTTTGATACAGAATTGATGGATTTGAATCAATTTGAACATTGTCCACACATTTGTGATTGCACTTCTGGAAAATGAAGAAAACTGGAATCTGAACAAAACCTCCCACTTACACCCATAAAGTATAAAAGCACCGCCCCCTCCTTAACACTGACCAAGCTAAAGAACTTATGGTACTGCATTTTGTTAAAACCGAGTTAATTTCTATGAATATAAATGAGATTTTAACAAAAACTCTTGGTAATCTACCAATGCTGGACACCTTAGTTTGAATAGCTTAATAAGCATTAAATGTAGCAATAAGGTCAATCACATGGCAAGCTATAAAATGGCCATTATGTTGTACAGGTTATTCTGTGAGGGGCATTACCATTATCATGGCAATAAATTACATCAGCATGTATTTTAAAAGTAAAGCTAAAGGAGAAAATGTCTGTAAAGGGGTAAGTACCAAATTTGTTAATGAGGTGATATAACGCTATTTTAAAGAAAAGTACATTAAATATTTAATGGCAAAAATTGTAAAAAAATAATGTTTGTATTGCTACAATATGACAATACTTGATACAAAATAATACCCTTCGGAGATTCATACGTACATCTACGTGTACACGCGCTACCAGATAGTACTGGCTACTAAAGTGCACACTCTGCTGGCATAAATCAATAGCTGATAAAAAGATTGAAAAGAAGGTTTGTCAATGACATTTAATAGACAATAGTAGTATCAAGTTATGTGTATGCTTCAATCAATGCCCCCCTTCATATAATACATGCTGGCTGTTTTTGGATGTTTTTTTTATGGTGAACACATTATGATACATTGGTATTTATAATGTTTTGTAGGTTTGATGGTGATCAAGTGATGAATACAAGTTAGATATGCCAGCTAGAGTTGTTTCTAATTAATTATATTCTGGTGCCGGATCAATAAGTACAGAGAGTGGCAGATGATTTTAATTGATGTACTATGATTCTACATCTGTACGAGCCAGTATATGACATCCTACATGTTTGAAAGTTACCATTGGGCTATTAATTAGCTTGATCTAATAATTACACAAAACATGCTTGTGAGAGATTCAAAGTTCTAATTGGAAACACACACATAACATTTTCATAAATTCATTTAGCATTTAAAGCAGGTATAAGTTACTAATAACTATTATTGATAGGCCCTGCAAGTTACCAACCGTTTCTAAACATATGACCCCACTAAGACAGGTCAAATCATTGTTATTACCTGGAACCAATTTCATTGGAAACTTTCTCTCAAAAGGTATCCCCTTGAGAAAAGTAATGACCTTTACAGACAGATGATAAATCAAACAGAGCACTTATTAACTGCTACACCAGAATAATGCGGATAAAACACATATTTATAAATTACTTAGAAAAATATTTTTTATTGTGGCGATAGAAAATAGTAAAGGCATTTAGATTATGTTAAAACCACAAAAATGACCAAAAATTATGTATGGATGCCCTGGTATATCCTTAAACAAAACCTCAAAGAACACATCAGGTTGAACTGTTTATAGCATAAACGGAACGGAAATCTGGAAAACACAGAGCACTTCAAAAGTTATATTTCATCAATCACATGAAAGGAATCATTGTTTTCTGTAAGCCAGAGCGGAGCCTTTCTCTGAAAATTGAACATAATGAAAAAAACAATTATGTTCAACTGTTAATGGTAAAAAAGGGATTGGGATTGTTTTTTATTTCTTATTCAAAATGACTTTTACCTCAAATATCACACGGTTTATTGTAATATATATTTATAGTAATCACGATCTAGCGTGATCGAGCGTAGTTATACAAAGTTTCTGTAAGTTTTGCATTTCAAAATGTTTTCTCCGCCAGGTTAGATAGATAGATTTATTTCAACATAAAATGTACAATTTACATGGCAACTTATAATTAAAACATACAATAAAACAATAAACAAACATGTATGAATTAATATAGCCATGTCAATCAACATTATATGTTAAGGATAACACAAAAAAGAGCTAAAACAAACTCTTATTTCCATTGTGGTCCTTAAGGTAGGTCCACACCTTACGTCTGAATTTTTCAACCTCCTCAGAAAACGGTCATATTTTGCATAGGCAGTCTACGATGTATGTACTTTAATGTGTTGCTATTTGATAGGAACACGCTCACGAGACGATGACGTCATGACGTCGTCAAGCAGTCTACCCATTTTCTTTAGGCGCTTTCATACAAACGTTCGTTTCTCTGGTATTTATGAACGTATTTTGAAGATTAAAGTTTTATTTCTCCAGAAACATTTAAGCCTAACATTTTATTGCATATTTTTGAAATATTGAATATATTTATTGGTAATTCGAATGATATTGCGCCAATTTTGACGTAAATAACATAGTATTTATCAGCTACCTCTGAACACGTTTTGCCGTTTTACGAAAAAGTTTGTCCGGTGACCCAATCTTATTTTTCTAATATATTACTACCATAGTGTAGATGGTTCAAAATATCAAAAACAATCAATAGGTCATCTAAGTAGATTTTTTTTAATTTTGAAATTTAGTTACGGTTATGCGTTATTTTTGTGCGTCAATATGTAACGTTAACGTCGTTATTTCAACTGCAATATCAGGCAATGGTTTATTTCTTTACAACCGGACGCTGTCTAAACAAACAAAAAAACATTTTTAAAGTCATAAATCCATTTAATAATATAAGTTTTATATTAAAGCAACACTGATCTTATGTTAATATGTTATCGCTGATCATGAGAGGAAACTTTAGCCACATGGAATGTACTTTAAAACATCTAGGCATTTAAAAATGTCATCGTAGGTACCCATTTGCAGCTGGACGGGCTGAGGCACGTGTGACATAAGTGTCATTACTCAATGGCACACCGGATGCGATTCGAACACAGGACTTCCCGTTCCGGAGGCAACGCCTTAAACACAAGGTTCTCGCGAAATTCCTGGCCTTGCCGTTTTTTTCCTTCAACTGAAGGCGTCGTTTCTTGGATTGTCCAGTTTCTTGTTTTGTCCGCCGGCGTTCACGCTTTCCACCCAACCCTATAAACATATCGAGCGTATACTTTCATGGGCTCACATTATGCTGTTCATTTACCTGAAAAATAGATAATTGAAAGAAATAATATTTTACGGTTAGTAAGTTTACTGATCATGAGTGTTGCGCCGACAGCAATTAATCCGTTTATACATATACATGTATTTTTAAAATGGGATATTTTGATTTCCAATTTATGCCTTTCTGTTTATCTAAACAAAGGCATTATTCGTAATGGTGATCCAACAGACTGACGAACTAAATTCTGACCAGACGACAACCAAAGTGTCGTCTGCTTCGGAACGTAGCTGCTTGAAACTACATTGTATATATTTTTAGTAGACACTAGAAACGAATTGGTTAATAAATATTCTGTAAGACTTAGTTGAGATAGTTTGTTTACAACCTCGTTTACGTTAATTTTTGTTATAAATTACCTTGCACATTTACATACATCCTTCATTTACATTTTTCTACAGTCTTGACTTCGTGTTAGAGACATTTTTTAGATGATTTGCAAATCCTGCAAGATTTATTTGCAACCCCAAATTCTATACATCTTTTCGTTTTTGTTCAAATATCATGTAAAAATCCCCAAAATGCGTGACAATGCCAATACTTTATGCATACATGTAGTTAATAGATACAGATATTATATTGATTGTATAATCAGGATCACAGGGTCCCGGGTTCGATCCCCACCAGTGATACGACGTTTCTTTCCTTAGGCAAGACACTGTCCCTACTCGCTCTGTCTGTCTGCAAGTGTTTAGTGTATTGAAAAAAAATATATAAAAATACAAAACGAAGTTCATGCCACTTTTATAATGACTAATAGGTGTAACTGTTGTATTGAGAAACACTAATTTAAATACTCCTTTTATATAAGTGATACAATTTAATATTAATATCATGAGCGCGACGCTATTATCACAAAACCTGAATCATTTATATTCATCACCAAAAGAAGTTATGGCAGACCTATATCACTATCACTGTGACTAATATGATATTTAAATCATCACGTTTTATTCAACTGATACATCATGGAGTATTTCGTTAGTTAGCATGAAATAATATACAATTATGGACTTGTAAGGCATTGGCTATGATGTGATATTCACCGTTTTAAAATATGTATGTCATTAACTAACATGCATGGGGAGACCCTTTACGGGTGTCAGACTTATCAACTAGCGCTGCTGATTATAATGTAAACGTGGAGGCAACACGAAACAATAAGATTATATTCTAAGTCATTTCTCGTGTTCCTCCGTGATCAAGTGGTTAGAGCCGCTGACTTTAAATCACTGTTACCTCTCATAGATTGAGGGTCGTGGGTTTGAGTCCTGCTCATACCATGTCTTTTGATATGTGAAAGTTGGCAGTTTCTTACGGAGGATAGAGATCGAGTTCTCGTTCTTCCAATGAACGAGGGTTAGATAAACTGCCAGTCTATAGAAATGACCGGAATACGGTTGACACTGGCGTTAATATGTCCTAAAATACAAAAAAGTAACCGCCTATCGGGGCGTAACAGGTTATAAATGACTGCCAATGTCTTGATCATTTCCTTTATAGTATTGACATCAACGCGAATTAGTATGCTTACTTCATAAAGACAGCCTTTTCCTCCGTTAGAACATCAGAACAAGACTATTGAGGAACTTTTTCAATAGTAGATCCAATTTCACGTTCGCGCTTCTTTATTGTTGTTGCACTAGGCTGAGGTATGTTGAGCTCCGTCAAAATGTTTGAAATCTGGGTTTCACCAACACCAGCGTTCAGCATGGCTGAAAATATCTTTTCATAATAGTCCAAATAGTACCGAAGCTACAGAGATGTCTAATATCACTATTTGCGGCATTTTCCATGGACAAAATGGCAATAGTGGGGCTCGAACTCAGGGATTAACCAGCGGGAGGTTTAGTTATTACAAGTAAGTTATCTCACCCAAACGACCACGCAGCTCAGTGAACTTATCTACTGCGCACAAATGATAACGGTTATAAATATGTAAAACGGAGCCGGGTAGTTTCAACCCAAATTATATTATCTTCTGACTTCATTTGTATAACATGTAGTTTAAACTTAAGACATAGGCATGCCTGAGGATGTGGTCGTCGTAGTACATGTTATGTCATATACTAGCAATACTTTTGTTTCACATGTATGCGTTATGGAGAAAGAACGGATAGCTTGAAATCGCTTTTTACTGCTTTGCATAAAAAGAAGGAAAATTGATAAAATGCGCTACCCTTTAACTGTGAATTCTAAAAAGATATTCTGAAGTCTAATTTTCAAAGTATATATCTGGAAAACATGCTTTTTAATAAACAGGTGAAAAAATGTGTGTTTACTTGCTGCCATCTTTGTATTGATATCGAAGCGCAGCGACAACTACCGTCTTGGGTTACTTTATGCCGCTTGCCGCTTGTGACTGCTGTAGTGAAACTGTATTGCCGGCACTTGACATCAAAGAATGATGCTAGCCCATTTTTGGTCTGCCAAATGTACCGACGAATTACAGTTCTCGCATATTCTGATCCGCGAAATACCCAAGCTCTATTATTAGACGCGCGTTCCTCCAGGAAGATTGATTATTTTTACAATCACCAGAAGCATCGACTTCACTTTGGAAAGGCACTAGTTTGGACTCACTCTTTAAAGATTATACGGAACGGCCTCTCTTTCGGAAAGCCATCATGTTTAAATAAATTAACTTCCGGAACGGTATGTGAATTCACTTAACGTCGTGCATAATACTTTTGCGCCTTTTTACAAGTAAAACTGTGACAACAATTTGATTGTTTTGCACTGTGAACATTGATCGTATCTCATCTTTATTGTACGTCATATATAACAAAGTATAATAATATTTTCTCTTCTACAAATTTTTGCAAAAAATTGACTTCGATTACCTATCGATTTTATTTGATAATTTGATTAAACTACTATGTGGTGGCAATATATCAAAATTTCAGGTGGGGTCACCGGACAAAATTCTTCGCAAAACGGCAAAATATATCAAGAGTACCTTCCAAAATACGACGTTATTTACGTCAAAATTGTCGCAATAGTCGGCATACTGACTATAAATGCACTCATTATGTAATAAACATGCAACCAACATTTGTGTATACTTGTAACATAAAAAATGAAACTTGAATCTTCAAAATCTGTTCATAAATACCACAGGTACGAACGTTTGTATATAAGCGCCCACATAAATTGGGTAGACTGCTTGACGACGTCATGACGTCAACGTCGCGTAAGCGTGTTCTTATCAAATAGCATCACATTAAAGTACATACATCGTAGACTGCATATGCAAAATATGACCGTTTTCTAAGGAGGTTGAAATATTCAGCCGTAAGGTGTGGAACTACCTTAATATATAGTATTGTATGACATAGGAAGATACAATTTATCACAGGTAACGGATGTGCTTTCAAAGCCATTTCCATGTTCACATTGTGAAGGTTAACATCTACTTTGCTGGAAAGCCTCTGGCGGTTCACATTGTTAAGTTCTCAGAATTTGCATTACAAAAGCGTCTCCGACGAGTTTCAAAAACATTCAGTGGGTTATTATAAGCTCACCCGAGAACCAAAACTGTTTGGCATTCAAGACAGTTAGAAGCTTTAGTGCATGCATATTCTTTACAATTTCATCAATGCTGATGGGAATGGATCCAGTGAGAAATGTTCATGCTATGATAATAATATATTCTAACACGAAGACAAACGGACGAACGGACGGACATGCATATGTATATAGACCAATGATGTAGTTTTGAAATTATTTAACTAGTATTGTTTTATATTTCACGTATTTAATTTACTTACAAAACACAGTTTTGCTAATTACGTGCATAGTTGACGAAACGCAAAATTGAACAACGCGAGTTATTTTAATCGAGGTAGCCAAATCGACGTCGCCTGTACTTAATGCCAAGTTCTACAATGAGATGTGACTTAAGCGCTCGCAGGAGAGAAGCTTTGATGATTGATTACATATACTAATTGATTACTATACTAAACATGCAAAAATAGATATTCGAGTTCGTGTGACCGCTTTTGACCGGAAGTTGGTTACTTTTCAACCGCGAATGAAATGACAAGTAGAATTTATTACATTTTTTGAATTGAGATATTTACTCTGTAATGCACATTTTACTGAATAAAACCGAATTAAAAAAGTCAATAAAATACTATTTCGTTTTAGATTAATCTTGAAAAGTTTTATCAGTAAATAGTTCATATCATCAATAAATTGCTACCGCTACACCAGTGTTTATCATTAGTGTAGAGTAACTTTACTTCCTCGGCGGCCAGTGAATAACGGTCAATATTTCGAGTAAAGTATTTGATAACAAAAACATGGGTTAAGTTTGTTTTGCTGATGCAAATGCCACGGTACGGACTTAATCACAGTTGGGGAGAAAATGTGTATGCGGCCGGTTAGTTCAGTTGGGAGGCATTTGCTCTTACATTACTATAAGCGAAGGGCCATGGGTTCGCGTCCCGGTCAGGTGCACATTTTTCTTACCCTGTGACATTTTTGCGTCTTCTAACTGCATAAAAATGAAACTTGACAAGATGATGTACTTTAAAATCTAACAACCAATCGCTATCATATAAATTTTGTACTCAAATTTCTTTTATGTTTGTGTAACTAACAAAATTAATGGCACACTTTTAAACGTGATTTTTGCAATTATGACGTCGCCGCATTTGGCCTGTTTTTCTGAGACGACGTCACATATATGTTTCGCTAAATATTTTCAACAAACGGAAGTAACTTGAGACCGCGTTTCCATTAGTAATGTATGTGCACAGTGGGGACATCTTTTGCCGAAATGCGCACACCGGCTTCAAGCAACTTTCTTTGGTTTGAAGCATGAAGAGAAGCATACCTTGCCGTTTATAACATATTGCTGTAACATTTTTGTATTTATGAAACAGTTGGTAGTCGTACAAACCAGTGTGTCTGTGTCTATATGTTTATGTTAGCTTTGAAAATAACAAGGACATTAATTACATGTAAAAAGCCTCTTAAGTAGTTTTAAAACGTTTAAAATATCTAAATCTGATCGACAAATCGCGAATAAATCCAACGAGTGGCGAAGATCAGCGCCTCAGTTAGGACTCAAACATTGCCTTCCACTTTAACAAGTACATGTACCATGAAACCATGAACATTTAATTTATTTGTTTCCTGACAAATACAGTTGAGTTGAATTTAAACGTAAACCAGGGTAATATAATACAGCCCGGAGATCGAAATTATTAATAAATACGAAAACGTTAAACGAAAATACAACACAACCGATAGATTATATGGAATGCTAATGAGTACCAAGGTGACACCAAAATACGCGGATATCGGTAATACCGAACATTTACATATCTTGAACAGACAGTACAACGCACGGTTCCGAACAAGCAGAAGAATATATACAGTGGCGCCTGCGTGTAGGTTCCCCGTGTTTGCGTGAAAAAGCGTTTTGCACGCGTGTCGGACACGATCGTGTTGCACGGTATGTTACTGCGCATGCCCAGCGTGCAGCGTGTAGAACCGTGCAATTGCTAGAGCGCATGCCCAGCGTGCAGCGCATAGAAAACCGTGCAATTGCTAGTGTGCATGCCCAACGTGTAGTCGCTGAGCGTGAAACGTGCAAGCGCATTTATCATTGGGCTACATGTATGTCTTGCTCTGGATAACACCTGGTCAATTCTAGCATATTTCAATCAATCACCTGCATTTTTCGCCAGTAGTCGTACTTTTCCTATCATCCAATTAACCTCGCTGATGCTAAAGGAAGTCGGTAATCGGCATGTTTAGATTTTATCCAAAGAAGTATGGAAAATACCCAATTTTATTAAAATGAAAACATCAGCCCAGATACTAGTTATTCTACGCAAGACAAAGTCTCTGTGCCGAGCTGATACTGTTGTTCAGTGGTAAGTTACATTATGTGACAGGAGATATTTACGGTTGCACTGAGGTGACATGCACTTCTCTTTTTTATGTTGTTCCCTAATCTCACTATTTCGACTAAGAAGACAGACTGATTTTACAAGTTGACATGACAGTACTAAAATATTAGATCTGTGAAATGGGTCACACTGAAACGCCAAATTAATTAGTCTTGTCGTTCCCACTACGGGTATGAGACCAATTCCAACTACCCGTTATCATAGCTTTCCAGTAGATACTTACTGGAGGCAAGGTCTTTCAAATAGTACTATTTGAAAGACCTTGCTGGAGGGAACGACTTATCCCACTGGGACGAAACTGTTTTGATTTCTGTCCTCTGGCCTGTTTCGTCGGGCCCTTAAGGGTGTTTCTCTTGGTGCTCTGCCTTCTGCAAATGCATTGAGTACATACGTTTTTTGGTTCTCAAGGTTTGCTTTTTATATATTTATACACGAGCATTTTTGTGTTTTACATACCATGCCTTTTGTTTCCATTGCGTGTGTTAGAGATTCACCTAGCAGGGATTACTTTTATTTACACTGTCCTGTGACTTTGGAACATGGTGGGGGTAAGAGTGAGGTTGGGTGCGCACCATAAACCGGTTTAAGCTCCCCAGTGGTGTTTTTGCCACTGACCGTTCCAAGGCGGTGCCCCACTGTGTTCCGTTAATTGTACGTTTTGTCCTCGTGTGTTTGCTTTGTGTGCTTGTGTGTGTTTGTGTGTGTGTGTGTGTGTGTGTGTGTGTGTGTGTGTGTGTGTGTGTGTGTGTGTGTGTGTGTGTGTGTGTGTGTGTGTGTGTGTGTGTGTGTGTGTGTGTGTGTGTGTGTGTGTGTGTGTGTGTGTGTGTGTGTGTGTGTGTGTGTGTGTGTGTGTGTGTGTGTGTGTGTGTGTGTGTGTGTGTGTGTGTGTGTGTGTGTGTGTGTGTGTGTGTGTGTGTGTGTGTGTGTGTGTGTGTGTGTGTGTGTGTGTGTGTGTGTGTGTGTGTGTGTGTGTGTGTGTGTGTGTGTGTGTGTGTGCACTTCTGGGTGCTTTGGGGCTCGTTTTGGGGAGGCTGCGTTTTTGGTACGTGGCATTCCCTGTTTGATATTATTTTTGTTTTTAGTATGTCGTGGTAACGAGTTACTAAATCAAAAAAGTGGTGGGCGTGACATCAATAAAAGAGAAGTTAACGTTACTTTTGCAATTATTTGTTTAGTGGCTTGACTTAGTAGCAGCAGCCCACATTTTTATTTTTGAATGACATTGATTTTTGATATTTTTTATTCTTTCGCACAATACTTTAATAGGACTCCAGTACTGGCAAACTTATAGTTTATATTCCAATGATAAACAGTGTCAGCCCACTAAGAAGTAACCTTGGACACTTCACAGTAAAAAGAGGAGCTGTGGTGTAGAGGTTTAGTTGTCACCCATTCATCCCAGAGGTTGGGGGAATTCGAGCCCCATTTGGGTCACAACCGTACCTCCTCATATGGCACCAAGTACTGGTTTTTCCAGGAAGCAGACTCAAGAGTGACTCGATAAGCTGCAAAATTTCTTCACAATCGAGCTAAAATAAATTAGTATATAACTTAACTAAACTGTAACGATCCAAGCCCTTGTATCTATTTTAAAGTATGTACGTAATCAGAGATTTTATTGTTGGTACTGGATAATCCACATGACCAACGCCCCCAGATGTTAGTTATTTTCAGTTTTCGAACGATAGTGCAAGATACAGAAAGCATCCCAATTCCAGAGACACTAAGTTCTTTTACATACCAGGTGTATTGCTCTCATACATAATGGGACCTCGGTTTTAAGTAGCATCTGAAAAACTGTTTCGGTAGTAATTTTTGTTGGTCAGCTCCGGGAATCAAACCCACAAGTCTCGTGCTCTACCTATTGAGCTAACCAGGCTTACGTTTCTATTAGCCTTTCAAATTCCCAATTTCAATCGTTACGGTGAATTAATCAAATATATGTAGCTATAATGCCCTCCTGCAATGGATAAAGTAGTAACATGTTTTGATAAGAGAAAACACTGCGTGCATAACTGACAGGTCAGCCCTTTTTTAACAAGGACAATTTAAGGTACCAGCTGAACCAAAAACATATCTGCGGGCCGAGCTAGGGGATGCAGCCTTAAAGCCCAGCCCTGAATCCGCGGTTAGGTTTCCCATATGACCAGCACCCCCTGACGATGGTTAGTTATTTTAGGTTTCGGAGGATCCCAATTTCAGAGACACCCCTGGTTCTTATACATGCCAGGTGTATAGCACTCATACATGGGACCTTGGTGTTTAAGTTTTATCTGGAAGACTGTTAGTAATTTTAGTTGGTCAGCAACAGGAATCAAACCTGCAACCCGGATATTACAAGTATCATTCACTACTGATTGAGCTAACAGGGCTAACTTTTGAAACTATTTCAATGGCTATGTCCATCTAAAATATTTTTGACTATTTTATATTCTTTAATTCTTTGATAACACAGTTTACACATCTGACAGGTTACTCCGCAGTCCTGAAGGCAACATATACTCATAAAATGTGCTGTATACCCATCACTTGGGTAATAATCAAACCTCTTCTATGTCAAAGGTCGTCACATGTTGTAAGATGCGGCCTTACCAGGATAATCCGGTAAACTTGTACCAAAGTGACTCCAATTATGTTGCAACAGTATACTGGTAGTTTGTAAAACAGGGCCGGGCTAATGTGTACCACAGTTCAAAATTCCTGCACCGCGAGTAAAATGAACTACTCATTTTACACATTGTTAATTTAATTTAGATTGACACGTCTCGACAAAAATAGTACATTACATTATAATTTATTAAGGTCACTGCCACCAAGTGTTGTCGGCCAGTCTGGTGTATAAACAAATGCCGCCTGGTTATATAAAAGAGTTTGAATTTTGTTTATAGCAATAAAAACAATTATTGCTTTATATAATAACGCACCTGTGCAATAAAAGAATAAGGAAACTGTCTGAACTATTATTGCTATTAGTTTCGGTAATGTACAGTGATAGCCATTAGTGAAATGCATCAATATCTTGCCGGTTTCATGTCATAGCTTACACTTTAAAATGCAATTTTTTAAAGAGATTAACCAACATTAAGGATCTTGTGCTGAATGGTGTAAGGTATTCACTGTCGGCATGATCAAGTGCATAAATCTCTACTTACAAAATGCTAATTTTCATCCTATCTTAATTTCAGGAAAGAAAGATATTAGTCCAACATGGTGATTGATCCAATCAGAAACTGCGAGTCACTTTCCCAGTGCTCAGATGTACTAGCTATTGTCCATAGTGCCACAGTCAGCAGATTTGTCAAGAAAACAAGTGATCAAATTTGTGTCAGGCACTGTCTGAATAACTTTGTATTTAAAGCCTTGATCAAATAAAGATAAGAAAGTTCAGTGTTAAAATTTAGAAATCTACTGTGAATTTGAGAGTTTGCTAAAGAATCCTTTGGTCATAGAACAAAGACTTCCAATGCACAAAATATTTCTTAAATAATTTAAAACTGTGCAGAAGTATGGACTACTCATTTTATATGCACTTTGCAGCATTCTCATGTTTTTTGCTCACTTAATGTAATCGAAAGCAGGATGTACAGAATGAACTGCAGTGTATATCATATTAATACTGGTACATGTATATATTATGAATACTACCTGGATTTTTTAATCATTTTGTTAATGTTGCCACTTGCCAGTCCTGAGACGTTCCTTTTAAAAGCAGGCTGGCAGAGCAGGTAGGAGTTTGGAAAGAGTTGACCATTTCCTGCTTATACAATGTACTAGTAAAAGAGCAATAATTCTGACTATGATCTGAAAAACTACACAGTGACACTGAATACACCAATAGTTTTGCCATGCAGTTTTCCTAGAAAACAATCACAGTATATATGTTGATGTCTTTGGTGATGTAGTATTTGTGTGCGACTGGATGGCAGAAGACCATAGATCAATCTAGTTAGTCATGTTCAGGCAACTTTTGCATAAGAAGCGTGGCGGACTCAGACAATGAATAAGATGGAGTTAGATAGAGACTACAGCTTTGGAGCATTGAATATACTTTACTGAAATAAAGAAGTTGCCTAATAAATATTTCTAGTTTGAGTGAGGAAATATGAAACATCTCATGATTAAAATGATGATGAAAAGAATATTATATCGGTGTGAGTGCTGGTCAGAACACACACGAACAGTCATCAGGAGTAGATGATATTGATTGCAAGAACTTGTTCGACTGAATCAGAGTGAATTAAATAAGTTTTAACCAAATGATATTCTTAATCCATCAGTACTGATGCTTTATTTAATTGAGTGTAGACTTCATATTTCAAAATACAACTGTAGTACAAGCTTTGAAATTGCTCTACAAAAGTTGACACATTTTCAAGAATAAGTCATGTTTAAAAGTCCCAGGATCACATTTACAAGTAGCTTTCATTTTATCAAGAAAGATGTCTTGCTGACAGAAAGCACACACAAACATTAATGCAGTTCTCAACATGTTTGATATCTCTAAACTGATAAGGAAGTCCGGTCTTTAAGAAACTGAATTTAGGCCTCTAGCTGAAAAGTTTGGATATCATATGACTTAGCTGCTACTAAAAGTTTTTGTTTGATTTACATCTGAAATATTTCTAAGAAAATGATCATGAGAATACAAGATTTATTTTTCAGTAGATAATTTTACTGCAAAAATACTCAACCCACAGTTTTATTGCATTTTTTTATACTCCAAACAATTTTTAGTCTCAGGTATCTGTGGCCTTATTGCATATAAAGATATATTTTAGCGCGAAAAACATATATCAATTAAAACGAAATATAATTTTTTTGTAAAAAAACCTGCGAAAAAACTAGCAGCGAGCATAGTTATGTCTTCAAGAACCAGTTCGAGTAAAAGGAATAAAGAGTCCGGTATCTCTGTCTCATTTTTTAAAATCATTAAGCCACATTTCTTACTAACATACGTGTATACGTTTATTCTATTCCGAAAGTAAATGATATTGTTGCTGCGAATTATGATACTTGCAAAATACACGCAACAATTCTTGTTTTATAGGATTCCTCACCATAGGCATCTGAACGGTTCCAAGAGAACGTGCTTCGTATGTAGAGAACACTCTCCGAGCTCTTTTCAGTGAGTCTTCCTATGTTGAAAGGAAGGATGTTGTAATTGTTTTATTTCTTGGTAACAATCATGAAACTTGGAGACGTGAAATACAAGAAATGGTCAAACAAATCTTCAGTGACAGCTTAGAAAAGGGAGAGATACAGGTTGTACAGCCTAATGAAAGTGTTTATCCGAATATCAGGTATGTTTAACAATTTGTATGGCTTGTTCAAAAACGAACAGACAGACAAGCAAACAACGAACATTGTCCTTGCATACTTTGTGGCAGCCGTTTGGGGACTGTAAGCATGTGTGTCAATACCGGAATCGACACTGGTTCATTGTTATTTAGTATTTGCAGTTTTCAGAAAAATCTTGTTTATCAAAAAGCTTCAAAATAGCTAATGCATTTTTTGGTAGTGGGGGCGTTAGGACGAGATATAAAAGCGTTAAATTTTGAAACCAGTTTACAATTAATTAATTAATCGAAAAAATCGGGAAATGCTTCAATTTCGATAAAGCACTCCAAGGCATAGATTATTTCGATTCTTAGAAGCCGATTTTTTAAAAACTATCGTAACTACTACGGACTCTTTTTCAGTTCGGCAGTAATGTGTAAAACAGCATAAGTAGTAGCTGTTGGAATTCACTCCCCTATTCGGGCAACCATTCAAGATATCAAACATAACTATATTATACAAACTTATTTTAGTTTAATCATCTAATACATAAAATATAAAAAGAAATACCTGACTGACATTATGCAGAAGACGTCAGATTCAGAACCTAACAAAACAGCCAATCGATTTAAATGCGTACCGTTAATTTAAACTGTACAACGTTTTAACGTGGAGTAATGACGTCAGTGTGATGACGAAAACGTTTTCATTGATAGTTTTGTCTCCCGGAATCAAAACGTTGTATGACTGTTAATCCTGAATGTCTTGGCCCTTTTTAAGGTAAACAAGGTGAGGGTATTCTAAGGCTTACTTGACGCAATCAAAAATAATATTTAGGTTCTTAAACAAATCTTTTTTCATGCAACTAATGTATTTATACTGATATTATTTCCATTTCTATATTTTATTTTTGCGCGGGAGTAAATTGGAAAAGTCGGAAGGAGCTACTTCCATGTCCGAAACTCCGCTTACTTTTCCGAGTGCTTTAATCATATTAATGCACTCGAATTGACTATAGAAATATACCGTAGGCATATAAGAATAATTAATAACTGGCCCGGTAAGATCACTAAAAAAGGTAAAAACAACCAACCAATCCTTGCTTTGTTGTTGTTTTCTTCTTTGTATACAGCTACTATATCAATTACTCGTTTACTCACATATCATAAACATACAATGTTTATATACTACACTAAATTATTGTACTCACTTGACTTCTTGTAAGGAAATAGTTGAGGTATCCTAACTTTAATATGAGGAAAACAGTCATGACTGCACCAGGAATTGAGTCTTGCATGTTCAGAAATTTTAACAATTCCACAATAAGTTTGACAAACTATATGACTGTACAAAGTGGTTCTAATCACTGCAACCTGTCCCCACCAACTCCCGATAAAAACAGACATACCCAGGACAGTTACCAGGCTATTGTCCTACTACTCCTACTTCCACAAAGTGCATTGTATTTATCAGGCTTGTGATAGGCAGATTTCATAGCTCGGTCGAGTTATTTTATCACACTTGGTCAATCTTAAACATTCTAAATCATTTAATTATTTAAACGTTAATTTCACCGACAACTATTAGATTATGATCAATTCTAAAGGGGAAACACAATTAAATTATGGGGGGAATGCCATTCCCTGTGTGATATTCGAACCGAGTGTCCTCGCAAATATATAATGATTACATACGTTGAATGAACTTTTTATATTTGTCCTCTTGACAGATAAAACATTGATAAAATTTACCTTATTGCTCAATACCAACACGAACCACATTTTAAAAAGACGGTTGGTGCGATTTTGAGTTTGTGAAAAAGATTGGTAGCTAGATTTTATAGTAAAAAATCCTGTCAAGTTTTATCTTTACCTAACCGGCTGCTTACATCTTTTCACCCTAATCGTGATTAAAACAAAAATAATATCAAACAGGGAATGCCACGTACCAAAAACGCAGCCTCCCCAAAACGAGCCCCACAGCACCCAGAAGTGCACACCACCAACACACACACACACGCACGCACGCACGCACGCACGCACGCACGCACACACACAACACACACACACACACACACACAACCATGCACACACACAAACACACACCACCAACACACACCAGCATACAAAGCAAACACACGAGGACATCCCCATCCAAATGGGGGAAATTTACAATACTAAAATTAAAATCATCCCTCTTGTCATAAATTTTGGTATGTATAATATTGTTATAAATAGAGAGATGTAAATCTAAAAATGAAGCACCAGTATCCAAATTGTTAGTTTTAATTAACTGGAGTTCCCGGGGATAAATAGTGTCCACTAATTGACCAAAAAGCGGGTTATCCATATTAAGAATATCATCCAGAAAGCGTGATGTATTATTAAAAACAGTGATAAGACGGATCCAAATACAGTAGTCGGAACGTAACAGTTGTCAATATGTGCGTATATCGTACGTGTAACGTGCGTATAACGTGCGTGAGCTCATCGTGTATTTTGTCAATCGTATATCGTGTATCATATCGTATCATTCTTCATGCAACGTGCAACATATACTATACACAATATACGATACACGATTCCCGTTGCATGATAGGCCTATACGGTATACGATTCGATATTTTATTCGGACATTAATTGTTTTACTAAGCGTGTACATCTCCGAAAAAACAAATATAGTGCTGACTTCACATTGTATTATTTTCAATGCACCAGCGTCATACGGACAATAATGACTTTCGGGACAGGTGATAGACAGTTAACACCTGAAATCCAAAATTTAATTATATCTTATTGACGGAAAGGCAATAATTTTCTTCAAAATCAACAGCGTTATTTTAAGTGCAGTAGACAAGGTATAAGGAAATTCATTAGGAATTATAAAAAGAAAGGCAACGAATATTTCTGCCATTTGAAATTTAAAAAAATGATTTTTATTTTTAGAATTAGATTATATCTCGCTATGTTGGGTATGTAACGTATTCGCTTATATGGAGTTAAAAATACTAACACTCTTGCAAGAATATTTTAAATCTAATATACAGTGAAACATACGACCGAATGGCACATAAATGCTAAATTGTTCTTGTTTTCCAGTGGTATTTGTTCCTATGGAATTTCCAGATTTTATTATCTACTGATTCTAGAAGTACCAAAACCACCGAAATTAATGTAATAACATAAAAATAATGATGATGATGATATAATCATTGCGATCAAAAGGATTATTGTGAAATGAAATAAAATGATGAGAAAGACCATTGTGACAAAAACGCATACAAAACAAGATCATTTAAGACATATGTAGGCACAGGTGCATAGGGGTTGGACTCGCCACCCAAATCTAATTCTGGTCCCATGTTGTTCGGGACATACACAAATTCAAGATTTTAAACAACTCTATTCCATCTATCATATCTCAAGAATACTGTTTATGTATCAGTTCTAAACAAATAGTAAACTGTAAGCACCCGGCTAGGTTGTTCATTGATCGTGTAAAAAGGTAACATTAGTTTTGCTCAATCAATGCGTTGCTGAGGGTTTACTATCTAGATAAGACATTTTTCCATAAAAAGGTGCACAGACGTATGCATATTTTGATTCTGATGTATTTGTATGTTGAATTGATCTAGGTCTTACTGAATCACTTGTACCACCAGTTGTAAAACAAGAGGAAATCTGCACTGTAAACTTACTGTAACCCCACGCACGCTATTTTATATACTGCGATGCCGTCAACCTTGTTTTAAATAATGGCCGTGTGTTGTTTTTTAAAACGTCACTTCGATAATATGTGGTGTGTGCAGAAGAAACAAATGTATTTTTTCTCAAAAGTATCTAAATCCAAAGGTGTTCGATCTATTTTGGAGTGCAATGGAAAACCGTGTATACCATTCTTTATTTACACAAATGCCTTAAATATACGATTTGAGTAATTAGTTACCAGTTTAAGATTGGGTGGCTAGTCCATACCTTATGCATTTATGCGTGTAAGTATAACTAACTAAGAATATTTCATCAGTCCACACTATGCAAGGGCCAGTTCCTCAAAACAACTGTCTTTACATTGTGTTCTATTAATATAATGTGGGGGTATTTATCGTTTATTCTTACCGGGGATAGATAAATGATAAAGTTATTCTAATCATTCGAACACATTATGTTATACAATTGTATGACCTTTATTATAGATTTGTCTCCAGGAGTACAAACTGTAATAAATATAGGTTTACAGTAATGGTACATATAAAAGTGTTAATCATCAATATATCTGACAACCGTAGGTAGCAAAATTAATGTGTTAGCATATTTTATATGCATATGTCATATTACATGTTCAATGCTCTGAAGTAAATGTATGTTTCAGAAAATAATTAAACGGTTTAAAAGATATGAATAAGTCTCATAGGCAAGATTTAAAGAAAACCTTTTTTAGAAGAACATATTTATAATTTTCACATATATGCTTAAAAATAAATGACCTACTAAAGTTGGAATAAAAATTACTTTTTGTAAAGAAATACAAATGAAACAGTAATTATGTCATCTATCTTTAATAGAGGTGCAATGCAATGTATATGTATCCGAATACACCTGATCTAGTACATGAATTCGACAATTTCCTTTCGAATTTTAATTTCTGCAATGAAAAAATACTAACCATTGTTTTCATAATTTCGTATGGGTTATTTATAAAATAGTATTTCAAACAAGCACAGACAATTGAAGGATCTCCGTAGTTTTTGTTTATACAGCCTCCGCTAGACCGGATGTATGCACTAATCAAGAGATGGTGGGGTGGTGCTCTTAATTTCAAATTCTGGTCTCTTAAAATCCAGTAATCAACAAACTGGGTCATCATATGTGTGAGCACATTTTAAGTCAATTTCTATAACAGGCCAGCCTCAGATCTTTACAAAATGGATCACTCAAGAAATGCAAGACTTAAAGGCTTTGAGCTATTACGCCCCCACTCACAAGGGTTATCTATTCTGCACAGGACATTGAGTAAATACTAATGGGCAAAAGTCTATAATTATCCTGGTCTCCAAAGGAAACAGATGTAAAAATACATTTTGAGAGAAAGGACATTTCTTTTTTCGGTATAATATCATGATATATCTTACTGTTTTATTGTTGTGTTTAGGTCAGCTAAGTCGCGTATCCGTTAAAAGCTACAACTACGTCTAGGTTTCACAAATTTTAATACATTTGGGTATTTTGCCGAAAACCAATTGTTTAAGAGACACAATATTGTATATTGCATTGGTTATAAGCAACAGTACAATATACTTGTCTTCATGAAAATCGGGAAATGACTGTAACAATGTAGTTTTTGAATAAACATTGTCGTTTAGAAATAAACATTGTTTGTGTTGGTGTACATTTGTTATTAGATCATATTCTATATATCTATAGCAACTTTGAAGACAATTTTGGGAATTAGATTAGTTTCTTCTCTTTAATCTAACCAAACATAACATTCACTATATATTCTCGATACATGTATGTATTGGCTCAATTTCTATAGCAAATCCAATGTATAAGTCCAATAGAATTATGGTTTTACGACATATGACGGGTTCCGTTTACGTTAAATGACGTACTTTCCAGTATCTTTAAAATCGCTTAAACTGACCATGTTATGCTCTATTATACGTAGAAGTCTTTTCCGCGTGGGATGTCCATATGTCCGCTTCCTCTAAACACTAAGTAAACAGCGTAAATGTGTTGGTCTTTTCTGAGCAATCATCGAGGTTCTTGTACATAATAGAGTAGATTGAAAAGTTAATGAAATTAAGATTGACATATCGGTTGAAACACAGGAATTTGTTCACTTACAAACTATGTGGCACTGCTTTCTAAGATTGTATGCAACTTCTTTTCAATTAGATGACTTTTAGCAATGTCGTCATTTAACGAATTACAAACTCAAATAATTTGTTTTCAGAATGGTTTGACCTATATACTGGGTAAAAAACAAAAGTATGTTCACAGATTTTAAAGTAAGGGTAAGCATAACTTCTGTCCTAATCGTAAATTTATTTATCACTAAATGTAGAACATGCATGTATGTAAAAAATGTCGTTCCTGCCTAAAGCAGGCCGAAGTGGTGAAAAGTTAAATACAGTCTAATCTGTGTAAAGACGATCTAGGTTCGAATAAAGACCAGCATGGTGTTCACAGTGCACTATTCATCTATAGAAGAAGAGCCTGTGAATAAAAACATGCTAATAAAGTACATAATTATTTGTAGCGTCTGAACAGGGGCCTTTGTTCACATGTCTGACTGTACATGAGTTAAATCCAATATTGAAGACGGTGCCTGTGTGCTAAGCCAACTAATCACGGTTGATATGGTATGTTATTGTTAATGTATGTTCTGATAGGAATGAATTGCCGTTTTGAACGCAAATATGTTTTGTATTTATCTTTAACTGAATAAATCTGATTAGATGTGTTATTAAAGTCGATAAATTTGCTGTTTAAGGTATTAGACCCATAGTAAACAACTTTTAGTTGTCATACATTTGTATTAAATTAAAAACTTACAAATTGTCGGTTACAGTATCCATGGTGCAGTGGTCAAGCACGCTAATTTTGTAATTTTATGTCACTTTCCGATGTAGGTCAAAATCCAACCAGAGACACCTTTGCCTTGCTTTTTTCTTTCATTTTCATATTTATAACACAAACTGAATGTCTTTTTGAAAACAAATCTTAATTTGTTTTATAAACATAATAAACGTGTTAAACTTTCAACAAAGGTTGGGAAAAGTTAAGATGACCAATGTCAAAGCTGATCTTTTTAAAATCTGCATTTAAAACCTTCATAATTCTTGCCATTATATTATCAAAAAAATAATAATCAGAAATAAAATGGTGCCCAATTGCATTTTTTTTTGGATTTCTGTCCCCTGTATTGTTATGGACATAAAATAGTTAAATGATCAGATGTATCATGACTTGGTAGGGACCATTAACTGGTAGAAAAAAACACTGATTGTGTTAAAATTGAATCTCGGCATTGTATACTTTAATATTAAAACTATGAAACTATGCACATGGCTACTGGAAATTTGAAACACCCGCTTGCTTATATACCATTTGGTTTATTTGAACTTTGAAGGCTGCTTTTGAAACATTGCTTAACATGGTTCTAATACTTTAATGTTTTGACAAATAATTATATTGATTTCAATATAAACTAAAAGGAAACAAAATGTTGTTCTTGTTCTTGTAGTTACCGAAAACTATTTGCTTGTTGTACGTAACAGGTGTTTTATTTTAGTATAGATATTAGACAGAAAATTGTATTGGTAAATGTTTGATTGGCTGAGTGTATACAGTTTGTTCTCATGCTTTAATATACTTGTGTTTATGACTATGTTGTTTTATGTACTTACTTTTATAAAATCATTGTAGTATTCATTGATACATTTGTTATCAGTAAATGATTTAGTATTATTTTGAAGTTCATTTATTGTTTTGTACTGATCTTAATTAAAGTTTTGTTTCAGAATACATTTTATTAATTTAATTGTCAAGTAAAAAGTTGCCAGTAATTAGTTTGATAGACTTACTACATCTGTTACAATATCAATTAGTATATACTTTCCGTATCTCTATTATAAGCCATGGTAAGCTAAGCAATTTATAACCATATTCACATGTCATCCTGTTGAATAGCATGTCATCATCTAATTAAGTATGTCACATCTCATATGTAATAACATGTGCGACAAAGTAACATGATTTATGAATTAGCCAAGCGAAGACATTGTACTTTATTTTCCCACGGCGTCGGCGTCACAATTAGGTTAAGTTTTTCGTACTATTCCTTTTTTCAAAACCAGTGTAGATATGGCTTCAAAAAAAACAAAAATAATATCAAACAGGGAATGCCACGTACCAAAAACGCAAGACTTAAACTACTTATTAACCATTATTATTTCCATTGACAAACAGCACATAATTCTGTCAAGGTTCATTTCAGAATTATGGCCCTTTTTCCACCTAGAAAGTACATGGAACTATTACAGATATTGCTTTGGAATTTACCATACGTATTCATCACTATTGTCTCTATCCACAGACAAAAGTATAAAGCACTTAAAGTTTTCGTACTTGTCCACTTCTTTAATTAAACATTTGAAACATTTGAAACATACTTTGAAAGTTGAAAGGCCTATGTATCAGCATACCACCTATCTGTAAGCAAGGGTAGATAACTATATGTGAATCTTTTTTCTATTTGGACTCAGAAATCCCTAATTAAAGTCTTGTTTACAACTGGCACTGTCAAGCACCTCTATCACTAACCACTTACAGTATTCATTTATAACTTTGCTGCAGTAGTCAGAGATATCAAACAAATAGATAACTCTTCTCCCTATACATTGATTCCTACGACCCTTTATACAGATTTTAGATTTTCTTTAACTGCCAATTCTTATTTATTATTAAGACCGTAAACTATGTTTTCATATATTAAGAGCACCACTGCAAAAATCAAGAAACAACCATAAACCCCGGGAGATAAATTGTTTAGCCTTGCATTTTATTATGTTTGTCTACAACAAACCGTTTTATTTATCAAGCGTGCCTTTTTAGCTCATCTGAACACGGTCATGGTGAGCTCTTAGGGATCGTTCAATACCCGGCGTCGGTCGTACCTCCGTCCGTCCACAATTAGTTTGTTTTCATCTCTAGCATCTACATATTTGAAGCATTCATAATGGCACTTGAACACAATGTATACGGCCTCAATACCTCATATTGTGGGTTTGATCGGATCAGTACTTCCTGAAATAATGCCACTGACTTAACAAAAACTGATTTCACTAGTCCTATCTATATTTACAGAAAATGTGTATGACTATAAGATCTCATACGAGTTTGATTATTGTCCCTGATCTTAACAAATGCAGTTTTTATCGATGCATAAGTTCTAGCACCTTGATCTCTTCACTTATTCTTAGCATATTTTCAGAGGATGTTTATGACCATAATATATCGGATTAGTTCAATTATGGGCTTGATCTGATTAGTTTCTCCATAGTTTTGTTCCTGGTTTACAACAATTGCCATATCTTACTATGTTTACACTCTAGCACCTTTATTTCCCCACAAATCCTAACCATCTTTACAGGGAATATGGATTGTATGACTATAAAATTCAGGTGACTTCATGCATTGTCCTGATCCGAAAAGGTTTTCGAGAGTTGAATTCCCCGATTTAACAAAGATTGTAATATTAAACTATGTTTACACTCTACCGCAATCATTTTCACTAATTTAAACTATATTTACAGAGAAAGTGTATGACTATTTTGACTCAGACGAGTTTGATAATGGGATTGATCGGATTAGTTATTCTATAGTTTTGAACCTTGATTTAAAAAAAAATATTTAACGCTGCTTTTTTCTAGCAACTTCATTTTTTTACTATTCCCTAGCAAATTTTCAGACAATGTGCATGAAAAGCACCTTTATACATATTCACTAATCAATAGCTTATTTACATAGAATGTGTATAGCCATACGACATCGGGTGAGTTTAATTATTGGATAGAAATATTTAACTATGTTACATTCCACCACCTTCATTTCTGCACAAATCCTTTCCCTATTCTTTAGAAAATGTGTATGGTCATAAGATAGATCTAAGACGAGCATAAATATGGGATTAAAATAATTAGTTTTTATAGAGTTATGACCCCATATGTAACAAAAATTGCAATGTCTACCACTGTTTACACTCTAGCACATTCTTTCCCTATTAATCCAAAAGATATGTACAGAGAATGTATATGACTGTTAAATCTCGTGTGAGTTTATTCACGTGCTTGCTTGGATAAGTTTTTTCTATAGTAACGGCCTTTGATTTAACAAAAAAGGCAATATCTTACTATACCTACACTCTAGCACCTTCATTTATTCACTAATCCTAATCAATGTTGACGAAACTTGGCAGGGACGATCCTTTCATGTCTTTTCAAAGATTTTCATAATCTACAAAAAGTAAAAATGTTAAAAATATATTTTTTCTCTGAAAGCACATGGCTTACAACTTGGATACTTAGCATGTAGCTTTGCCAACTAATCCTGTACCAGGATTGTTCAAATCATTTCCAAGGGGTCAGCATTATCCCGACCTGCTGGTGGAATTATTGTCAAGAGGACGTCTTCAATGTGTGTCCAAATCATGCCCCTGGGGTCAAAATTGACCACGTCCACCGGAATGGATCCCTTGTCTGTTTATACATTTGTTAAGTTATTGTGAAGACGGCAAAATATGTGTGAATAAATTTAAAGCACCACTGCCAAATATCACGAAACAAGTAGAGTGTAATGACTCACTATCTACCAAAACCGTGGGAGATAAATTGTTCAGCCTTGACTGTTATTCATTCTGTTGATAACAAACGAATTTTTTTTATTACGTGTAACTTTATAGCTCACTTGACAGAAGTGAGCTTTTAGGATTGCAGAATATCCGGCGTCTGTCTCCGCTTGTACACAGTTTGATTTCTACTCCAACATTTACATTTTTAAGTAATCATAATGACACTTAAACACAATGTACATGGCAACAAAACTTTCTTTATTGGTTTGATCGGATTAGTACTTCCTGAATTAAGGCCACTAACTTTTCAAAAATGATTTCATTAATCCTAACCTAATTACAGAAAATGTTTATGATTATAAGATCTCACACGAGTTTGATGATTGGGTTGATCGAATCAGTTCTTCTAAACTTATTGTTCCTGATTTAAAAATGTAGTATGCAACAATGCATTAATTCTAGCACCTTGACTTCCTCACCCATCCTTAGCATATTTCCCAGAATGTGTATGACCAGAATACATCGGATTAGTTCAACTATGGGCTTGATCGGATTAGTTTCTCCATAGTTTCGACTCCTGATTTACAAAACTGCACTATCTAACTATGTTTACACCCTTGCACTTGCATTTCCCCACTAATCCTAAATATTTAGCATAACCTCGAGGACCTTTACCAAGATTGTTCAAATCATTACCCCCGGATGATTTTTAACACTTCCCGGTAGGAGTCACTTTATTTCGCATAGGCTTATATACGGAATATTTTAAAAAAAACACACGAGTTTTATAATTTGATTGATCGAATCAGCTTTTCTAGAGTTGTTGCTCCTGATTTTGAAAAATGCAATATTTAAAAATACATTAATTCTAATGATTAGTTTCTCCATAGTTATAACTCTTGATTTACAACTATTATTGCACTATCTAGCTATGTTTACACTCTAGCACCTTTATTTCCCCAGTAATCCTAAACATCTTTGCAGGGAATGCGTATGACAATAATATATCAGGTGAGTTCATTCATTGGCTTGATCCGATAAGGTTTTCCAGAGTTGTATTCCCCGATTTAACAAAGATTGTATGAAAATGAATGTCTGTTTGAAAACAAATCTTCATTTGTTTTATAATATAATAAATGTGTTTAGCTTTAACAAAGTTTTGGAAAATTTATAATAACCTATCTTAAAACTGATCTCTTTAAAAGTTAAAAGCTATACGTAAGCACCACTGTATCACTATGTTGTTTGATGTTTTTACTTTTATAAAATAATACTAATAATAATTTACTGATTCTTTGTTATAAGTTAGTGATTTTAATACTATTAATGAAGGTTGTTTATTGTTGTGTACTGAGCTTAATTAAAGTTTTGTTTCAGAATACATTTTATCAATTTAATTGCCAAGTGAAAAGTTGTCAATACTTAGTTTGATAGACTTATTACAGCTGTTAAATTATCAATCAGTATAGACTTTCCATATCCTTTTTATAAACCATGGTAAGCTGTGCAATTTGTAAGCCTATTAACATGTCATCCTGTTGAAAAACATGTCATCATCTAATTAACTATGTCAGATCTCATTTGTGATAACATTTTGCGAATTAACCAAACGAAGTATTTGTACTTATTCTTGCCTCGGCGACAGCGTCGCCATCACACATTGCTTCAGTTTTTCGTACTTTCTTTTTTATTCAAAACCAGTGTATATATTGCTTTCAGACTTAAAATACTTATTAACCATTATTATTTCCATTGACAAACAACACATAATTCTGTCAAGGTTAATGTCAGAATTATGGCTCTTTTTCAACATAGAAAGTACATTGAACCGTTACAGATATTGCTTACCATATGTATAACCATTGCCTCTATCCACAAACAAAATTACACAGCTCTATAAAGATTGTTGTCACAATCATAGCCCTTTGTGACTTAGAAAATACATTGAATCTTTGTAAATCCGCTTATTGACCTAACATTTTGAAATATTGCTGTGAAACTTGAAACATGTTTTTTTTGCATCATGACCCCAATCTTCAAGCAATAGATGGAAACTTTGTCGATGATTTGCCAAAACATTTCGTCCCTTTGTCGACTAAGAATTGTGGTTTAGTGTTTCGTACCAATTCACCTTTTTAGCTCACATGGCTTCTCCAGTGTGAACTTTAGGATTGTCCGTTGTCCGTCAACATATTGATTCAAAAAACATCTCCTATGAAACCACTGGGCCAATGTTGATGAAACTATGCATGGATGTTTCTTGCATGACGCTCTACCAATAATTTTCAAATAATTATATTCCATGCAGAAATCTGCTTTGTTATGGCGACACATGGGAACAACTTTAAAATCTTCTTTTCTAAATCCACAAGGCCTAGAGTTTAGATATTAAGTATGTAGCATTGTCTAGTGTACATATACCAAGATTGTCAAAAATATGGCCTATGTTTAAATCTTTTCAGAGAATGTATATGACTGTAATGGCTAGGGTGATTTTATTCATGGGCTTTATCTGAAAAGGTTTTCTAAAGTAACGGCCCTTGATTTTAACAAAAGAAAATGCAGTATTTAACTATGCTTACACTTCAAGTCTGCACTAAACCTAATCAATGTTGATGAAACTTGGCAGGGAAGAGCATTGTATTACTTTTAAAAGAGTTCCATAACTCTGGTTGCCATGGTAACAAAGGGAAACAAGAGCTGTCCCTCACAAGTGGCGAATGCCCCCGAAAGAGGTGTCTCACAGTCTGTGTCCTTTCAAAGAATGTACTATGTGATTTTAAAATCCTTTCATGCATGACAGAGTTACCATGCATACAGTATTCCATTACTTTTAAACAGTAAGTGTGACCTTGACCTTTGAATAAGGTAAGTGGATCTTGCACGCCACACGTCGTCTTGATGTCCTGAACATTTGTTGTAAGTTTTTTTTAATCAATCAATGCATGACCAAGTTATAGTCCGGACACACATGTATTCATATATACAGGATTCCATTACCTAGAAACTAAAAGTACGATCTTGACCTTTGAGGTAGCGACGTGGGTCTTGCACGCAACACGTTGTCTTTATGAGATAGACATTTGTGCCAAGTTATTTCAAAATCCTTCAATACATGACAAAGTTACAGTCAGGACTATAATGTGTGCATATATGCATATATAACGGAATCCATTGCCTTCAAACTCTAAGTGTGAGCTCGACCTTGAAGGAAGTGACGTAGGTCTTGCACGCGACACGTCGTCTTGATGTGCTATACATTTGTGCCAAGTTATTTTAAAATCAATCAATGCATGACAGAGTTACAGTCCGGACACGAATGTGTGCATATATGCATATATAGAGGATTCCACTACCTTCAAATTCTAAGTGGGACCTTGACCTTTGAGGTAGGGACGTGGGTCTTGCACGCAACACGTTGTTTTGATGTGCTGAACATTTGTGGCAAGTTTATTTTAAATAAATCAAATCATGACAAAGTTACAGTCCGGAGACGAATGTGTGAGATAGGTACGTGGGTCTTGCATGCGACACGTCATCTTGATGTGCTAGACATTTGTGCCAAGTTATCTTACAATCCTTCAATGCATGACAAAGTTACAGTCCGGACACGAATGTGTGCACATAAAGAGGATTTCATTACCTTCAAACTCTAATTGTGACCTTGACCTTTGTGGTAGGGGGCATAAAAAGCATTCCATCCAGGTTTGGTCATAATTTGCAACACATTTGGCATACAGGGTGTATATTAGGTGAAATATAGTTTTATACATAAGGGGCATACACAATTAACGTGTATTGGTATCATATCGATGTAGGACAGTGATTCAAAAACTCACAGCTTGGCGTCCTAATGTCCAATATCAATATATAAAAGTATCAATAAATGTGTTCAATACTCATATTGTAGCACGGAAAAGCATTTTACATAAAAGGGGATAATTTGAAAACGGGGTCATTAATATTTGTGGGGTTGTTTTGTTACTGTATTTCTTTCCAAGACCTCGAAGACTTTTAAATGTTAGAATATTATTTCGGATTAAGCTACGACTATATGCCCCCTTCTTCAGAACGTATAGAATTGTAAATGTAGTACAACACTTACAAAATCAAAATATTACATTATTGTAAGAAACAACTACTCTTTATCGGACACACGTAAAAAGGTTTTTAAAAAAATATGATATAAGTTTAAAGCAAGAGTACTGCTAGTCCCGACTACTCCTTTGCCTTTTTGATCTGCGGTTGTATTTAAGCATTTGATCAGATGATATTGATGAATGTTTACAAATACTCATATATAAACTTACATGCTGTGTACATATATGAATTGTTTTTAACGCTCTGCTACCAAAGGATTTATGTAATATGTATGGCATTGTGTAAAATATCCACCCATTTATGTTTGCCAATCGCTGTTTGCGAAATACCTCATACCTTATTTTCGTATTAGGTATTACGCACAGTATGTCGAGTATATAAACTCTTCAGCTTGCCTCCAAAATGGCTAATATATGTTAGAACACTTTCAGGATTTTATTATATGACACTTGTATCATCACTTCACAGTCAAGTTCACAAGTAACAACATGGTTTCATGTTTAGTACACACATATTTATGCAGTACAGTATATGTCCATTAAAATCACACATACAAATAAAACATAAACACTGGAAGTGAATGAAACGAAAACACATATCTGATGAACTTCCTATCACTCCCTTTGTTTTGAAGTATGCCCCACCGGTTGTTTTAGTTTAAAACCTATAAGTATTGTATGTTTAGCCTAAAGTCAGCTAAAATATTAAATTGAATAGATAATGCAAAATTGACCAGTACAAATGTATATTGCATTTCATTTTGACAACAATGAACATAATCAGATGTCCACTAAAACAGATCTGATGTTACTTATTGTCCTTACAAGGGCCAGGTTTCAATAGTTTATCATTGCTGCGTATGCTGCTAAATGCGCTATGCAGTTTCTACGTGTGACTGTGTTACAATTTACACGCTTAATTTAGTTGTGTGTAATTGAGCATAATACTGAAATTTGAAATATAATCCCTTCAATCAGTATCTATTCAATTAGGCGTGTATGTAGTCTGACTCTTCAAGACAAAATAGCTAGATTGATAGCATGAAATAAAACGCCACTTCTTTGTCGATGACAGTTTGACAATGTGATTGCCTCTCTGGCAAGGCTCCGCAATCCCAGATGCCCGTCGCATTACATTCGCGACACAGTGCCTTTGGTAAGCTGTGGGTCGTTGAGCCTCTGCCGAGTCTGTTAGACACCCGCATTTCAAATTTAATCGACAACCAAGTGACACGTACACAAAGGCTGCTCATCTCACAGTTCTCTAGTCAAAAAGAAGTAGGAAAGGAATAAATGTATTATTATAAAATTTATACAAAAGGAGCTGGGACTGCACAATTGTAATATAAAGTAAACTCCATATTAAACGACTATGAGTATAGCAGTTTTCCCATATAGGAAACACATCTTCTGGCCCCGGTTTTATATAACATCGAAAAATGCTACGTGGATATAATTCAATTCGGATATAAGAAATACATGTTCATAGTCCTAATGAGATCAATGTATATGCATATAACATGGCCAAAGTATTTCACAAAAATGGTGATACAGCATAAATGTAAAATATACGATCGGTACGTAAACTGTATCCTCGGTAACCAAGGCTATTTATTATCCAATGAATAACCGGAGAGAAGTGGCATGAATCAAGCGTCGGTGTTGTTTTATCTTTATTTTATATCTATTTTTATTGCCAACGTAAGAACTGAATTTAGCGGTGACATATTCTTTTACTTAATATTATTCTCTTACGTTGAGTCCGCAGTGGTGTGACGTTTGCATGTTACAAGGTAGTTGTCGCCCCAAGTAACTGTACCAATATTTCGGGTAATTGACCATTTCAAGTCGGTTACCTCGGATTCAAACTATTTTTACAGTTGACCAGCGATACGGAATTCTTGCATTTTGAACAAAAATATATACCAATATTAGTTTACATAACAGTTCAGTTACCTACGTCAATTACATACAACGTTACGCCATTATGAAAGCATATACCTATCTTGTCTTTGTTTGCTCTAAAGACGAAGTCAACTTCCGTAATTTTATGTTAGAACAAACTTCAATTTCCGCGGACATTCAGATAGCCATAGACATATTCACAAGAGATAGCCCGAAATATCTTGTAGTTTAACTACACATCACCATGAATAACTTGAGCATAAATAGCTCGATACTTTTAGGCACACTAAAGGTCCGCCAAGTAATTTACCTGCGGCAACCCGCTGATTAGATAAATATGTTCACATCTTCGCAGGCGCATCGACACTAGAAAAAGTTATATTGTTAATTGTCAATGAGTGATTGTTTCATGCCGGTAAATTGGCTCAACCGTACAACATTTTATTCCCACATTTTTTATTGTCTCCATCTCAAGCCTATTAGTGCTCTGATTCATTGAGACGAAACTAAAGATTGCGAGTTTCATATTTTGTGTGAAGAAATGAAATTATTTTTTTTACAATTTAAAATGCAATTCAATAATATTTTCGTATTCCTTTTTTACTGACAGTAATAAACTGCAAAGGGTATCGTAGATGACAGTTGTAAAACGTTATCTTTGAAATGTCACACGTGTTATATTATAACGATTCATCGGTACTATGGAAATAAATATGATATGAAATAAATCCACTATAGTACATTGTTACGTCATTTTACGAATTAAAAGTAATAAAGTATGGTTTTCAACTGGCACTGTCAATCACATATATCATTACCTACTTAAAGTATTTATTTGCTGTAGTATTCAGGGTTATCAAACAGTTAAGTTAGATAACTCTTAGATGACTCTTCTCTTAATACATTGCTTCTTACGACCCTTGTTTATACAGATCCTGGATTTGCTTTTACTGCCGAAGTTATGTTATTAGCAAACACTGAGCAAATTCGAGCGCGCTGTCATACTGACAACTTTTGTTATACTAATATGTGAAATTTTGTATCATTGAAAATATGGATTCATTCATATAAGTTATTTCCAAGACGGTAATATACGTGTTAATATATTAAAAGCACCACTGCAAACTATCAAGAAAGAAGCAGAGTGTAATGACTCTATCTTCCGAAAACCGCGGGAGATAAACTGTTCAGCCTTGAATTGTATTCATCCTGTTTATAACAAACTGTTTTGTTGATCACGTGTACCTATTTAGATCACCTGACAACGACCACGGTAAAATGTGTTTGAATATATTAAGAGCACCACTGCAAAATATCAAGAAACAAGTAGAGTGTAATGACTCCCTATCTAACCAAAACCGCTTGAGATAAATTGTTCAGCCTTGAATGCTATTCATTATGTTTATAACAAACTGTTCACGTGTACCTTTTTAGCTTACCTGACCACGAAGTGGACTTTTAGGATCATTGAATAATCGGCGTTTAGTTTGTTTTCCACTCTAGCATCTTCATTTTTGAAGCAATCATAATGACACCTGAACACAATGTATATGGCAACAAGTCCTCGGATTATGGGTTCGATGGGATCAGTATTTCCTAATAAAAGCCACTGACTTAACAAAAGAATGATTTCACTAAATCTAACCACATTACAGAACATATCTATGATTATAAGATCTCACACGAGTTTGATGATTGGATTGATCGAATCAGTTTTTCTAGAGTTATTGTCCCTGTTTAAAAAAAATGTAGTATTTAACAATGCATTTATTCTAGCACCTTGATTTCTTCACCTATTCTTAGCATATTTCCGAGAATGTGCATGACCAAAAGAAATCAGATGATTTTAGTCATGAGCCTGGTCGGATTAGGTTTTCCATAGTAATGACCCCTGATTTACAACAATTGCAATATCTAATTATGTTTTCACTCTAGCACCTTTATTTCCCCCTCTTATCCAAAACATCTTTGTATGGAATGTGTTTGACCATAATCGCTCAGGTAAGTTCATTCATGTATTTTTGAGAACAAATATAAATTCGTTTTATACAAATGTAAACATAATAAACGTCTCAAGCGTTCAAGAAAAGTTGGGAAAATTATAATGACCTTTCTCAAAATTGATCTCTTTAAAAACTACATTTCAAATCTTCATGATTTTTGCCATTATGTTAGCATGTATTAAGAACAAAATAATAATAAATAAGTTAGTGCCGTTGCTCTCTGCTTTGATTGTTGCGCCCTGTGGTGTTATTGACTTAAATAAATTAGATGATCAGATGTATGATGATGATTTGATAGGGACCATTTAATGGTGGAATAAAAACGCTCATTGTGCTCAAATTGTTACAATCTCGGCATTGTATAGGATTAATAATAAAACTATGGGAGTAGGCGCGTGGCTACTAGAAGTTTGAAACACCCGGTTACTTATATACCATTAGGCTGTCGATTATCATATATCTTTCTCATACAGCGATAAAATTCCTTAACCGTTTGTAGTAGAATCAGTGAAATGATATAACTAATGAACATGTTTGTTTTTGATGACTTTGAAACATTGCTTCTTATGGTTCTAATATCTTAATGTTTTTACTTTTTGTAATTATATTTAATTCAATATAAACTAAAAGGGGAAACAGTTGTTGTTCTTGTTTATGTAGTAACCGAAAACGGTTTGCTTGTTGTGCGTTACTGGTGTTTTCTTATAGAACATATTTTACAGTAAATTACATGGGTAAATGTTTGATCGGCTGAGTGTAGTCAGTCTGTTGTTATTCTTTTATATGCCTGTGTTTATCACTATGTTTTTTATGTAATCTTATAAAATCGTTGTAATATTTCTGATACATTTAGTATAAGTAAATGATTTCAGTATACTCATTTAAGTTCGTTAATTGCTTTGTACTGATCTGAATTTCATTCATTTGATTGTTAAGTAAACGATTGTCAATAGTTTGTTTGATTGACTAAATGCAACTGTTAAATTATCATTTATTACAGACTTTCCGTATACCTATCATAAACCATTGTAAGCTATGTACTTTATAACTACATTAATATGTCATCTGTTGCAAAGCATGTCTTCATCTCATTAAGTGTGTTATTTCACATTTGTGATATCATTTTGCGACATAGTAACATGCTTTATGAATTAACCAAGCGAAGTCTTAGCACTAATTATTGCCTCTGCGTCGGCGTCGGCGTCACACCTTGATAAAGTTGTTCGTACTATCCTTTTTGTCAAAGGCGGTGGAGATATTGCTTGGAACTTACACCATTTATCAACCATTATTATCTCCATCATCAGACAACAGCACATAATTCTGTCAAGGTTTGTGTCAGAATTATAGCCCCTTTTCCACGTAGAAAGTACATTGAATCATTACAGATAATTCTTTAAAACTTGTCATACTTGTATATCATTATTGCCTTGATCTACAGTCAAAAGTATACAGCAGTATACACGTTTTTGTCGAGTTATAGTCTTTTTGACTTAATACATTGAATCTTTGTAAAATCCCCTTCTTGATCTTACCCTTTTAGGTGTTGCTGTGAAGCTTGGAACACTTGTTTGCATCATGACCCCAATTTGTAAGCAAGAGAAGGAAACTCTGTCAATGATTTGTTTGAACATTTAGTCCCTTTATCGACTTATAATCTTGTTTAGTGTTTCGTACCAGTCCACCTGCTATCTGTTCGAGCTAATACCCTGAAAGTTCGAATACTTGTTTACCATCATTTTCTCTAAATGTAGGCAAGATGATATAACTCGTTCAAGGACTTTATTTTAATTATGACCCTTTTCGACTTATAAACTCAGTTAAAGTTTATGTCTATAACAAACTGTGTTATTAATCAATTGTACCATTTTAGCTCACCTGACCACGGAGTGGTCATTGTGTGCTTTTTGTATCGTTGAATATCCGTATATGTACCTCCGAACGTCTACATAGAATTTGATTTACACTCTTGCATCTACATTTTTGAAGCAATCATATTGAATTAATAAAGCGATCATAATGGCACATGAACACAATGTATCTGGCCACAAGATCCCAGGTTATAGGTTTGATCGGATATGTACTTCTTGAGTTAAGGCCACTGATTTAACAAACACTGATTTCACTAAATCTCACCATATTTAAAGATAATGTTTATGACCATAATATCTCCCACGAGTTTGAATTTCAGCATTGATGGATTGAGTTATTGCACCTGATTAAAAAAGTGCAGTTCTTAACAATCCATAAATTCTAGCAGCTTGATTTCTTCACTTATCCTTTGCATATTATCCGAGAATGTGTATAACCAGAAGACATCGGATGAGTTCAATTAGTGTATCCGTAGTTATGACTCCTGATTGACAACAATTGCATTATCTAACTATGTTTACACTCTTGCACCTTTATTTCCCCAATTATCTTAACCATCTTTACAGGGGATGTGTATGACCGTAAGATTATTGGTGAGTTCATTCATGAGCTTGATACGATAAGGTTTGGAAGAGTTGTATCCCCTGACTTAACAGCTGTTGTTATATTAAACTATGTTTGCACTCTTCCACCTTCATTTCTTCTCTAAGTTTAACTATATTTACACATAATGTGTATAACTATACTTTCTCAGCCGATTTAATTATGGAATTAATTGAATTAGTTCTTCTATTGTTTTGGCCCCTGATTAAAAGACAACACTAATTTACACTGCTTTTTTCTAGAAACTTCATTTGTTCACTATTCCTTCCACATATCTTCAAGGAATGTGCATCATAATAAGACATCGGATGAGTTAAAGTGATATTATCGTTCAAATTGAGCACCATAATTTTAAATTAAACATTAATCAGTGATTTATACTTGTAGAATAATAAACATTGCCATATCTATAACAAAAAAATAACGATCTGTATAACAGTTATACTCACATTGAATATAGAGTCCTATTAAAAAATGAAGACTCTACCCTTTCGGTAAGGTATATCTAAATTTGTTTCGGCCAATAACATAAATAACTTGGTAAAACTTTGTTCCTATATGTTTTAAAGCATCCTCCGTGTTTTCAGCATTATTTTGACTATAACACAATGTGGTCATTTTGAAGCGTAGTATAATTTTAAAATATAGGCTTGATCAGATTAGTTTCTCTAAAATCATGGCCCCTATTACAACACAAATGGCAATATTCCACAATGCTTACACTCTAGCACCTTCATGTATTCACAAATTAGTACCATCTTTACATAGAATGTGTATGACCATACGACATTTCCTGAGTTTAATTATTGGCTTGAAATATTTAACTTTATTTACACTCTACCACTATATTTACAGATAATGTGTATGATCATAAGAACTCAAACGAGTTCAATTTTGGAATGGATGTGATTGGTTCTTCTAGAGTTATGGCCCCTGATTTAACAAGCAATATATTACTATGCTTACACTTTAGCTTCGTGATTTCTTCACCAATAAGTAGCATCTTTACAGGGATTGTGCATGGCCTTAATTCATCGGATGGGTTAAAATATGGGCTTGATCGGATTAGTTTCTCTAAAAATTGCATGGATGATCCTTGATTAGTTAATCCAGAATTATGGTCCCTGATTTAAACAAAATTAAAATATTTTACTATGCTCACACGCTAGCACCTTCATCTAATCACTAATCAGAAGCATATTTACAGAGAATGTGTAAGACAATACGACATCAGATGAGTTTGATTATTGACTTGAAATATTTAACTAGTTTACACTCTACCACCTTCCTTTCTGCACTAATCCTTACTATATTTACAGAATATGTGCATGATCATAAGATCTCAGACAAGTTCAATTATGGGAATGATCGGATAAGTTTGTCAAAGATGGTCCCCTGATTCAGCAAACAATGCAATGTATATCTATGTTTACACTCTAGCACATTCATTTCCCCATTAATCCTACAAATCTTTACAAAGAATGTATATGACCATAACATCTCGGGTGATTTCATTCATGGGTTTGATCGGATTATTTTTTCTATAATTACAGCCCCTGCTTTAATAAAAAATGATATTTATCTATGTTTACACTTAAGTATCTTCATTTCCTCACTAATCCTTATCAATGTTGGTGTAACTTTGTAGAGATGACCCTTATATTTTAAAGAAATCCATTACATGCAAACTTATGCTTGCCATAGCAACACAGAGTAAAATTGTTAAAACAGTTTTTTCTCTGAAACCACTAGAGCTTAGATATTTACAATGTAGCATTACTAAGTACACGTCTATCAAGATTGTTCAAATCATTCCCCCGGTGTCAAAATTGCCCCACCATTGGGGTCACTTGTTTTACATAGTCCTATAAAGGAAAACCTTTATAATTTATGTTTCTGCAAAATAACATGGCCTAGAGCGTATTTGGTACTTCGAATTATTAGCCAATGGACCTCTTCGACGTTTGTTCAAATCATGTCATTGGGGGCAAAATTGACAACGTCTACGGGCGTGGTTACCCTGTTTGATTAAAGAATTTTACATAAATAGCTTCTTGTGAATTTCTAAAGCAACCAGTGACCAACGTAACAACAAGAGAATTCCTCTTGCAACCAGTTAGTTTCTTTGCAACAAATGACTTATTTAGCAACCAGTGTCTCCCTAAGCAACCAATTACTTCCCATATCAAAAATTACCTTCAAGTAAGCAGTGACGTCCCATAGCAAGCAGTGACTGCCTTATCAATAATTGGCTTCCCCTAGCAACAACTGGCTTCCTTACCAACCAGTGACTTTCTTTGCAACCAGTGACTTCCTCTAGCAACAAGTGATTCTCCTAGCAATAATTTCTTTCTCAACGACAATTCCTGAGCCCTGAAGCAACCAGTTATATCATCAGCTACAGTTAGCAGCATCTTGCCCTCAGCGACATTCTTAGAATAGTACACTGTACCAGTGATGACTATCTTGTAAAGGATTGGAAAAAAGCTCACCTCAAAAAATTATCTTATTTACATTCCAGTTTTGTTTAAGGTCATACACATTTTTGGGACAAGTAGTTATGTTTCATGACTGCTAATGCATTTTAGCCTGCCTAAATAACTTCTTATAAATGTTCATAGTATCAAGATATGTAAGATTCATATTTTGTCCGCTCAGGTCAAGGTCAAGGTCATACTTAGATGTCGGTGACAAAATGTTTCCCTGGTAATCACGTGTGAAAACATTTTGTTTGTCCAAAACCAAAATATAGTTGATCAGTAAATTTTAGTATAAAGATAAATTTGAGTTAAACATGACTCGTCTCTTCTGTGAAAAGATTTTCTCATTTTGATAACTGAAATTATTGTGCTTTAAGGATTTATTTGCTACATTGATTATCCGCAGCACCAGCTCCTTATCAGTGGATAGTTACAAATGTTTGATTTCAGGTCTTATACACTGGACAAAATTATATAACATATGTATATGCTCATTCTTTGTTAAACATCTCATCTAAAGGAACTGGGGAAGGTTTGAAGCACTTGTTCATGTTAGAAAACATTATGCACGTTAGGATATTATCAGTTAGACCAGACACGTAAGAACTAGAGCTGTGACCATCTATATCATATTTACCCGACTGTTACGGGCATTTGACTTATTAATGTACGAGTAAGATGGGGTGCATGTTGATCAGGGAAAACAGGTGCTTCACTTAATCAGTGTTGACACCACAATAAGACCTAAGGTTGTCATTTGTTGCTAGGGGTATTTAATGGTCACAATCGCAATCATTGTAGCTAAAAACGTCACTTGTTGCTAATGAAGTCACTTGTTACTAGGGAGAGTCATTGATTGCAGAGGAAGCCAATGGTTGCTAAGGAAGTCACCACTTTTTTTATGAAGTCAATGGTTCTAACGGGATTAAGAAGTTGTTGGCTCTTACTGAAAATCAATGGTTGCTTAGGAAGTCATAAGTAACCAAGGAAAGTCAATGGTTGCTAACAAAGTCCCTGGTTACTGGGAGTATTGAATGGTTGCTTAGGGCCTACGTTTGAGTTAAGGAGTAAAATAAAATAAAACACCTGTTACTAGGGGAAGTCATTTATTGCTTAGGAAGCCAATGGTTGCTAAGGAAGTCAACGGTTGATTAGGAAGTCACTAATTAGACAGAAAGTCATTACTTACGAAATCAATTTGCTAGCCACAACTCATCTTTTTCGGACACACGCGGTTTTTTTTTTAAATATGTTAAAGGTTTAAAGGAAGTGTACTGCTAGTTCCGACTAATCTTTTGTCTTTCCAATCTGCGGTTGATATGATTTTGATGAATGTTTACAAAATGGTAATATAGTGTCCGTAAATACTCTATACATATAATAAATTGTTTATAACGTTTTGTTACCATACCCATTTATTTTACACTTGTACCATCACTTCAATAATTCAACAGTGATAACACTGCACGGTTTCATATGTGTAAACTACTGCTTCTTTTGTTTAGTAAACACATATTCATGTAGTAGAGTTTAGGTACACTACATTCATACATGCAGGCACACCATTATGAAAGTGATTGAAACGAAAAATACATTTTATATACTTCCTTTCCCATCTTTTGTTTGAAAGCATTGCCCCATTGGTTGTTTTAATCTAAAGATTATTAATAGTATCTGTGAAGCCTTAAGTAAGCTAATATACACAATTCAATAGATTATGCAAAAATAATCATTAAATAATGTATATTTCATTTCATTTTGACAACAATGAAAATAATCAGATGTCCACTAAAACAAATCTGATGTTACTTATTGTCCTCACGAGGGCCAGATTTTCATAGGTTATCATTGTTACTTATACTGCTAAAAGCTATTGAGCAGTTTCTATTACTCTGTTACAATTTACACGCTAGATTTGGTTTTGTGTGATTGAGCATACTATTAAAATTAAAAATCTTATCACATCAATCAGTATCAAATTAACCAATTGTGTAGGCAGACTGACTCTTCAAGACAAAATAGCTTGATTGATAGCACAGAATAAAATGTCACTTCTTTGTCGACGACAGTTTTAAAATGTGATTGCCTCTCAGGCAAGGCTCCGCAATCCCAAATGCCCGTCGCAACACATTCGTGGCACAGTGCCTTGGGTATGCTGTTGGTCGTTGAGCCTCTGGCGAGTCTGTTAGACATCCGCATTTCAAAATTTAGTGACAACCAAGTCACGCGTACAGTACCGCCAGCGTTTAACTTCCGCGAGATGTCGATTACCAATTAACGGTAACCGCACTGTAAACGGTTCTCGTTTCGAGTTTTTTTTAATTCGTGTAGCCAATCAGAGTGACTCAAACCGTGAAACGCTTTTCAGGAAGCGTGTAACCACTCAAACGTGCTCGTTGGACAGGTTTATTCTACGGGTATTGTGCGGGCCTGATAAAACTATCGATTATTTATCTTTAGAATATAGAAAGCGTTTAGACAATGAACTACGATGTTTAAATGTTTTCGAAATAGCCTAAGTACGTTTCATCTGTTCATCACAAAAAGTTAGTCAAAATATTTAAGTGACCCCTTGAGCAAATTCTTAAATATTTTCGTTTTGGGTCACAGTCTCACAAGAGAGATATTGCCCAAACAAAAATACCAATAACAATATCGCGCGACGCACGTACAATTAATTAGTTGTACTACACAAAAAGTCTGAAGTTAAAAATGCATCACCAGAACTGGTTATATCTTGTTCTTTGTTCTATGGTACAAATAAATAAGCTGCCTCATTGTCGCAGTTTTTATTATTATATACATGATAGTATAGCCTAATTAGCTATTTAGAGCTTATGTTTATTGTTGGTCATTTTGATGTAATGGCAATCAATACAATTTGTACATCTGTTGTAATTCATTTGCTGATCTGTTTGACACGTTTTTTTATCTGCCATTTTATTATTGTCAAACCTCAGTTTAGTCTTAAACTCAGCACCCCAGTAGAGCTTGCAAAACACTACAACACGTGCTATTGATAATGAAGAAGTATTAGTATTGTGTACAGTCGATTAGGTGACGAAACTAATGTGTTGACACAAGTTCTATCATCTTAGGTAAATTGCCCGGAAGGTAGTAAGCTGTGATTCATAAAACTTTTCAAACAGAGATGATTAGCCGATAACCAACCGTCAAAAAAGTCACTACGCTGCAAACATGCCGATTATTAAATCATTTAATCAAGTTTAACAAATTCAAAGATTTGATGTTTTTGTAACAGCTCCAAAACAAATTTACACATCGATTGGCGGGTGTCCATGCGATCACGCATCTATTTTGTGATAATATATCGGAAACATTTTGCGTTCTCATTAGATGAGTGCATAACGGGCGATGATTTCACATTTATAAGCTTGCAGGTCGCGATGGTTAGTGACTCATGTTTCCACAAAGCTTTATGTAAACAAGTTCAAAAAAGGTCCTTAGAATGTATGATTTCCTGCTAAAAACATATTTTTTTTATATCCTCCGGTGAGTAGTCCAAAACCCTGGGATTTTGCAAAAATCTCCCGGCATTAACTCAATTCTTATGGCATGTATGATGAAATTTGCCTCCTAACTTTTTTTCTCATTTATAATACCAAATGCGTGTATTTGATATGAATGTACGGACGACCCATTACGTTGCTAGTTCCCTTTTGGTTCTTCTGCATCTAATGCATTTGTCAGCCTAAACTCAATAATTACACTTCGAATGTAAACTGAGCAAGATTGTAGATTAAATATTTTATAATCCAGTATACCGACTTCACCCTTAGCGCATAGACAGCAAAATATTCCTGCTACTGTTGTTATTTATATTTTACATAAGCGAAATTATTATGTTTCTGGTTTCTGGCGGCCTGATTGACTAAACATTTTTTTTCCTTGAAAACAAAATTAAGATGCCGAAATATTAATTAACTATCAAACAAACTGATCCGTAATAGTTGTCATTAGCGCACATGTTTTTTACTCACAATTCAGCTTGCTTGGTCTGGAACTAAAGAAAAATATCAGAATGTCTGCAGATGATTCATCGTCGGAGACCCATGATTGTTGACTCCCCTGCGTTCAATAGTGATGCATTCAGCGGTGCCGCCAACCGTCGATGTCCTACGGTGTCATTCTATTTTACATGTATTTCATGATGCAATGCCATTTAAGAAAATGAAAATATCAATTGATTGAATTGTATTTCAAATTCTTTACTAATGTAATGAAATGTTAATTTAATTTCTGTCCACCATATATGAAACTCTTAGACTAAGTTCTTTATTTTTGTTTCATTGAATCAAATGATACGTTACTTTAGTTGGAGACAGTTAAATTAATATTGTTTACAGGTAAGCCACTAAAAATGATCAGCATGAAACAAACTCTCATTAACAATAAAAAAAAAAGAAGTTATTTTCGCGACCTGTCAAAAATGTAGATGCGCTGGCAAAGGTGTGACCTGACCAACGAGAGATCTCGAGTTATCAGATGAAGTCCAGTTATTGGTGTTGCAGTTCAAGTAGTTTTACTGTACCTGAAAATAGAGATCCGCAAGCATGTAAAACAAGGGACTTTGGTTTAGATCTGTTTTTTTATATTGTTTACGGTTGGTGCCGAGCCGCTTGCGAAAGCTCGATATAGTTGTCCAAGTGATGGTTCGGTGTATGTGTGCGTGCGTGCGTGCGAGGGATTCTTAGATGAATTGGCACACATTTTCACCATCATGAGATTGAGTGTCATGCGCACGAACCACATCCCTATGTATAAGGTCAAGGTCTCACTTTGAGGTTAAAGGTCAAATTCAAGAATGACTTTGTCCGGTGCATATATTCTTCATTCATTGAGGGAATTTGGTGTTATATCGTTCAAATGTGCACCATCATCAGATAGAGTGTCATGCGCAGGAATCAGGTCCCTAGTTTTTAGGTCAAGGTCACATTTAGAGGTCAAAGGTCAGATACAAGAATAATTAAAAAATGGCTTTGTCCGGAGCATTTCTTCTTCATGCATGGTGGGAGTTTGATGTTAATAGGCAAAAATGTTCACCATCATCAGACGGAGTGTCGTGCGCAAGAACCAGTTTCCTAGGTCAAAGGTCAAGGTCACACTTAGAGGTTAAAGTTCAAATTCAATAATATCTTTGTCTATAGAATTTCTTCCTTATGGATGGAGCAAATGTTCACAACCATAAGCTACCCTGGTTTTTTAAAATGTCTTCCCTTTATAGATAGCTTATATTGTAACTTTTTTATTACTCAGGCCTTAAAGAAAAATTTAGACCACTTTTATGGCACAGTAAATGGAACGGAACATTTGTCATACGGAACGCACGATACAAGCATGATGTTCGTACGATACACGCACGTTACACGTACGGTAAACACACGGTACACGATTCAGAACGATGCACGATATGAACGATATACGAGGGCGCGCTGCACGCTACACATTAGCCGGAGTACACGTTATACGATTACTTTGATTTTTCACAGTTTACTTCAATTTTGATTTTTTTTCTCACCAAATCGGTTTGTTTTGAGTCCCTTTTACAATGTGTTGTCCTTATGCAGTTGGTTGATCAAAAGAATGATACCAATTAATTACAGGCTTCGCACCTACACAATAGCAAAAGAGACTCCGGAAAGTTACAAATGTCCATTGTTTACCTAGGTGCGAAATAAATTACAGTTAGTGTCAAATTTGAAATTAAATATTGATCCTGAGGTGCGAGAAAATGGGCGGAAGTTAATTGCTGTCAACACCTATCTTTAAGCACCACTACACGAAAGACAATGCCCATTTGACATTTTGACAGTCAACATAATTATATTTTTTAATAAATAATTCATAGTTTTTATGTGATTCGAGTGGCGATTATTTTTATAACGATTACATGGATTATACACAAACAAGATGCAATTTAAGACGGTACTGTACAATTATCTTATTATTTTTTGCTCGGACTTTAACTGATTTGTAAAACTATCGTTGATTTGTCATATTATGTTTATTTGCCCAATAAATATTCAATAGCTTACCTTCTAAAATAGTTGATGTTCCCTTTCTTGTTATAATTCCTAATGAATTCCCTTATACCTTACTGCACTTGAAATAATGCTGTGATAGCAACAGTTTCGATTTCGAAGAAAAAATATGTCCTTCCGACGATAAAATATAATATTAAATGTCGAATTTCAAGTGTTGACTGTCTTCCACCTGTCCCGAAAGTCATTATTGCCCGAATTGCACTGGCGAATACAAAATAATGCAAAATGAAGTCAGCACTTTATTTCTTTTTGCGGAGATGTAAAACAATTAACTACTGAATAAAACATCTAATCGTATACCGTATAGGCCTATCGTGCACCGGGAATCGTGTATCGTGTATCGTATATCGTGTATAGTATATGATGCACGTTGCACGATGAATGATACGATATGATACACGATATACGATTTACAAAATACACGATGAGCGCACGCACGTTATACGAACGTTGCACGCACGATATACGCACATTTTGACAACTGTTACGTTCCGACTATTGTACAACATACATGCTACATTTAATATTTAGGTGAATATGACCTATCTATACTTGGTAAGGAGTCAGTCCTTTTGACAGCTGGCGGGCTCGACATGTTGCACATGGGCATCTAGTATGTTTTTAAGTTTTAGTGTAGAGTACAACCATAATAACCGAACAGTGTTTCAAATATTACAATATTGGTATGAATTTTGATGATGCATCTAAAGAGAAAACAAAATTCCAAGCCTACTTAGCCCAAGAAGGAACGTGCCAAGGTGTACTAAATTCACTTTCTATCAAGGTCCCCGTTTGCATGTCGTAGTAGCGACTGATTATAACACCCAGTATTTCCAGTTAGTCTTTACGTGTTTACATCATAATTATTATTGTCCGCATTATTCAATGATGCCGCAGCCAAACATACCTTTAGGAGTCTCAAACTGAAAATGGTACTAGCCACACATTAATTTGACCCATAATCAAAACCTCTTATTGTGGAATGTCCCAGACCTTTAAAATGCCCCCAAAAAATTATAGTCCCTGGTGTACTTTGTATTTAAAATTACTTGTAGCATTAACATTATAAAGAGCAATGTCTTATCGGTGAAACTGGCAATTATTTGTAAAAAATACATATATTCGTGTAGCGCATTTTTTTTTACGATTATATTGCAAAACAAAATAGGAAACGTGTTCTGAGAATGTGTTAAGTGAGGTAGCGGCAAAGGTATGAAGGGAAAGTATACATCGATGTTGTTACAGAAAAGGTACAGAGCACTGTTATATCAGTATTCTACCTGTAAATTATGTTTCTATATAAAAGCATGAAGAGTATTTAAAGTGCTCCTGGGACTTACAACTTGTGTCATGGATTGTCATCAGAATTTTCATTTTTACCATGGTAAGTGATGTTGCAGAAAACACCATAGATTAATATTATATCACATCAGAATTCTGTTTGTAATAACCCCCGAAACAAAGTTGTTGGGGATAGGTTATAGGAGTCACCCTGTGGTCTGTCGGTCAGTTCATTGCATTTGTATATTGCATTCCTTTCGTCCTGAGCATACTCAATAACTTGAAAACTTTGTTTGGAATTTAAAAAAAACTTCATACAACAGTCAGGCACAATGAGAGGAAGTGCAGTGTATAAAAACTCTATCTTGAGTCAGTACAGAGTTATTAACAAGAACCATAGCTCTATTTTAAATTTCAGCTCGTCTGATATTTTAACAAAATGACGAGCTATTGTCGTCACTTGATTGTCGTCGTCATTGCAGTTGTCGGCGGCGTTGGCTAAGTTTTGCGTTTAGGTCACTTACATGGAAACTACCAAAGCTATCACTTTAAAACTTGGGAAACTTGTTCATTTAATACCCTTATTCACATTGTTTCCTAAAGATGCTGAGCCTCACCTGCTTTTTGGGGTAAAAAAACATGAATGTAGATGGATTTTGAGAATTGGACATTTTTTGTTAGATTGATTTCAATTTTTTTTCAATAAATGGATAATGTATTTAGCATAAAAAACATATGTTTTGAGTCACACATTTGGAAAGGTGGGGGATGTTTTCGTATTTTTGGACTTTGTCATTTTTAGCTGGTCTTATTTTTTAAATTTTGTGCTTTATTCACTTACATGCAGCTATTAAAGCTATCACTTTCAAACTTGGAATACCTGTTAACTATCAAATATACAATAGTATAAAGGAATAATTTTACAAGTTATATAACCCTGTAATGTATTTGGCTGGATTATTGCCCCTTCTTAACTTAGAAAATTTCACACACAAAATATGTTTGTAACAGTCAAAATAATGCATTAAAAATAAGTGTATAAGAAGTATTTATGATTATCTTTAATTAGAACGGGTCGTACCGACTATACCTCGAACGAGGATGGTGGACCCAATAAGCACAATTACAAACAAACTTTAATTAGATTATATTTTAGGGCTCTTGGGGTCAAAATCACTGTTACTAAAAATAGGAAAACTGTATTGTATTCCATACCTTTAGTTACAGTTGACATAATGTAACCAACTTTTGTTTGTAGTAAGTACTTAAGAAGATAGGGTTGTGTTTGTTTTGGCTCCTGTGGTCACAGTCAAGATCACTAACTTAAAATAGAAGAAGAAAAATAGCAATTATATGTTCAATATCTTCAGTTACAATTGACATAATGTAACTAAATTATCACATGTGTAATACATATAAATCAAGACTTCAAAATTAATTGGGATTGTGTTTGGGGCTCATGTTGTCAAAGCTCATGTTTTTTTTTCCAAAAATAAAGAAATGGGGAAAAATCAATATCTTTAGTTGCATTTGAATTATTGTGACCAAACTTAGTGTCTAGTTATTATTATGAATTGGGGATTGTGTTCTGGGGTCAAGGTCACGGACACTGTAACGTATAAAATGGTGATAAATAAATTTAGACGGATAAAATCAACGAGCGTCCGGCATCCGACGGCGGTGCTCTCGTTTGCAAGGTTTCTGTCACTAATAACTTATTCAGCTGACAAAGCAGTCGTGTGTGTCAATTTTGTATCACTGAGAATGCGGATCCATTTAAGATTATGTTTTAGATATGTCCAAGACCGTAAAATATGTGTAAATATATTGCGAGCACCACTGCACAAAATCAAGAAACATTTGGAGTGCAATGACTCTCTATCTTCCTAAAACCCTGGGAGATAAATTGTTCAGCCCTGCATTTTGTTCTGTCTGTCTATAACAAACTTTCCAATTGGCCATGGTGATCTTTAAGGATCGTTGAATATCCGGCGTCCGTCGTACTTCCGTTCGTCCACAATCAGTTTGTTTTCCACTGTAGCATCTACATTTTTGAAGCAATCTAAATGACACTTGAACACAATGTATGTGGCCAAAAGATAATCTATATTTACAGAGAATGTGTATGACCACACTATGTCAAACGAGTTTAATTATGTGATAGATCGGATAAGTTCTTCTTTAGTGTTGGCCCCTGATTTAAAAAAGCAGTATTTAACACTTTTTCGCCTTTTCGCTTTTTCTCAAGCGAATGTGCATGACCATAATACATCGGATGGGTTCAAATATGGGCTTGATCGGATTAGTTTCTCTAAAGTTATGGCCCATAATTTAACAACAATGGAAATATTTAACTATGCTTATCAGCTTCATTTCTGCACTAATCCAATCACAATCACAGAGAATGTGCATGATCATAAGATCTCAGACGAGTTTAATTATGGAATGGATCGGATTAGTGTTCTAGGCTTACGGCCACTGATGTAACAAACACTGTGTGACTATGCTTACACTTAAGCATTTTTAGTTCTTCACTAATACTAATAGGTAGCATATTTACAGATAATGGCCCAGTTGTTCAAAACCCTTGTTAAATATTTAACAATGAAATTGTTGTTAACTGAATAACAGCATGTTCATTTTTTTGTTAAATATGGCTGTTAGGGAAACATGTTGTTCAAACAAAGTTAGTGTTAAAATCATGTTAAATTAAATGTTGTTAATATACTTGTTAAATTTTCACGTTAAAAAAAATTGTTGTTCAAAAAATGTTAGCGTTAAATTATTGTTAAATCTTCATTTTTAACGAAAACTTAACAACAATTTTAATTCACCTCATGAGGTGAATTAACTTTATCGTTAGCACTTAACAAGGAAATTCAAGATGGCTGCAGGCTAAAACTGATTCCCAGAAGTGAAAAAAAATTGTATTTCACATCAATTCAGTAAAAACCTTTCAAATATTCCTCAGGGAATAATAAGTGTAACTTTTGTTTCTGTTTAAAACAACTCTTTAATTCAATTTTTCTGCAATACTTCCTTTTTCAAGAAAAGTGTCTACAGTTCAACAATTTACATGTTGACCATCTTTATGACAAGCTTAGATAAAATCAGAAGTGCAGACAAATTTATTCAGTAAAGTCTGATGTCAACACATTTTTAACAACAACAGTTTTGTCAACATTAATAGCTTAACATTTATTTAATGTTTTGTCAAAAAACTTGATAGCATACATGTTTTTCCCTGAAATTATCATAAAAACTAAGCCTGCAAATACTTGTGGACTTCCCTGCATGGTTGACATATCTGACTCTGAACTGCCAAAAGTGCCATATCAACACTTCAAGTGACTGTTATATTTTTTACCTCATTATCCTTACATTTCATATAAAATCTAGATGAAATGACTACAGTTTAGGCATATACAGTATTTACACTGTCCATTGAAAATCTCATAAATGTTACTCATCTTCATATTCTACTCATGTACATAATTATATTTTCAGTATTTATGTTTTAATCTCCAGACCTTGACTTTTGGTAGAAGACATACTATGGTCAAACGAATGAGAGGCCCTGGCAAATGTGTTCTTTTGTTGAAACCTGTTCCATATCAGTATTATGTCATAATCTAAAGAAAATCAATAAAAATGGTTTCATTTATACTGTTTGAAATTTCATGTAATTTTGTGACTGTTTTTTTTTGTGTGTTTTCATTATCCTGTTATTTACTATAGGGTTATTTAACTAGACTGATCACACTCAAGACATATAACCATGGTCAATACTATATGACCCATGATGAAAAAAAGACAGAAGGACAGTCAAGCATTTGTTCACTCCCTCCTTTCAGACAAATAGACAGAATGACAGTCCAAAAGTTGTTTTTGCCAAATGCCACATGCTCCACCCCCAAACACAGAAATACATTATTCTTACACAATGAACAATGAAGGTGTCTCACCTTTCAGAAAGTATTTATGAATGTTTTTGTTTATGATCCTTTTGGTAAATTGAAGGCAGTAGAAGTGCAGTTTTTCATCTTTTTTACCAGTAAAAAGCAGTCTTTTTACAGTGAAATGCTTCAGTCAATATAGCAGATATATAAAGTAATGTTTGTACATTGGCTATAGAAGGAAACACATTTAAGTGCAGTTTAGTGCAGTGAAAATGCAGTGAAAAAGTAGTAGAAATGCAGTGAAATCGAGCGGAATATGTAAATAAGCTAGCAAGTATTATAATGTCACAAAAAACTGCCCCAAACAAACTGGAGTACCAGTTTTGACCAGTTAAATAACATCATAGTATACTGCAAAACACTGCTTTTGACAAACTGCCCCTATCTTGAAGTAAACACCATTCAGATTACATTACAGAGCACCTAACTATCTGACTTGTTTATTTATAGTTTAGTTTATACTAATTTATTTTAACTCGACTGTGAAGAAAGCTTGCACTCTCGAGTCACTCTCAAGTCTGCTTCCTGGAAAAACCGGTACTGGTGTCATATGAGGAGGTACGGTTGTGACCCCAGTGGGGCTTGAACCCAAAACCTCTGGGATGAGCGGCCGACTCATTAACCTCTACACCACCACTCCCTTTTACAATTAAGCCAGTTTATTAAGCTTAATAATTCTGAATTTCTTTCATTATACAAGTATATTATTTAACAGTCACCATATGGTTCATATTTTCATATCATACTGGTATTTAAATTAGCTTTGAACACCTAAATACATAATTCATTGTAGATAATTGTGTATATAAACCATTTTGTATAGATTTATTAAAGTACCAGGAGCACTTTGAATTTTCTGATATATAGAAATTATTGGATTAAACAAGTTTTGAATTTTTTTGGAACAATTAACTAGCTTGCTAAAACAAGAGCTACTTGTAATTGTAGTAAGTTTGAAATCCTGTGACTTTAAAATTTGTGATAATTTACATGTCAACCTTTTATTAATTACTAAATGATTCTTACCTCCACATCTTGTAGCCTGTGTTTCATTGTTATTCAAACCTAAAAATATGAAGTGTGTTTACTAATTAATACTTACAATCACATGTCAAATAGTCCATACTACGAAAGACCGGTGGTGACATTTCAATTTCAAGACTTCACGATGTCTGAGTATGAATTCGTGAAGTAGAAATCATGAAGTATTTAAATGAAATCGAGAATTCTTGAAATTGTGAAATAATGAAATATTGAAATCTTGAATTAATGAATAATTGAAATATGGAAATCGTGAATTATGAAGTTTTGAAATATTGAATAATTGAAATCGTTTAATTCGCGATTTCAAGAGTTCAGGCTTTTGGCGTGAAATTTGGAAATCGTGAAATCGTGAAGTTCACGATTTCAAGAATTCGCGATTTCACGAGTTCAGGCTTTTAGCGTGAAATTTGGAAATCGTGAAATCGTGAACCTCACGATTTCACGAATTCGCGATTTCAGGAGTTCAGGCTTTTGGCGTGAAATTTGGAAATCGTAAAATCGTGAAATCGTGAACTTCGCGATTTCACGATTTCCAAATTTCACGCCAAAAGCCTGAACTCTTGAAATCGCGAATTCTTGAACGATTTCCAAATTTCACGAAGTTCACGATTTCACGATTTCAATATTTCAATTATTCAATATTTCACAACTTCATAAATTCACGATTTCCATATTTCAATTATTCATTAATTCAAGATTTCAATATTTCATTATTTCACAATTTCAAGAATTCTTGATTTCATTTAAATACTTCATGATTTTTACTTCACGAATTCATACTCAGACATCGTGAAGTCTTGAAATTGAAATGTCACCACCGGTCTTTCGTACCATTCACTTAACATTTAATATGCAGAAAAACATATAATTTTTTAGACAGTAGGCTACATGTATCGGTATGTTATAAAATGTTACATATTTGGATTGTTATAAAATGTGACATTGAGCAATTAAATACATATATCTATGTATTACAGAAAACGACACTGTAGCTTTGTTTTGTATAATGCCATTTTTGTACAGTAGTTAAATTATTTACAAACAGGTAGTATATTTAACCATTCATCAATAGACTACCATCTGCAGCAAGAAACTTCAAACTTACACCAGAAGGGACTCAAACCCATGACCCCCCATCAATGACAAGACAGAGGTTTAATGCATTTCAAGTATATTACTGTAGCCACAGTCCACTTGAGCACAGAGGTGATTATGGAATTGTATCATGAAAACAATTAACATGTAAAAATCAGGCCATACCGGCAACATTATCATGCATATTTACACAATTTTAAAACACCTACATTCCGTCAAGCTGCCTACAGTTTATATTTACAGTAAATTCCATATATAATATCAAATTCCGGATATAAGGAACATATTTTCTCGGCCTGAATGTTTTTCTTAATCTTTTTTATATGAAAATATAATACGGATATAACAAACTACTGATACAAGGAACAAATTAATTTGGTCCCAAAGAGTTCGTTATAACCAGAGTTTACTTTACATGTATACATCACTTGGATTATCACTGAAATATTTATGACATTTCAGCCAGCTTTTTGTAATCTAAAAATTTCATAAAAACATAATTTTGGGAAGCATGTAAATTTGATGTTCTATGCCCGACTTTACTTTGAGAGTGCTTTATGGTGCACCTACAATCAATAGTATAAGCTGTAGTCATTATACAAGAAATGGCTCTTCCAGATTTTCATTACAATAAAAAGAATTCAAGATAATTCAAGATAATCTTTCATTAACTAAGTAACACATACAGGACATCCATGTTTTGGACACATTTCTAGTGTGATACAATTTCATTATTTAAGTAATATGCTATACCTTGCTCTGCCAGTGGTCCAGCTCAAGAACTGGAGCAGGACCGCCACCAGTCTTTCTGACCTCCTGCATATGTGAAATGCCCTTTTTCTAGTTTGAGACTGAAATGGTGTATAAAGTTTACAGGAAACAGACATACTTTTAGGCCTAAAATTGAATACATTTTGCAAATGATAAGCCTTTCTCACAAAAACTGAAAAATGTGAACTAAAGTTAATCGATTCTACAAGCATAAAAGGTTCATTCTAATACAGAAAAGAATGAGCCACATAGTTATTCACATTTACTTAACTTGGACTGTGCATTGTCTTGTAAACATTAATAGTATTATTGTTTTGTCTTATTTATGTCTTTAAAAACATTATTGTACACTCCATGTAAATGTTCAAGAAAATACCGGTATGACTTCAATTACTTTAAGGTCAATCCACTTTTTTTAACCTGCTCTACACTTCTCTTACAAGAGCTGACACTGTTTACAGTGAAATAAATCATTTAATTTTAAAACTGATACCAAGTTCTATATTAAAAAGTGTTTAAAGAGGCACACCCTAAAATCTGTCTAATTAAGTTACATTAAGAGCTAAATCATATAATATATGCTGGTATTATTAGTAACATAATGGTTATTTAGGTTAGACCTATAAAATACAGTCATCATTGATGAAGTCAGCCATTTAAATTATGCTGTATGCAGCAATACTGTAAAGCAGTTGTCACTGTAAAATTTATTGGTGGATAGCGATATATATTACATAAGGTTGTCCATGTTGTCGAATATTGTGTACCAGTTAAAGGCAACCGAGTCTTTATTTGCGACCAGTGAGGAATTTGATCAGCATGTACCTCTGTGTGGTCAGCTTTGCATTTAAATACTTTTTTGATAGTCATTTTATTATTTTAATTGTATACATGTATATTCATTGAACACATCATTTGATAGATATAGGGAGTGCCCCTTTAAGGTAAACAGGTCCGAGTTAATGGCAGTGCAAATCAAGGTTTCACTCAATAAGGCAATACTGTTTTGTACAAGAAAATAGTTCAGATCTGACACAAAGATGACACACTTGCTGCTAGAGTTGGTCTACATGTATATATATTTCAATGAATAAGCAGCAGCTTCCAAACTAAAGTTTGAAACAGTCTATTTAACTCACAGCTCACATGTTGAACCTACTATACGTAAAATGGTTTTTTGTCAAAGAGAGGCAGAACATGTTAAGAAAACACATATTTAATAGAAAAACATAATTTTTTGCAGAGGCAGTGCCGTTGTTGGTCCAAGGTACACCCTTACCCCCTGTGTTCATAGCAAGTATTACGTTGTGACAATTGAAATGAATGTGCTCTGTATCTCATTACCAACAAGGCTCACTCTAGTTATACTGTATCATACGTAGATCTAAGTATTTTGTTTGAATATTTTCCTTTCTATTGCTTATGTTGGAGCTTAACAGGTAAGGCTGCAGATTTATGTACCATTATCACCGAAGGTAATCACATCTCTTACGGACGCCTACTTCGTAAGATGAATGAACGCTTTGGTGATCATGAACTGGCTGCTACATTGTAAGCTTGTTTCCAGTTGGCGTCACAGAATACAGGTGAGTCACTCAAAGATTGGGCTGACGTATCCTTACATTAGGTACAAAGGCGTTTAAGATGCTACCAGATGAGTATGCCTCTGAGCAAATTATAAGCTGGTTTTGTCAGGGTCTAGTTGACCGTGAGGCTGGACACTACGTTTGCATGCACGGGCCAGGGTCCATCCAGCATGCCATACATACGGTGTGAAAATATCAACAGGTTCATTGTGCTATGTATGGCAAACAGGGCAAAAGAGAGGCTAGACGGATACCGGAGCTGGAAGACGAACAGGTTTATGCGGTTGCCCAATAACCAGATAAACAACCTAAACCACAAGAAGGTGAGTCCCTTAAATAATTAATAGGGCATTTGCAAAAAACACTGCTGCAGAGCATGAACATCTTTGAGATGTTACAATTGTGATGAAATTGGACATTTCCAGAGAAACTGCCCGAAAATGAGATTCCGAGAGCCTCAGGGGCAGCTGACTCGTTGGCTTGAATAGTTGTCTCAGTACAACATCGTTCTACACTATCGGAGTGGTTGCAAGCACGGGAATACAGATGCTTTGTCCAGGATACGCACGAGTGAGGGACAGTGTATTGCCATGTGACGGTTGTAAGTACTGTGTGAGAGCCCATAATATCGGCGGGGGGGGGGGAGGCTTTCTTGGACGCTGTAGATGAAAACAAAATAATATCAAACAGGGAATGCCACATACCAAAAACGCAGCCTCCCCAAAACGAGCCCCATAGCACCCAGAAGTGCACACCACCAACACACACACACACACACACACACACACACACACACACACGCACACACACACACACACAACACACGTACACACACACAAAATCATGTACACACACACACATACACTACCAACACACACTAGCATACAAAGCAAACACACGAGGACAAAACGAACAATTAAAGGAACACAGTGGGGCACCGCCTTGGAACGGTCAGTGGCACAAACACCACTGGGGAGCTTAAACCGGTTTATGGTGCGCGCCCAACCTCACTCTTACCCCCACCATGTTCCAAAGTCACAGGAGAGTGTAAATAAAAGTAATCCCTGCTAGGTGAATCTCTAACACACGCAATGGAAACAAAAGGCATGGTATGTAAACAAAAATTGCTCGTGTATGAATATATAAAAAGCAAACATTGAGAACCAAAAAACGTATGTACTCGATGCCTTTGCAGAAGGCAGAGCACCAAGAGAAACACCCTTAAGGGCCCGACGAAACAGGCCAGAGGACAGAAATCAAAACAGTTTCGTCCCAGTGGGATTTAAAAACTGCCCATCACAGAGTCCTCCCCCTCTTCCGTCAGACACAATCAAAGAGGGAAGCATAGCGTCCAACTGTAAACGGGTTGAACACCAAACATGCGGTGTGTCTCAAAACAGTTGGGTCGTAACCTCTTTTAACAAAACGTTTTATAATTTTAGCAAATACAGTTGGAAAATTGCCATGACCCAAAATCTTACGAAGTTTGTAAACCACATCCCCATAAAAATCGGGTTTTGAAATACCTTCTCGCAGAAGAGCCTTTAGATTACTATTGAATTTCAAAACCAAATCAGAATTACGATAGTAAAATTTAGCAAAATATTTACGCAATTTGTAATAACGGTAGCCCTGTTGAAGAAGTTTATTTGTAATATATTGATTACGTTCATTGAAATCCTCAACATGACTACACGCTCTGGAAAACCGAATTAACTGTGAAATGTATACCCCATAACATGTAGCATGAGGTACATCCCCATCCAAATGGGGGAAATTTACAATACTAAAATTAAAATCATCCCTCTTGTCAAAAATTTTGGTATGTATAGTATTGTTATAAATAGAGAGATGTAAATCTAAAAATGAAGCACCAGTATCCAAATTGTTAGTTTTAATTAACTGGAGTTCCCGGGGATAAATAGCCATACCTTTAGCCCAAAGGGACACTAGCGGAGTCCAGGTTAGCATTGACGTTGACCGTGGGTCTGTGTCCAGCGGTAGGGAGGGGGGGGATGGGGACGTCTGAAAGACACAGTATGGAGTCTTTAATATCGGCAATGCGAGCGGCAAGACGGCGATGACATTTGGGGCATATCCTAAAGCAGAGGCAAGTACAGCAGAAATAACAGTCAATGAAACAACGTCAGGACTGGTGTCGGCGAGACGAAGGACGCAGCTATCCGAGGGACAGTGTCTGGTAAAGCTTTTTGGGCAGGGGAGTTACCCAAAGTACGGATAATATGGCATCCTGGAGAGCCTGTCGACACTGCTGACCTGTGGTATCTGACCGATGTTGTCGATGCCATCCCATGGGACCCTGCAGTGTATGCCCCTGTGGATGTGTCAACTGAAGTTGTCACAAGGAGTTAGGGCAAAGCACATGATTGGGTAAGTACTTGAGCTTGCGCTGACACTCCAGTTAAAACACTTGATGCATGAGCTGATGATAAATGCAAGGGACATGATCAGTCTCAGCATACACAGAAGAAAAGCCTAGATGAACCTCCATCTGGGAAGCATGCCAAGTCTTCCACTCTGTGGGGTTTCACCTTGGAAGATGTCCGTGATGCTCAAGATCATGAGGATGATATGAAGGTACTGTTAAGCTGTCAGTTTAGACATTGAGCAAAATTGTCTTAATTCAAAACAAAATAAACCAACATCAAAGAAAATATCAACTTTTGAATATATGTACATAAAACATACGTCAAAATATGAAATATCATGGTGTCTTTTTTAATATTTGGGTCAAATATTATAGATCAGCAAAATGTCAATACTATCACACGGTTTCTATTCAGGGATATCATAATTTCAATTAATTTCTCCTCCAAAAGATTTCCTTCTTAATGATCCTTAATGCACAATCTAGCTATTTTTGTTCTCCAAAATATAACCCTTCTCTCCTTTGAACTATTATTCCTTCATTCAGTTTGTTTAGTTAAAATCTTTAGTTAATAACTACAAATAAGGGAACTTCTAACGCTACCTTTCGATATTTTTTAATATCTCAGAAACTGTACCAGATATCTTAACCAAATTTTCACAACATGGACTGTTGTATTTCACCGCTAGTGAACTAATACATTATTTGGTGGTTGCGTAAATACCCATTTACCGCACGTGTAATGTACGCTACCCTCGCTAAAATGAACAACGCATTTCGCAGGATTAAAATCAATATTTCAATATGTTGTTCCGTTTCTACATTGTTTAACAATAGTAAATACATAAACTATTAAAAATAAATTCACAAACTTAAATTCCTTAAACAAATGCAACACTATCACAAAGCGCAAATCAAAAAAGCTGCAAAATAATCACAATATCCGTATTTTAAGAACACAGGAACACAAATCACAAGTGGTAGCAATCATCCACAAGTTCCACGTGCAGAATGGTTTAATTTGCGGACAGTTTAGGAAGTTTCATAACAGCATAATGGTACCCTTAACCAGAATAATCAAACACTCTAATTATTGGCTATTGTCTTCCCGGCAACATCGTTTTCGAAAACATGTACAATAATGTAGCCTTATCGGGTATTCATTCAATTTAGAATGAAACATTTAAGTCCTAGAAAAATGAAATGTGAGCGCACACAAGGCCCAGTAGCAGTGACTTTTATACGTGCATTCAGTCCAATTAGCACATTGCAAAAAAGGCAAAATTTCAATTTTGGGGCTTATTATCTTTGAGCGAGTGTAGTTTAATAACCAATGTGTCGTTTGCAATAAAAAATATAAAAAAATCGCCTAATATATTATTGGTAGTGTTTTTGTTAACAAATTTTATGCAAACAAAGGTGTTTTTCCTGATAGTTATTCTTTTTCGATGATATCAGAATGCAAAGTTCTTAAATACCTATCTTCTCTTAGTGTAAACAAAGCCACTGGCTTAGATGGTATTCCTTCTTGTTTATAAGGATAGGTCACCAATTATTGTTGGTCCTTTAACACATATAATTAATTTGTCACTTATTCAAGGGATTGTACCTGATGATGTCAAGACTGCCAGAGTTGTTTCCCTTTTTAAAAAGAATGAAAAACTGTCTGTTGGTCACTACTGACCGGTTTCAATCCTAAATATTGTGTCTAAAATTCTTGAAAAGATAGTCTATGATCAAGTTGAAACTCACTTCAATGATAAAAAATTGTTGTATAGATGTCAGTCCGGGTTTATGAGTGGTTTCTCAACTGATGCTTGTCTGATTCATTTGACAGACTTTATTAGAAATGCAAACGATAGGGGCGATGTAGTAGGTATGATTCTTTTGGTCTTACAGAAGGCAATTGATACTTTGGATCACTTAATCCTTTTGATGAAGTTGCAAGCAGCTGGCCTTGGTAATAATATTTTGAGGTGGTTTAGGTCGTATCTTTCTGACAGTCAGCAGGTTGTTGATGTTTCGGGTTCATTTTCTTCTACTTCAAATGTAACCTGTGGTGTCCCCCAAGGGCCGTTGCTCTTTTAATTTACGTAAACGACATGTCAGCTGTAGTGAAAAATAAGCTGTTGTTATATGCTGATGATTCTGCAATACAAGTATCTGGTAAACGTTTATCTGATATTGAAAAGGTCTTAACTGAAGAGCTGAACTTTGTAAGTCAATGGTTAATCGATAATAAATTGTCATTACATTTAGGTAAAACTGAGTCTATCGTGTTTGGCTCAAAATAAAAACTTAGGTCACAGTTTAAATATTAGTTGAAATGGCACATCTATTGAATCCACCACATCTGTTAAGTATATTGGGGTCACTATTGATCAACATTTGTCATTTGCCTCCATTGCTGACTCTGTTCTTTAAAAAGCCAATAGTAGGTTCAAGTTTCTCTACCGTAAGAAAGATTTTCTTACACATCATGCTAAAAAGTTACTAGCTGTGTCCTTAATTCAATGTCTTGATGACCTCGCATGCTCTGTGTGGTATAATGGTTTAACACGTGCTTTGAAAAATAAGTTACCAACAATTCATAATAAGATAATCAGGTTTGTGCATAATCTTGATTCCAGAGCTCTTATTGGTCATGAACAATTTAAATTCCTCAATTGGTCACCAGTAAATAAGAGGATTGAATAAAGTATGTTGTGTCATGTTTTCATGGTCAAACACAAACTGGCACCTGACTGATTATATGGATGAAATTTGTTCTTTCCCAAAACTATTTACATGATTATAGCACCAGGCTTAATAAAAAGAGAGGTTATTGTCTCCCAAAGGTAAAGGGTTCTGGGTCAAAGTATTTTTGTTTTCTCGGCTCGAAACTTTGGAATACTTTACCACCAAAAATTACAGAAATTAACAAATTTCAATCGTTCAAGGTAGCCATCAAAAGCCATCAAATGAATAGTGTTTTTTTCACTTGACTATTTAATTTTACAGTTTTCATTTTTAAAGCGTTACTTAACAAGTTTCGGCTTTAGATTTTTAGGTAGTTAAGGGTTTAAATATCTTAATAATTTTATTATTTTACTGACTTTAGTTTCCGTGACATATTTCTAAACAGATATAGACAACTTTCAGTATAGTTATACGTCATGACTGTGTCTATTTAAATATCTTTTTAGAATTTAAATTTAATTAGTCTGTTGAATGACTTATCAACTTTTGAGGGTATTTAATCTGTATAAGTATCTTAAATTAATAACTGATGTGATAAGTTCTGTGATCATTGTAATGCAATATCTAATCTGTGATATGAACATTCATCATTTAAATATTCTGTCTTTTAGTTTTAAAATTGCCTCTCTAAGTCATGCCACCAATACTAAGGACCACAATGGAAATAAGAGCTGCTCTTTATTGCGTATTCCTTGGTATTGGGAAGCATGTCTTGGTTTCTGGTGCATTATATATTATTTAAAAAAAATTATTTTATTTTATATACTGTTTGTAAACCATTGAATGTTTTCCTTTGCCGAAATGAATCTATCTATCTATCTATCTATCTATCTATCTATCTATCTATCTATCTATCTATCTATCTATCTATCTATCTATCTATCTATCTATCTATCTATCTATCTATCTATCTATCTATCTATCTATCTATCTATCTATCTATCTATCTATCTATCTATCTATCTATCTATCTATCTATCTATCTATCTATCTATCTATCTATCTATCTATCTATCTATCTATCTATCTATCTATCTATCTATCTATCTATCTATCTATCTATCTATCTATCTATCTATCTATCTATCTATCTATCTATCTATCTATCTATCTATCTATCTATCTATCTATCTATGAAACCATGTCAATAATATCATACCAAGGATTACACAAAAAAGAGAACTAAATCTCTTATTTCCACAGTGGTCCTTAGGTTTTGATGGTATTGACATTGAGAGGCATGCAATGAAATATCACAGTCCTAAATTAAGAAAGACATTGAGTATATAAAACATTGAAATTATATAACTGTATTTAAACAATAAGTTATGGTTAAACATACGCCTTTTAACCGAACATTTAAAATTACTTATATTTGAAATGATCCTTAGAGAAGAGGCCAATTTGTTCCACAGTATGCAGCCATTATCTGCAAAAAATTTAGCACCAAAAAACCCTCGACTGGATAAATCATAACATCCACTTTCACTTGACCTAGTCCTATAAGATTGAATAGAGTCAAATTGAACAATGCATTCACTCAAATATTATTGGGCAAGACAGAGGGTACTATGTTCCACTCTTGACAGGTAATCACTTTAAAACCTTAAACTATTTATTATTGATATGAGACCTTTGACTAAGATTCAGAACAAACCTGTTAGTGTTTTGTTTCTGATAGTAGGCCCAGTGATAACAATGGGGGTACTTGGTTATAGCAGAAATAATTTGCGAGAATTTGACCACTCTCTTATGTATCAATGGGTCAAAAACCAAGTCACGGGGTTTAATCATAGAAAACCCTTGTGTATGCAATAGAGGTGGCATTTTTCATTGAATCTTCATGGAACTTAGTCAGAATAATTGTCTTGATCAAATAAAGTCAAGTTCGAATATGTATTACCTTGGGTCAAAACAAGGTCATCCGGTCAATCATAGAAAACTTTGTGTATGCAATGGTATGTTCTTTTTTCAGAAACTTGATAGCCTAGATAAATCTAGTATTGAATATTGGTCATCTGGGGATAAAAACTAGGTAGCAAGGTCAAATAATAGAAAAACCTTGTGTATGTAATAGAGGTTTCACTTTTTTGATATTATTTCTTCATTAACTTGGTCAATATGATTGCCTTGATGTAATATGGGGGTCATTTGGGGTGAAATAAAACTAGGTTAGCCGGTAAAATTATAGAAAAACCTTATTTATGCAATAGAGGCTGTATTTTTCATTTGACGTTCATGAAACTTGACCGGAATGATTGCCTTGATAAAATCTAGAGGAAGTTCGAATCATTATCGTTACATGTACCACCCAATCATCCTAGAAAATGCTTAGAATGGTGTATTTAATGATTGTTAGGCATTTTGAATGTTGATGATACAAGATACGAAAACACGATTCACAGGCGTATCAGTCTTTATCATTTATGATTCCAAAATGCCAGAAATTAATATATTTTTGATATCGTGTTAAGGCTGCCACGGTCTAGAGTTGATAGTCAATGGTGGGGATCGAATTTAAGACTCTCCTGTCCTAACGCAAAACAAATACATTCATATTGCCTATCTTTCTTTCTCTCAAATATTGATTATATCTTGACTAATGATCTAAGTTCTAAGAACCTCTTTCGAAATCATTTGGAGATAACTAAATAAGTAGAAATAACTCGACTAGATTTCGCATCCTTTTCCCAATGATATAATGATAGTTTTACCATTTTACCGACATCGAAATGATTTGTGACATAAATCTTGAATGACCTAAGATGTTAAAAGCGTTACACTGGCTGTCACCCTTTTATATACTAACGAATATTAAAGATGGATAATATTTTTAATTTCTGTACGGCAACGCTCGCCCTAATATTGGTGGACGGAAAAAGCAATGACACCTCTACATTTCTTATATGTATATGTCTGTTTGTAAGATGCTGTGTTTGAGTGTATTAGGTGTTGAGATTAAAACTGAAGCACATATTTTAGCAAAAAATACAAAATATGAGAAACGTTAAACTTACACTAACTGCAATCAACATTGTATAGAGGTACTAAAGCAGATTTCGAACTTTAACAATTCAATTCTTGGAATTCCAGTTTATCAGTGCTAATTTCGAATCTTCCCAACTCGATTCCCTAAGCGGTATGAGAAGCAAGAGCAAAGTGATGTCATTATGTATTCCTTTTATAGCTGGCTTCCCTCGGTGGTTTTAAAGCACGCACCACCGGCTTTTACGGAAAAGTAAAAAGTATAAAAATCAAGCAAATACTGGCAATCAAAGGTGACATTTAGAAAGTTTCATAAGGAAATTACATTTATGACTGGCGTCTGTTAAAACTTTCTTGATTTCAATTTCGTGTCCGTCTTCACACAAAGCTAGCATCAAGTCTCGATTCAATTTGCATGCGGTATCAAATGACTCACCTGACTGAAATTTGCAGCGTAGAATTAGAATATGGTCCAGTAAGAGAAAATGCAACAGTAATAATAGCCATGCAAACGCCTGCAATTGCCAAGGATACATTTCTGCGAAAGATTGGCCATTTTCTTCTGCAATCTTGGTTGACTAGTCTATGGAAACGCCGTACCGATGCTCGTTCGCGGTAGTGTTTAAGGCAATTATATACGCATGCTTACACACACGTAAACGTGATCAGTGATTTAATTGCGTGTTTAATATGCTTTCCCCGATGATCAAAACGTGAAAGAGTTTGACAAAAAGTAATCGCAAACCAGTTCAGTATAGTTCGTTTATATTTATTTAGCTATAATTGACCTATTCCGGTATATCTGTTGATATTTTTTCATACTTCAATCTGTTATGATTATGAAAGCAATAACTGCCAAACTCAAATCAGTTTTTTATTTCATAAATTGTTTTATACCAAGGACGTCGTTGCTAATGTAAGACCTTACCTCAGCGGGGATGTATTTAATTTTGACAAGTTTATATTAAGTTGTGTTAGAGGAAAAGAGAGACTGGCATTATTAGCGACCAATTATCAGCGTTTAGTGTAACTGGCTGTTTCTAGTAGGTTACCTCTTATTGATATGTGTTTACTGTTCTGCTTGGGGAAAGCGTTACACTTACATAGCTTTAAAGTGTTAAACTTGTACAGAAAGAGAGGTAGATACATGAAAATATATATGCAGGAGAAACAACAGAAATGTGAATTATGTTAAACATTCAGAAATACATTAAAAGAGTTGTTTTTCTTTTTTCTTTTTTTGTGTTTCTTCATTTGATTGAATTCGACATTAGAACATATTTCTATTTCACAAAAAAGGTACAATTCGTTATAACTGGAACTTTACAAGACCTGGCAGGTCGTAATTTTACATCTGATAAATATTATAGTGTTGTCAATAAAAGTTATTACAACATCGGTAAAAATACTTCAAAAACGTATCAAGATATAAGGAATACTTCATGCAGTAAGTGTTTTGTGCATGCTTTTCAGTATGTGATAAACAATGAACAAATATGTCATTTACCAGCTTCCGGCCAGTCAATTGACTTATTTTTAATGATATTTACACAACATCAAAATTCAAAGGCTCGTGATGCAATTCGAAACTCATGGCTTACTTATTCTAAAAACAATACTTACAACGTTCGCTACGCATTTTTGCTGGGTCAGGTAAAGAATCTGGAACGAATTGACGCTGTTTATCAAGAGAACAGACTATTTAAAGATATTGTCTATGAGGATTTTGAAGACACATATAGAAATTTAACTTATAAAACAATTATGGGATTTAAATGGGTGGTGAAGTTTTGTGCAGGAGCAAAATTTGTTATGAAAACTGATGATGACATGTATGTTAACGTTCCTAATATATTACAGTACATAAAACAATCTGGTGCAAAATTGGAGACACGAATCGGTGGCTCATGTGAAAACAGAGCAAAGCCGATACGACAGTATAAGTCGAAATGGTATGCATCTGAACAATCATACAAGGAAAAGTATTATCCTGGATATTGCTCTGGAACTGGATATATAACCAGCTTTGAACTTGTTAAGAAAATTTATTTGATATCAGAATCTACTCCATTTTTTCATCTGGAAGATATCTATGTTGCGCTTTGTTTGTGGAGAATTGGCGGTGATGTGCACAATATACCAGGGTTTCATCGGAACATGCCAAACCGAGATCCTTGTTTATACAAGGGACGTTTTCTGTTTACTTCGCATCGGCTCACATATAAGATGATTGGAAGTGTATGGAATAGTATATGTAAACATGAAACATTAAATCTTTAATTATTATCATATGACACATCAAATCTTTAATTTGTATCATTGTCCTTTATAAAACAGCTGGTTTCAATTCTTTCAGTCAAAAAGAAAAAAGCAGGTGCGCTTTAATGTACTCACGTGAATGTTAATTAAGCATGTATAGAAGAGATATTAAACATAGTGACAATTTAGAAAAATATATTTTACATATATGTATTAAGTTGAAATATATATGACAGATGGAGGCCTTATTTTTCCCTTCGTGTTCTATCGATTTTAATGGAATTAATTTCATGTGAAAATGGCTTATTTTGGAAGTAGGACTATCCAATCTGCACATGCTATATACACTTTGGTTTTTGCTTATGTTTGTAATATCATATATTGGACATAGTCGAAAATGATGGTTGTCCAAAGTATTAAAGATGGCGTATTCATAAAATGCATTCATCTAAACATATAATAAAAAATCAAAGCGTATCCGGTACGAAATCACGTTATCTCTTTTGTAACAAAATTGTAGTAAATGATTTAAAATGAGTAAATGCAGAAGCATATGTCCGCATTGAATTTTAAAATCTTAAACAATACGGAAATTATACTACAAGAGATAAGTGATATTACAGGAATTGTACGTATAATTACAACAGCGAAAATGTTAATAATTTCGAACAACATGCTTCTTCGTGAACTTTTTACTTCACTGCTTTTCTATCAAGTTTTTATGATAGTTCGTCCCTTGTTGATATAGAAGGTAAAAATCCAGTGAAAATATTTCTAGGTTTGAGAAGCTGGACGCGACTTTGTGACACCAGAACGTGAATATTCTACTGGAGTTTAAAATTGGATAAATCAAATTTCGGCCCGTTAAAAACAAAATAACAATTTGATACCCTATTTCGTTTCATTGATTCGAACTCATAATAAATATGCGACGCATAGGTCTACATAGGCCCGTGAATCATCCATATCCACGCCGCTCATAAAGATGTCATGATTAATATCGTACTGGTGTTGTCAATAAATATCAGTTTCTCTATTTGCCTCTCTCCTTTCTTATCTGTCTGTAACATGTATGTCCTTTTTTTGTGTGTGTCAACTGTTACATGTATAACCAATGCAGTACAACTATAAAATGATTACGCCGTTGACAGCGTAATAAATCGACTTCAGTAGTCATGGCAGTAGTGTGTAAAATGAGTGATACAGCACCGGTAGAAAAAGTTCATGGTGTTACTTAAAACCATATTGTAAACAGAAACATTTGAAACTCTCATTTTACATACAAATGGTAATTGGATTTAACAATCTTCCTGCAGACGCCCGTATTAAATGCAAAATCACCGCTGCAATCGCAGGAGCTCTGGTAAATATTTGATATTTTGCTATCCGAATAATATCCTTCGGTTTACTTTATCTGGTATCTCGGCATGCGGACTTGGTCTGGGACACCCCTTTTCGACCTGCCTTCCAATACATTTGAAATGCAAGGAAGAACAAAGGTGGCGATACAGAATGTATGAAGGCTTGACCATAGCTTTTTTATTCACATATAACTACATGTAATAATAAAGCTTTTATATTAACCACTAAATTTATATTTACCACTAAAATTATCAAATGTTTACGGAAATCGTTTTCTTCAATTTATTTGGTTAAGGCGAATGAAAAGTCTACTATGTCATTTGACTTTTCCCATAAGGCAAGTACGGCATAAATCTTATTCATTTTAAGCTTGTTCAGTTTCACAGCATTAATTATTTCATACGGCTGTTTTTTATGTAATATGTTTATAACGTTATTATCATTTCCTCATTTCAGATTATTAAAATTTAGAATGTTTGTACAATTAATTATACAATTTACCATCGTTTTGTAACATTTTAATGAAAAGGGGAAACACAAAACACACTTCTCTTCTGTACTAAATATTTTTCTAGTTTATTATATTTACAGATTAAATGTGCATAGTTTATAAGGCGAAGTAAAATATCATACGTTTCTGTTTGGTGAGAAGTTAAATACATTTTGTATGTATAAATCACACGTAGCCTTAAAAACTATGCATAATAAAGCTGTAAATGGCTTTTATGTTTAAACTTACTGTCCTTCATTATTGGTTTGTATTTGATATATCGCAAATTTGAACATGATTTTCAATACTCACGTTGTAATTAATAGTATTTTGTGTCAAACATAATTAGAATTTTGCTAGGATGAGACGGATTAAACAACAGGAATTTGATAAGTTATTATTAATAAACGGCATGAACATTCATTTTTCTTTATTTGAACATTTGTTGTCAAGTATAACAGTATACAATTTTATAGACGTTAGCTCCATGTGCTCAACAATCGTGCCATGCAATTTCAAAATCCGTCCATGCATGACATAGTTACCATGTATACAGGAGTCGATTAACTTTCAACTTAAAGTATGACCTTGACCTTTGACGACGTTGGGTCGTGGGTGTTGTACAAGACTCGTTGCCTTGATGTGCTTAACATTTGTGCAATGTTATTTTAAAATCTACCAATGCATGATACATTTACAGTCCGGACACGACTGTGTGCATATATTCATGACTCAGTTACCTTTAAGCTCTAAGATGACCTTGACATTTGAGGTAGGGACATTGGTCTTTCACGCGATACGTCGAATTGATTTGCTGAACATTTGTACCAACTTATTTTAGAATCCTTTAATGCACGAAGTTACAGCCCGGATACGAATATATGTAAGAAAGGACACACGGACGGATAGACAGATAGACCGACGGTGAGATTTTAATATGCCCACCTTTTTTGGTGGGGGGGGGCATGAAACAATGTGATATATGCTCATTCGCGTTCCTATCATGCAAGTTTGATTAAGGACAGTTTAAAGCCTATTAATTGGTGAACTGTCAAAATATGCTATCACCATTCAAGGGTTGTTACTGCTGTGGTGTAATAAGGCTGATTATCGAGACATTGAAACATACCAACAAACAAGTTATGGAAACAGAAGTTCCAGATGATAGAAATGGCGCTCATAAAAGGAAAATGTGGACATCATGTGGTGAATCAGGTTGGTTGAGAACATTCAATTTTTATTGTCCTGTCCTATTTGGGTGACATCTTTACTTTCTCTTCTGTTTTTTCTTGACAAGATGTTATTTTGTTTAGGATTTCCAATGTGCATTTATTTGTTACAGCATTTTACAATGATAAAGGTGAAAATTGGAGATTGGAATATACATAACACTACTGCTATTTAATACTAAAATGAAGACCACCAGTTGATTATCAGTATTATTATCAAAATTATTACTTCTGTCATTATTATTTTTATCATTATTATCATTATTATTATTATTATTATTATTATTATTATTATTATTATTATTATTACATACAAATGTAAATCTCCGTATAAAAGTATATAAGACTTATAAAATAAGATATAAATCGACTAGATGACATTTACCGTATGGCAAATAGTGTGCACCTGATGACCTCATCGTAAGGGTGTGTTAAAGCTTATGTAGTAAAATGATGTATTTTTAATGTAATTATCCGTTTGCAATGGTTCCGTATAAACTTTTATATTTTGGAAATAAAATCGTTGATGTTAAACTCAAATATTTCATCTTCTGAAAAGAAACCATAAAATGTGTACTCGTGTCCCGCCTTCCGTGTCGTCGTGTCATAGACAGGGACGAATGTAGTCAAAGATGATTAGCTCAATAATTGTTTTTAATCTCTAGCTAACAAAATCGTGCCGAGTGTGCCGAGATAAACGTATTCGTTTACGCTTATAGCTTGAGATCATCAATATGTTGAATACTATGTGAATTCCTTTTATAGTGTACCGTAGAAAAATAAAACGTAAAAAATGGTTACGATATTTACGAAGTTTTGAAGTTAAGCTGTTGAGTTCATTTTTCTGTCGATGTGGACCTGACATTTGCACCAAAGTTTACATGTAGCATAGTTTATTATTTCTAACACTTTTCATTTGTGTGCATCTTGCTTGACCATCGTCAATTACAAGTATTATCAAAACAGACGTATGATACCGTTCTCATGCTTTATTTCAATCGGCAAATAAAGGTTATTTGCTTTACGTGTATGTTATAAGATTAGTATAGCATGTTTAGTATTTGACTTCAACACAGAAAAAAAGAAACTACGGTTTACAGTCTTCGCGCAACGATATCGCTATTTTCATGTGAAAGCAAAATAATGAGCTTCTGTCGAAACGTCCTTATGATTGCAGCTTGAACAAGACTCATAGGCCCATTACGATTATTCCTAGGTCACAATGTTGCAATCGTTAAGCTGCAACGATTAGGTTTCCGTGGGTCGGTTTCAAAAATGAAGTTTTACTGATGTGGATATTTAGACAATAATTCCATTTCTGGCGTTTCATAAAACGAGTTATTATTTTTTCAAATAATGGAAGTGTGTTACAGAAGGAGCAAGTGCTAAACCACTTGCGGCCATTTCCATTTCCATTGATTACAATAGTGTTCGTTTGTCAAGGAGGGCACAACTACAAAACCTTTGTAGACAGGTCAATTTTTTATTGCTAATAATTAACATGTATTATGGCGGACAAAGTTACCAAAACATGTGTAGCCAGGCCTTACTCCTATTGTTATTTTTAAATGAGCGTGCTTTACGGCTGGCATATCTTCAAAGACACGTGTGGCACTCTCAGATTCCTATTGCTTTTAATAGTATGCATGTTTTTTTGCGATGGTTACAACTACTAAGCATTTGTGACACGACCCTTTACATATCGCCCTTTAAAATGTAGGTGTAAATGTAACTTCAAACACACTTTTTGTTCGGTCTATTTCCTTTTGCTTTTGATAATGTCCGCGTTTAACGGAGGGCATCACTACTAAACCAATTGTGACCCGGTCCATTTCCTATTTCTTTTGATGGTGTACGTCTGTAACGGATAACACCATTTAAAAGAAAACACTTTTAGCACGGTCCATATCTCAATGCTTCTAATAATGCTCGTGTGGTACGGATGGCACAACAGCTAAAACAGTTTTGAATCGGTCCATTTCTTGTTCATTCTAATAAAGTTCATGTGTTATGGAGAGCACAACTTCAGAAACGCTTGTGACCCGATCACGAAAGTTTAATTGTGCACGTTTGTGTGTGTTACGGCAGGCAAAACAATTTAATGATTAGTGGCCCAGCCCATTTCCTATTGCTTTTAAAATGTACGTGAGTTATGAAGGGTAACAATTCATGCAGTACGACATCATTTCCATTTTCCATTTGATTTTAATAATGACCGTGTACAACTACCGAACCATTTGTAGCATGGTCCATTTCTTATTGCTTTGAATGATGGACGTGGATTACGGATGGCACGACTAGAAACATACTTGTGACCAGAGACATTTCATATAGCGCCTTAATGTGTACGTCTGTTATGAAAAGCACTACTATGAAATCCTTTGCTGCGCGGTCCATTTCCTATTGGCTTAAAACACGTCCAGTTCGACCCCGAGTATTCAACAACCTATTATTCGTATACCTGGTGTAATCCGAAGACAATATTCGGTCCCGAAATGTTTTATATATAAATATATCAACGGGTTATTCGAACTGGATTTTACGAATACCTGGTGTTATTCGAAATGGTTTTTCAGTCTGATTGACATTGTTTGTAAGAAATTTCACACCCATTATTTGAAATGCATTCCAATCAAGCCAATAATTGCTGACACGCTCAACTTGTGAAAAACGACACGCGGTCTGTGCGTGATATGTGTTTAGGTGTCATAATTACACACTCGCTAGTAACCTTGTTTGTTTGATATCAAAGGAAAAACTTTTGTTTTTGTTTGAAAGTCGGGTAAAGGTGTTCACCTTTAGTTTCAAACATGATAAGTTAACAAACTCGTGAAAACATAATTTAAAGTTAACTGTCAGGAGAACAAATGACTTAAACTTGTGCAGAATAAATTTTGGCTGAGCAATCTGGCGAAAGACCCGGTATCGGGAGGAGGGGGGGGGGGGATACCCAGATCAGCAGATATCTTCCTTTCCATTCGTACTGAGCAACCTAACAAAAGACCCAGTTCTTAGAGGACACCCAGATTAGATGACAACGAAATAGTGGTGTAGTTGTAAATATGTTAGTTATATTTCCTGTCAACGCATTTTACTTGTAAATAATAAGATATGTATGCAACATGTATATTTACGATGTTTTAATGCAAATTAAATAAAAAGTTTGATATGATTTATTCGTGTTTTCCCTTTCCTTTCATTTAAAACACACACATATATATATATATTACGTTAAGCGTCCGTGATAGCTATACATATTGACGATTAACAAAACAATCAGCTGGCCATCTTCGGGACTTCCGATTATTCGAACCCATGCATTATTCGAAGTAAAAACTTGGTCCCTAACACATCGAATCATGAAGACTCGACTGCACCTTATTTACGGAGGGCTTAACTACAAAATCGTTTGTCGGCATTGCATTTTCCCTATGTTTTTAATAGTGTACGTGAGTTGCGGATGTAACAACTACAAAAACACTTGTGGCCCGGTCAACATCCGTAGCTTTAAATAGCATACTTGCGTTACGAAGGCAGCAACTAGTGATCCACTCGAGTTGCTTTCCATTTCCTATTGCTTTCGATAATGGACGCGTGTTACGCAGGGTACTAAATGAGGACTTTCGGCCCAGTCAGTTTCCTATTTCTTCAATAATGTACGTGTGTTACGGAGGGATCAAGTACTAAAACACTTGTGGCACTGCTCATATCATTTTGCTTTTGGGAAAATTTGTGTATAACAGAGAGCACAACTTGAAAAATACTTGTGAGCCGGACCAATTCATTTTGCTTTTAAAAGTGTCTCTCTGTTACGGAAGGCACAAGAACTGTACCACCTGTGACCCGGCCCATTTCCAATTACATTTGATAACACACGTGTGTTTCAGAAGGCACAACAACAAAAACACTTGCGGCCCGGTCCATTTCTTACTGTTTCTCATCACATTCGTGTGTTACCGAGAGCGTCCTGGTCATTTCCTATTGCTTTGAATACTTTATGTTGGACAGAAGGCACAACCAAAAAAAAGAATTTCGTCACGAACATTTTCGTATTAAATGTAACGATATATGAGTGTTAATTAGGGTACACCTACGAAACCACTAATTGTCCGGTACTTTTTCTATTGCTTTTAATTATGCACTTGCTATCTGTAGAGCACAACTGCTAAAACACGTGTGGCCCTGTCAGTGTCATATTCCTTTCAGTAACGTAAGTAAGAAGTTGTGAACAGCTGCTAAAACAAATGTAGCCCGGTCAATTTTCTATTGTTTTTATTAACATTCGTTGGTTACGTTGTGCACACCTACTACACATACGTATCCCTATCCATGTTCTATTGGTTTTACTAATTTACATGTGTTACATTGTGCACACCTACTCAAACACTTGTGGTCCTATTGCTGTTATTAACGTACATGTGTTACGTTGTGCACAACTTTTAAAATGTGTGTAGTCAAATCAATTTCCTATTGTTTTTCATAGTATAGGGTACAACTTATGTGCCGAACCATGTTTAAAGACGTATTGATTCTAACAACGTACGTACTAAACACTTGTAGCCAGGACCATTTCCTATTATTATTTTTTCTATAATGAACGTGTGTTACCTAAGACGCAACTGCTAAAAGATTCATCGCCCGATCCATTTCCAATGGCTTTTAATAATGTACATGTGCTACCAATAGTACAACTACTAAAGTATTTGTAGCCCTGTCCATTGATTATTGCTTTTAGTTACGTAGCGTTGTGCATAATTACTAAATCTCTTCTAGAACGGTCCATTTGGTATTCTTTTAAAAAACGTACGTGTGTTACCTGAGGCAAAACTACTATGACATTCTGACCCGGTCCATTTGTTTCTGCTTCTAAAAATAAACGCGTGTTAAGTAGGGCAAAACCACAAAAAAAAAAAAAAAAAAAAAACGCTTGAAGCCCGGTGTATTACCCATTGCTTTAATCAATGAACGTGAGTAACGCAGGGCGCAACTTCTTAAGCATTTGTAGCCCGGTAAGTTTCAAATTGCCTTTGGAATTGTACGTATTACGTAGGAAACAACTGCTAAAACACGCTTGATTTTATTTTGCTTTTAATAGTGAGCATTTGTTAAGAAGGGCACAATTACTAAACAAGCTTGTAGCCATGTTCATTTCCTATTCCTTTTAATAGCATACGTGTGTTACGTTGGGCAAAACTCATCAATCACTTATAGAGCTATCCATTTCCTATTGCCTTTCTTTAACGGAAAAACTACTAAAACACGGTAAGCCTGATCAATTTACTCTTGCTTTTAATAATGTTTAAGTGTAACATAGGGCACAACGTTTCAACACTTGAAGCCCGGTCCATTTCTTATTGCCTTTAACAATGTACGCGTATAACGTTGTACACATCTACGACATTATTTGTGTCCTATTGCTTTTAAGAACTACGGTTGCAAAAACAACTAAAACAAACAAATTGCGGCCCGGTCCAGTTATGTGTGTTATATAAGGCACAACTCCTAAAACACTTGAGACCATGTCTATTTCCTATTGCTTTTAATAATATACGTGTTTTACGATGTGCACAACTGCTAAAACACTTTGGCATGGTCCATTGCATATTTCTTAAAACATAAAGCGCATATGTATTGTGTAGGGAACAACTGCTAAATAACTTGCACTCGGGCCTATTTCCTATTGCTTTATGTAATGCACATATGTCACACAGGGCAAAGCAATTAACACATTTGTTGCCAACCAATTTCCTATTTCTTTTCGAAACATGCGTGTGGTATATAGGATACACATACTCTTATACAATTATAGCCCCTTACATCTCCTATTGTTCTTAATATTGCACCTGAGTAACGTAGGACACCACTGCTAAAACATTTGTGGCACGGTCCATTTTTTATTTTTTATTATAATGGACGTGTGTGAAACACTTGTTGCCCGGCCTATGTCCTATGATTTTAATAATGTTCCTGTGTAACGTTGTGTCTAAATACTAAAACATTTGATGAACGGTCCATTTCTTATTCCCGTTAATAATGTACGTATGATACGTTGTGCACAACCACTAAAGGTCTACTTTCTATTGTTTTAAATAATGTACGTGTGTTACGCAGGGCACATCTACTAAAATATGTGTAGGCCAATATGTTTCTTATTGCTTTTAATAACGTCGTTTGTTATGTAAGCCCATCTAGAACAATTGTGGGCCGGTCAATGCTTTTAATAATGTACGTGTGTTACGTAGGTCAAAACTACTTAAACACTTGTAGAACGTGCCATTCCAATTGCTTTTAATAATGTACGTAAGTTACGTAGGGCAAAAATTCAGAAACCCTTGCACTGCAGTCTATTTCATAATGTTTTAAATAACTAACGAAAGTTACGCAGGGCAGAGCTGCTAAAACACCTTTGACCGATCCATTTTTTTATTTTTTGTTAGAAACGTACGTGTGTTTGAAGACTTTTATTTTAAGATCATTCTAATGTAAGTAAAATGTAGTTGAAGCGCGTTTATTAAAACTTGCCTGTGTTTCATAAAAGTAAATAATTTGAACCGATTATTAACTGCATTCACGCGTAGTAGGGTTAGGGTTTTGTTTATGAAAATTGTACTCCAGCTATTGGTGCAATCAGTATCTTTTAAGACATATAAAGGGTCAGATAGGCGAGGCCTAGCACATGGTATGCTGAACTAACCCGCGCAGTAAAAGTCGAGATTATCTTTAGACGAGTTATTTTATTTACTTGTTTAGTACATTGCCAATTGTGAGAAAAGACGGTTTTATTTCATTTAAATGTGTGTGCAGTTAAGTGCAATAAATGCTGATCTAACTTCAAATAATTGTATTATGTCCACATCTTTGGATAAGTGTCAATTTAAATTCTTATTAAGAAAATGAGGAATTTCACGCAAATAGGATTTCTTAATTTCATGGTTTGTGCTTATAACGTTTTTTAATATCGTTACCTTTTTTAAATTTTCACGTAGTTTTGCTGTGATATTCTTCCTTTCACTTTATTTTATATAATGTTAATGTCAGCGCAATATATATTGAATGAATTATCTTGTTAAAGATTTTTTTAAAGAGTCAGTACTTTGTCCAAATCATGAAATAAATTTATCGTTTTAATGGCATATTGAAATAGAAATACATTTTGCCAAATGAGACGCGAATTAAAAAATTTCAGGATTGATTCTTATTTAAAAGAAAACATATCAGCTGTTAAATCTTCATGCCTCTATAAGAATTACAGTAAATATATTCATTCATGACCGAATAATTAACAATACCGTACGCGTTTTGTAGTTCCGCTATTCCTTTTTTTATTTACGTATATATAGAAGGCCATTTATTATCAATACACTTTCAATAATCAAATACATTTTGTCATAAGCGTAATAACCTAAGCCGTTACTAGATTTTATTTTCTACTGATTCTGAAAGGACCGAAACAATCGAAATTAATGTAATAACATAAAAATAATGATGATGATGTGATGATCGTGTCACGAGGTTGAACACCACATTAATTTTGCTTATATGTTATATGTCTTTGTTCCTAAGTATATGTTCTGTCCATGTCTCTTGTATATATATCTGTTGTATTTGTCAGTATATGTAATATTACAGGCCATACATCCTTTACCAGACCATACATCCTATAAATCCCACTCATTTAATTTTTCTTCATCCACATTAACATTCATCTCATTTCATTACCTAACGACTAATTTTGCATGACGGGCCTCTTTCACGATTTTTGACATTCCCGGGTTTTCACCCGGCGCATGCGCACTTGGAATACAGTCGATATGGCTTACGCCTGACTTTTTCTTCTTTCCACCAGAAATTATTCATTTCCTTGTGTAATTGTGCCTTTGCAGGTAATTAGTTGTTTCATTTCATTTGTTCATCTTATTTGCTTTCGTTTCATGCTATTTGTTAGCATTGCGCGCCTGTAATATTGTAATGATATGCATTTTCATGCATTGGGCACTTGGAATACAGTCGATATGGCTTACGCCTGACTTTTTCTTCTTTCCACCAGAAATTATTCATTTCCTTGTGTAATTGTGCCTTTGCAGGCCTGGTAAACACATGCCCCATCACAGAACAGAAAGTAAACCTACGACATTGGTGGCCAGTGTGGTATTTTATACGTTTATTGTTGATGGGACTTCTGTGGTACGAACTTTCTGGGAACGAAACTATGTGGTACCTGTTGTATGTATGACGTCAGGGATTTCCGTTCTTATCCAATGAAATCGACGGTAGTATTTATATCTTCCGGATTAAAAGCAACAACATCGGCTTTCCTAGGAATGTAAATCACGTGGTGTAAACATTGTACATGAATTACCGGTATCGTTGACAGCAAGTTTTGGGATTTGACAGAGCTCTGTGTACACAATTTATCAGGATATAACTTTTACAGTGGAGTGATTTCTTAGTAACAGTGAAGTGTTCAACTTTAAATTTAAAGTGATAAACATTAAACTTCATCTTTTTAGTAATTAACAGCTGATTGACTGTTTACAGTTTAGGTTTAGTGATATTGACATTATTGTATTTGTACTATTTAGAATCTGGAAATTAACTTTTATCATTTTTTCAGGTTGTTAAATCTGGTGGTATATCATGTGGGCACCTTACAGCACAGTGGTTGGCATGGGCAGTACATAACGTTTCATTGGTGAATGCATGGGTATATTCATGGTGATGGTGAGCTAATAAATTCAACTTTTCATCATATAAATAGCCATATACCTATATAGCCCTATATAAAGCTTGTACCCTAGCAAGCAAATACAATTATTCAAACATATACTCTATATTAACAGCATTTTTATTGGTGCACTTGTATGAGATCATGGCACCTTTAGTGAACCTTTATTAAAAAAAAAAAAAAAGGACAGCTTGGAGCAGTTACATTGGCAGAGATACATGTAGTGTATATTTTGTAGCTACTCTACAGCACTAGTATTTAGTTTTTTTAATTCGTGTTTGTAGTAGCTCAGACTGGCGTTAGGTCTTCTGATTTTTGACGGTATGATACAGGTACGGTGCAGTTATTTTGCTTTGGTGTGAGACGGTCAGCCACAACTTATATCAGTTATCACTGTCAAATTTGTTCTGCATTCACAGAAGCAATTTGTTTGAAATTGATGCCAGGAAATAGAAGTATTTTACTGAAAAATACTTTACTTGTTAGTTTGAGGTGAAATGTTCATTCTGACAATAGAGTGAACTGTTCCCTTTAAACATTTTCACGGAATTTTCTGATGTGACAGAAGTTATAAAATTTCCAGACCAAGATGTAGAGAGTGGTAAGACTCGAATTGGTTGAAGTGAATTTGAATAAATTTTATTACTGTGTATCTGTGTTGAGTTCATGCTATTTTCTGAGTTTGTTCAGAAAATATAGAAAACAATTGACGTATATTTGCTGCAGAATATATTTCTTTTGCTTTCTTATCATATTACAAAGGTTTCAGTGGACTGAAAGATTTTCATGTGGTTGCAATCTTTATATTGTAAGCACAGAGCAAAAATAATTTGTACTTTGGCTTTGTGCTGTGAAATTTAGTATGGTGTATCAGTTAAGCCATCATTGAATCAGTATAGCAGGTGCTTACATTTGAGGATTTGTGAGTCAAGCATAGCATACCCCTATGTATGGTGTATCAGTACTGCCAACATAAATTCAGGTAATCATAGTTAAACAATTAGTTGAAAACAGATTGTTTCCATGAAGTAACTGATAAATTGTAATACAGTGTAATACAATTTATTTTATGGTGTACTAGTGTTGCTATCATAAATTAATAGTAACACATCTAGAGAATAAGTTGCTGTGTGCACTTGCTCTTGAAGGTAATAGTGTTGTGTTGTACATACACATATTCCATTTAAAATACTACGGGATACTGAACAGGCCAGTGTTACTGTGTGTATTCTTCAGACTTCTTGTCTGAAATACCTTTCACAGTAGTGATAGTTTAGATACTTTGAGTTTGTGTAAATTATACTTACACTTTTACTCTTATTCTTTCATATTATTTGGTGTATAACTATAGTGACAAGTTATACTTGGTTGAGTATTCGCCACTTTGTATGGTGTACAGTTATACTTGGTTGAGTATATTGCACGTTGTATGGTGTACAGCAAGGGCCTTTACATAAAACCTGAATTATATGTAACACCATTCCTAGTTTTTAATTGTGTTACATTAGTCAGAAATACCTACCTTTTGGTATCCTGTTGTCTCTTCTGTGTATTTTTGTTACACGAAACAGCCATGGCAGACGGTACAACACATGATATCGACTACTCGGACGCAGACTTAGAGTTTTTTGCTTCAAAGTTAAGGCAGTCGGGCAGGTACCATGTCCGTGATATGACTAGCACCCCTGCTGAAGCTTATAATACTTTCAATGTTACTCCAACACCCATCCGGGAATACAACATCAGATTTGCAAGGGATAAACTTACGCCAGATAACTTGGCTGCTTCAGCCAAATCTGATACCATTTCTTTTCCGCCTCCTCGTCCGCCTCCCCCTCCACCTCGGTGGCATTTCCCGCCTAATGTTCCTAATAGCTCCTTTGCAAGTAGCAGGTTGGACTATTTACATCCACGCATACCAGAGCTTCCTTCCTTTTCTGGAGATGGAAAGTTAAACACTAGTATGTTTGAAGTCTGGAAGTATGATGTCAAGTGTTTGATTGATGAAGGGATGTACCCATTGCATATCATCAGAGAGGCAATCAGAAAGTCCCTCAAGGGTACTGCCCGAGGAGTCTTATTACACTTGGGAGAGTATGCCTCTGTAAATGATATACTAACAGAGTTAGAAGGGATTTATGGGAATGTACAGTCTACAGAAAGGCTTAAGGAGGAGTTTTATAGCGAGCGGCAGAAACCGGATGAGTGTGTAGCTGAGTACAGCGTACGCTTAGAGAGACTCCTAAGCAGAGTGCCTGGTCTTGTTGACAGGACTATTAAGAACGACATGCTGCGGAATAGGTTATGGTCAGGACTCAAAGATATAGACCTGAAGAATGCTTCTCGTTATCTGTTTGAGAGAGTGTTGGATTACAACACCTTAAGAAAGGAACTCAGGGCCATTGAAGAAGATTTGAGGCAGAGCAAATCTTCAGCATCCAATGTGCCTTCTGAGACTGACCGTAAGTCTGAGACAACAGAAGTTAAGCAGTTTGCTTCTTCTGTTGAAAATAAGATTCTTAAGGAGTTGCAGATCATGGGCAAACAGATGGAGACCATGAATGCCAAGATATTTAACCTTGAGAAGGAGTTGAAAGAATTGAAGATGGACAAGACCAGGCGGAGCGGTAGAGATACCCCTCCAAGTAGTGACCGAGCAAAAGGTTCAGATAAGCTGAAATCTGATAAACCTCCTTTAAACTTAGATCGACCTCCATCGTAGGGCAGATGGTAGGTCAAGATCACACAGTCAGCCCTAAATCTTCTTGTCCTCTGATTGGTTCCTCTAATGACACCGAGGTCTTCGTGAATGGTACTTTAACCAAAGGCCTGATAGACTCTGGGTCTATGATTTCAACTATAGCTGAATCTTTCTTTAGATCCTTGGATCCTCAGCCAGATTTAAGGCAGTTGTCAGACTTTAGCTTGAACATTACTGGTGCAGGTGGTTCACAAGTTCCATATATAGGATACTCTGTTCTTGAAGTTTCTTTTTCTTCATCCGCAGTTCCTACACCAGTCCCCATACTTATTGTACCTGACACTGATTATTCTGAAACGGTCCCTTTGATTATTGGCACTAACATACTCAATTTTCTAAAATCATCTGGCACGGAAGGATTGTCACCTCATCTTGCAGACACACTGACTTCCCTAACCGGAGTGCATACCACACCAGTGACCCTTCTCCATCAGCGTACAGTTATTGTGAGGCCGAATGAATCTGTAACTTTGGCAGGCAAGGCAAGGAATTTAGCCAACATGACAGCAGGTGTTACTGAGCCTAGTGATACTTTGATGTTAAATGTTTGTCCTAGACTAGTAAAGTTGCAACAAGGTAGTTCCTTCTGTAGAATACCTGTTCGGGTTTGTAACATTACGGCTCATCCCATCAAGATATATCCAAGAACTACTCTTTGTAATCTTCAGGATGTTTCTGTAGTTAGAAGTATTGATCCTTCTGAGACTATTGTTGATAAATCTCACAATTCTGACAAATGTTTAGAAGAACTTGGTATTTCTGTTCCATCCGACACTTTGTCTCCCGAACAACAGTCCAAAGTCCATTCTTTTCTCAGTAGCTGGAAGCATATTTTCTCATCGGGTCCTACTGACCTTGGTTTGACAAACTTAATAGAGCATGACATCAAGTTGTCTGATCCTTCTCCCTTCAAGGAACCATACAGACGGATCCCTCCCGGTATGTTTGAAGAAGTAAGGGAACATCTGAAAGATATGATCAATGCTGGTGCTATCCGTGATTCTAAAAGTCCATTTTCTTCCAATATTGTGTTGGTACGCAAGAAAGATGGCTCTTTAAGGTTTTGTATTGATTTCCGGAAGTTGAATAACCGCACAATCAAGGACGCCTACGCACTTCCGCGTATTGATGAGACAATCGATTCTTTAGTCGGTTCTAAATTCTTTTCTAAGCTCGATTTACGGTCCGGCTACTGGCAAGTGCCAGTCAAAGAAGAAGACAAGCAGAAGACCGCCTTCAGCGTTGGTCCACTCGGGTTCTACGAATGTAACCGTATGGCTTTTGGGCTCACCAATGCCCCTGCAACGTTTCAGCGCCTGATGGAACGTTGTATGGGAGAGTTACATCTGAAAGAGTGCTTGATCTATCTTGATGATGTAATAGTCTTCTCTGACTCCATCGATTCACACTTTAGGCGTCTTGAGGCAGTTTTCCAGCGTATTGAGCAGTACAACCTGAAGTTGAAAGGGTGTAAATGTGAGTTTTTCAGAGACCAGGTTCAATATCTCGGCCATATTGTCAGTTCACAAGGTGTGGAAACTGACCCTGAGAAAGTTAAGGTTCTCAAAGAATACCCGGTCCCCACTAATATCAAGGAACTTCGCAGTTTTCTGGGTTTTGCCGGATATTACCGACGATTTATAAAGGACTATGCTCAGATTGCCAAGCCTCTGAATGACCTTCTATCAGGTATCCCCACTAACAAACCATCAAGGAAGTCCAAGGCGAAAGTTCCTTTCTGCTGGAGCTCAGAGCAGCAGAGTGCCTTTGAGACATTGATTGATAGGTTGACTTCTCCTCCTGTACTCTCCTATGCAGACTATACTAAACCTTTCATTCTTAATGTAGATGCCAGTTCGTATGGCCTTGGTGCAGTTCTTTACCAAGCTGACTCTGATGGAAAGGAGCATGTTGTGTCATATGCTAGTAGAGGGTTGAGAGCAAGCGAGCGACATTACCCGGCTCATAAACTCGAGTTCTTGGCACTTAAGTGGGCCATCTGCGATAAATTCCACGACTATCTTTACGGCAATTCAGTGGAAGTTCGTACTGACAATAACCCACTTACATACGTATTTTCTTCAGCCAAACTCGATGCCACGAGTCACAGATGGCTTGCCTCTTTGTCGGTCTATGACATCAAACTGCACTATCGTTCAGGTAAAGAGAATGTTGACGCTGATACTCTTTCAAGACTTCCTCCAGGTTCTGATTCCTGTGTCATTCTTTCTGATGCTATTAAAGCTTTACTGCTTGCACATTCCGGTTGTCCATACCAACCCGCAGCAGTTGAGTGTGTGTCTCTCAGTCAGCAGGTTCTCTCTGATAACCCTAGGGATGAAGTTACAGCTGGAAGTAACTTAGTCGGAATTGATTGGAAACAGGAGCAAGCCATTGATCCTGCTTTGTCTCGAGTCATACAACTCCTTGAATCCGGGCACAAACTCACGGATCGCCAGAAAGCTCATGAGACTCCATTAGTCCGAAGTTACCTGAAAGAGTGGAATAACATGTATCTGAAAGATTATGTCCTGTACAGACGAGGATCTTGTAATGGCTACCCTGTTACCCAGATTGTACTGCCCGACCATCTTGTTGATACTGTTTTTGAAGGTTTACATGATCATGCAGGTCATCAAGGTTCTATCCGTACCACTGCTTTGGTCAGGTCTCGTTTCTTTTGGCCACAGTTAGAGCAATCTGTGGAGCACCGAGTTAGAAACTGCCGTAGATGTATCCACCGTAAGACTTTGGATAAGACTACAGCCAAGTTAATTCCGGTGCACTCTAGCTATCCCATGGAGATTGTTTGCATGGATTTCCTTTCCCTAGAGATGTCTCGTGGTGGTTATGAGAACGTTCTCATAATAACCGACCACTTTACTCGATTTGCCCAGGCAATCCCCGCCAGAAATCAGACTGCTCACACCACTGCCAAGCTCCTGTTCGAAAATTTCATCTGTCACTATGGGTTTCCAAGTCGGTTCCACAGTGATCAGGGTCGAAATTTTGAGAGCGAAGTGATCCGAGAACTCTGTAAAATCGCCAACATTGAGAAATCCAGGACAACCCCGTACCACCCCCAGGGTAATGGGATGCCCGAGAGATTCAATGAGACCCTTATGAACATGCTTGGGACGTTAGAAGATGACAAGAAAGTCAATTGGAAATCCCACATCCCTACTCTTGTCCACTCCTATAACTCCACCCCACATTCTTCAACGGGTTACACTCCCCATTTTCTCATGTTTGGTCGCCATCCAAGGCTTGCGATTGATGCATTTTTGGGTATTGAGCCTGATAAGTCAAAAGTGAAGGAAAAGTCCTGTTATGTTGCCGGTCTCCGTAGCAGACTCAATTTTGCCTACGATGTTGCCCGTCGAGAAGCCAGGAAGCAAGGAAGGCGTCATAAGAAGTGGTATGACATCCGGGTTAGGGAAGCCAAGTTAGAGGTTGGAGATCGAGTACTCGTCCGAAATGTTGGTATTAGAGGCAAGGCCAAGTTGGCAGATCGGTGGGAGAAGGAGGTATACACTGTTATCAGCCAGCCAACTCCTGGTTTGCCCGTATTTGAAGTTAAGCGGGAACACGGAAGAGACAAACCAAGACTGTTGCACAGGAATCTCTTGCTACCATTCATGGGAATCCCGCTGATTAAGCCCAAGTCCTTTTCAAACTCAGGTCCTGCCAACCTTGGTGAATCTAGTGTTGTTTCAGGTGACACTGACACAGAGATCTCCGGACAGACTGTACACACGAGTGGTGATGCACCAACTTTAGGTGGAGACAAACATGGTGTCAATGATGGTTCTGATAATGAAAGTCCTGACTTTGTTTCAGACGAGCAAATTCATTCTGTGTCATCTCTTGCAGAAGATTTCGGTGAAACAGATCTGGTTAAAGTTCCACCTTTTTCCTCTATTGAACAGGTCACTAGGTTAGGCGACAATGGTCAGAAGTACATTATTCCAGCTCGCCGAGAAAAAGCTAATGTTCCTTCCGACAAACAGAGGCCAAGAAGAGTTCGGGCTGAACCGAAGTGGATGAAAACCGGAGACTGGAGATTAAACTAATTGTATTTTCATATCTCTTTATTTTTTTAGATAGACTCCAGCGTACCAGTTTAATTATATGCAAGATATAATTACAGTTCGAGTCCAAGTGCGTCTTATACATATTTTGTGTTTATGTACTACATTGTTTTTCCCAGTATATAATGAGATAAGTTATTATTTTTATTGTGGTATGTGCTTTTCAGTGCATATATTGTATTGTTTATTGTAGGCTGACATACATATAATAAATATCTACTTTACAGTAGCTTATAACTTTTGTGGCTGACTTTCTCATATTTAAGTGTAAATGGCTGCACAGATTTTCATATCTGATGGTGTTTCTTGTTGAATTTGATTGTGTAGTTCGTTGGAGTAGTAGGTATGGTTGTACTAGTGTAGATATGCTAGTGTAGTTACCAAAATATAAGTAATTACTTTAACAGTACTTTATATACCTTGCGGTATATACTTATATGATTTAAGGGTCTGCTCCAAGCTACAGGTAAGTTTGTTTGAATGTCGGGGCGACATTCCCCGAAGAGGGGGAGTATGTCACGAGGTTGAACACCACATTAATTTTGCTTATATGTTATATGTCTTTGTTCCTAAGTATATGTTCTGTCCATGTCTCTTGTATATATATCTGTTGTATTTGTCAATATATGTAATATTACAGGCCATACATCCTTTACCAGACCATACATCCTATAAATCCCACTCATTTAATTTTTCTTCATCCACATTAACATTCATCTCATTTCATTACCTAACGACTAATTTTGCATGACGGGCCTCTTTCACGATTTTTGACATTCCCGGGTTTTCACCCGGCGCATGCGCACTTGGAATACAGTCGATATGGCTTACGCCTGACTTTTTCTTCTTTCCACCAGAAATTATTCATTTCCTTGTGTAATTGTGCCTTTGCAGGTAATTAGTTGTTTCATTTCATTTGTTCATCTTATTTGCTTTCGTTTCATGCTATTTGTTAGCATTGCGCGCCTGTAATATTGTAATGATATGCATTTTCATGCATTGGGCACTTGGAATACAGTCGATATGGCTTACGCCTGACTTTTTCTTCTTTCCACCAGAAATTATTCATTTCCTTGTGTAATTGTGCCTTTGCAGGCCTGGTAAACACATGCCCCATCACAGAACAGAAAGTAAACCTACGACAATCGCGATCAAAATGATTATTGAGAAAAACAATTGTAACAAAAACGCATATAAAACAAGATAATTATTAGACGTATGTAGGCACAGATGCATAGAGTATGGACTCGTCACCCAAATTTAATACTGGTCCCATATTGTTCGGGACATACACCAATTCAAGATTTCAAACAAATTTATTCCTTCTATCACATCTCAGGAATACTGTTTATGTATCAGTTCTAAAAAAGTAAACAATGTGCTAGGTCTTACTGAATCACTTGTACCACATGTTCTAAAACAAGACGAAATCCGCACTGTAAACTTAATGTAAACCCACTCACGCTATTTATAGAAGTAACAAAAGTACTTTTTTCTCAAATTTATCTAAATCCAACCGTGTCTGATCTATTTTAGAATTGAAGTTTATTCTGAAAATCGTTTTGCAATGGAAAAACCGTGTATGTCAATCTTTATTTATACAAATGCCTTAAATATACAATTTGAGTTATTAGTTACCAGTATAAGATTGGGTGGCTAGTCCATACCTTGTGCATATATGCGTGTAAGTATAACTAACTAAGAATATTTCATCATTCCACAATATGCAAATACCAATTCCTCAAAATAACTGTCTTAACCTTGTGTTCTTCTAATATAATGTGGGGATAGTTATCGTTTATTTTTACCAGGGATAGATAAATGATAAGGTTATTCTAATCATTCGAACATATTATGTTATACAATTGAATGAGCTAAATTATAGATTTGTCTCAAGGAATACAAACTGTAATAAATATAGGTTTACAGTAATGGTACATATAAAGGTGTTAATCATAAACATATCTGACAACCGTATGCAGCAAAATTAATATGTTAGCATATTCTATATGCATATTTCATATCATATTTTCAATGCTCTGAAGAAACTTGTATGTTTCATAAAATAATTAAAAGGTTTTAAAGATATAAATAAGTTTTCACCAAATGCAATTCACTTGTCCTCTTAAAAATCACAAACTACATTAACTTTTAAATAGTTTAATAGCTATGCTGAAGTACGTCAAACTTTTGTTTTCTTGGATGTGAAGTTTTTAATGGAAATAGACAAAACAAACAGTTCTGATCTTAAAACAAATGAATGGCAATATTTAAAGTAAACCTTTTTTAGAAGAACATATTTATAATATTCACAGATATGCTTAAAAATAAATGACCTACTTAAGTTGGAATAAAAATAACTTTTTGTAAAGAAATACATATGAAAAAGCAAATATGTCATCTATCTTTGATAGAGGTGCAATGCAATGTATATGCACCTGAACACACCTGATCTAGTACATAAATTCGACAATTTCTTTTCGAATTTTAATTTCTACAATGAAAAAATACTAACCATTGTTTTCATAATTTCGTATGGGTTATTTATAAAATAGTATTTCAAACAAGCACAAACAATTGAAGGATCTCCGTAGTTTTTGTTTATATGGCCTCCTCTAGACCGGATGTATGCACTAATCAAAAGATGGTGGGGTGGTGCTCTTAATTTCAAAGTATGCTCTTTTAACATCCAGTCATGAAACTGTGAGCACATGTTTAAGTCATTTTATATAACAGGCCAGCCTCAGATCTTTACAAAATGGATCACTTAAGAAATGCAAGACTTAAAGGCTTTTAACTATTACGCCCCCGCTCACTCGATACATGTATGCATTGGCTCCATTTATATTGCAAATCCTGTGTATAAGTCAAATAGAATTATGGTTTTACAACATACCACGGGTTCCGTTTACGTTAAATGTCGTACTTTCCAATATCTTTAAAATCGCTTAAACTGACCATTTTCTGCTCTATTATACGTATAAGTCTTTTCCGCGTGTAATGTCCATATTTCCGCTTACTCTGAACACTTAGTAAACAACGTTAAGAGTTGGTCTTTTCTGGGAAATCATCGAGGTTCTTGTACATAATGGAGTGAATTGAAATCTTAATGAACTTAAGACTGATATATCGGTTGAAACACAGGGATTCGTTCACTTACAAACTATGTGGCATTACTTTCTGAGATTGTATAAAACTTCTTTTCAATTAGATGACTTTTAGTAATGTCGTCATTTAACGAATTACAAACTCAAATCATATGTTTTCAGAATGGTTTGACCTATATACTGGGTAAAAAACAAAAGATTGTTCACATATTTTAAAGTAAGGGTAAGTATAACTTCTGTCCTAATCGTAAATTTATTTATCACTAAATGTAGAACATGCATGTATGTAAAAAATGTCGTTTTTGCCTGAAGCAGGCCGAAGGTGCGAATAGCTAAATACAGTCTAATCTGTGAAAAGACGACCTCCGAATAAAGACAAACATTCGAATAAAGACCAGCATGGTGTTCTCAGTGCACTATTCATCTATAAAAGAAGAGCCTGTGAATACAAACCACTTGCTAATAAAATACATAATTATTTGTAGCGTCTCACCAGTGGTCTTTATTAAATCCAATATTGAAGACGGTGCCTGTGTGCTTAGCCGACTAATCACGGTTGATATGGTATGTAATTGTTGATGTATGTTCTGATAGGAATGAATTCCCGTTTTGAATGCAAATATGTTTTGTATTTATCTTTAAATCTGATCAAATGTTTTATTAAAGTCGATACATTTGCTGTTTAAGGTATTAGACCCATAGTAAACAACTTTTAGTTGTCATAAATGTGTATAAAATTAAAAAAATACAAACTATCGGTTACAGCATCAATGTTGCAGTGGTCAAGCACGCTAATTTTGTAATTTTATGTCACTTTCCGATGTAGGTCAAAATCCAACCAGAGCCATCTTTGTCTTGCTTTTTTCTTTCATTTTCAAATTTATAACACAAACTGAATGTATTTTTGAAAACAAATCTTAATTTGTTTTATAAACATAATAAACGTGTTAAGCTTTCAAATAAGGTAACGAAAAATTAAAATGGCCAATGTCAAAGCTGATCTGTTAAAAATCTGCTTTTCAAACCTTCATAATTCTTGCCATTATGTTATTAAAAAGATAATAATCAGAAATAAATTGGTGCCCAATTGCCATTTTTCTTTCATTTATGTCCCCTGTATTGTTATGGACATCAAATAGTTAAATGATCAGATGTATCATGACTTGATAGGGACCATTTACTGGTGGAATAAAAACGCTGATTGTGTTAAACTTGAATCTCGGCATTGTATACTTTAATATTAAAACTATGAAACTATGGGCATGGCTACTGCAAATTTGAAACACCCGCTTCCTTATATACCATTTGGTTTATTTGAACTTTGAAGGCTGCTTTTGAAACATTGCTTATTATGGTTCTAATACTTTATGTTTTGACATTTAATTATATGTATTTCAATATAAACTAAAAGGAAACAAAACGTTGTTCTTGTTAATGTAGTAACCGAAAACTATTTGCTTGTTGTTCGTAACCGGTGTTTTATTTTAGCATACATATTAGACAGACAATTGTATTGGTAAATGTTTGATTGGCTGAGTATAGACAGTTTGTTCGCATGCTTTTACATGTATATACTTGTGTTTATGAATATGTTGTTTTATGTACTCACTTTTATAATATCATTGTAATATTTACTGATACATTTGTTATAAGTAAATGATTTTAGTATTATGTTTGAAGTTCATTTATTGTGTTGTACTGATCTTAATTAAAGTTTTGTTTCAGAATACATTTTATTGATTTAATTGTCAAGTAAAAAGTTGTCAATAATTTGTTTGATAGACTTACTACAGCTGTTACAATATCAATTAGTATATACTTTCCGTATCCCTATTATAAGCCATGGTAAGCTTAGCAATTTATAACCCTATTTACATGCCATCCTGTTAAATAGCATGTCATTATCTAATTAATTATGACACATCTCATTTGTGATAACATATGCGACATAGTAACATGATTTATGAATTAGCCAAGCGAAGACGTTGTACTTATTCTTGCCTCGGCGTCGGCCTCACACTTCGGTTAAGTTTTTCTTACTATTCCCTTTTTAAAACCAGTGTAGATATGGCTTTAAGACTTAAAATACTTATTAACCATTATTATTTCCATTGACAAACAGCACATAATTAAATCAAGGTTTATTTCAGAATTATGGCCCTTTTTCCACATAGAAAGTACATGGAACTATTACTATATTGCTTTGAAATTTACCATACTTATTCATCACTATTGCTACTATCCACAGACAAAAGTATATAGCATTGAAAGTTTTCGTACTTGTCCACTTTTGACTTAACCATTTGAAACATACTTTGAAAATTGAAAGACTTATGTACCAGCATACCACGTCTCTGTAAGCAAGAGTAGATAACTATGTGTAAAAAAAAATAATAATAATATCAAACAGGGAATGCCACGTACCAAAAACGCAGCCTCCCCAAAACGAGCCCCACAGCACCCAGAAGTGCACACCACCAACACACACACGCACACACACACACACACGCACACACACACACACACACAATCATGCACACACACAAACACACACCACCAACACACACAAGCACACAAAGCAAACACACGAGGACAAAACGAACAATTAACGGAACACAAAATCGTTTTTCTGTTTGGACCACTTACCGTATTTATTTATAACTTTACTGTAGTAGTCAGAGATATCAAACAAATAGATAACTCTTCTCCCAATACATTGATTCCTACGACCCTTTATACAGATCTTAGATTTGCTTTAAATGCCAATTCTTATGTATTATTAAGACCGTAAACTATGTTTTAATATATTAAGGGGGATCACTGGTGAGGTTTTGGATTTTTGCACTTCCGGAAATTTACATTTGTTATATTTAAAAAATGATGAGTTAACTGGAAAAAAATAATTATGTAGTAGTAAACTTAGACACAATAGGAATATTTTAGAGTAAAATAATTGAACATTTTTGAGAAAAAATATTTTGACCTCACATTTTGGGACTAAATTGACAAATTTTTGTTTTATGCCAATTGGGGGTAGGGGTACAAAAATAGTCATTTCTCAAAAAGCATTTAAGATATTTACTCAATTCAAACTGTATTACAAAAAGAATTGTTAGAATATAAAAATGCATTATTAACTAGTTCCTTTTACAGTTCTTTGTTACAGAACTATGCCGTCATAACTCAAAGCTCGTCGAAATCTAAAAAACACATTTTTTGTCAGTTTTTATTGAATTTCTTTCTTATATGCACATTGACCCCCAATTTTTATTTTTGCATTCTATAATAAAGGTTTTAGTCAAACTGTAGGCAAAATATCTGAAAAACCTTGCTATTCCTTTATCGTGAAATATTCATTTATCAAAATGTGAAAAAATGAATTTTAGTAAAGTGGGTGGGATAATGATAAGGAGCGTAATATTTATTCAGATGATGATAGAAATACCACTATCTCTAATATTTCGTTCTAAAGTATGACAGACTACATTAGAAGAGATTAAAAATTGATACCCATTCTAAACATACATCACATACATAATCGTTTACAATACGAAAAATTCAAGCTAATTCTGCATTACGCACCTTTACTGATAGTGCCTCACTAAAGATGAATATTGCGAAAAAGTTCAGTAATTGACCTATCATAATTCTTCCAGAAATTCACTAGTAATATGTTAGTCTCCATAAAAACAGGGTCAATAAAATGTCTTGTTATTTTGAATTTCAGCAATGAACCCCCTTAAGAGCACCATTGCAAAAATTCAAGAAACAAGCATAAACCCCGGGAGATAAATTGTTCAGCCATGAATTTTATTATGTATGTCTATAACAAACCGTTTTATTTATCAAGCATGCCTTTTTAGCTCATCTGAACATGGTCATGGTGAGCTCTTTGGGATCGTTCAATATCCGGCGTCCGTCGTACCTCCGTCCGTCCACAATTGGTTTGTTTTCATCTCTAGCATCTAAACTTTTGAAGGATTCATAATGGCACTTGGACACAATGTATACGGCCTCAAGACCTCATATCATGGGTTTGATCGGATCTGTACTTCCTGAAATAATGCCAGTGACTTAACAAAAATGATTTTACTAGTCCTATCCATATTTACAGAAAATGGGTATCACTATAAGATATCACACGAGTTTGATTATTGTCCCTGATTTTAAAAAATGCAGTTTTTATCAATGCATAAGTTCTAGCACCATGATCTCTTTACTTATTCTTAGCATATTTTCAGAGGATGTTTATGACCAGAATATATCGGATAAGCTAAATTATGTGCTTGATCGGATTAGTTTCTCCATATTCTTGACTCCTGGTTTACAACAATTGCTATATCTAACTATGTTTTCACTCTAGCACCTTTGTTTCTCAAACATCCTTACCATCTTTACAGGGAATATGTATGACAATTATATCTCAGGTGAGTTCATGCATTGACCTGATCCGAAAAGGTTTTCGAGAGTTGAATTCCCCGATTTAACAAAGATTATAATATTAAACTATGTTTACACTCTACCACAATCCTTTTCACTAATTTAAACTATATTTACAGAGAATGTGTATGACTATTTTGACTCAGACGAGTTTGACTATGGGATTGATCGGATTAGTTCTTCTATAGTTTTGAACCTTGATTCAACAAAATATCTAACACTGCTTTTTTTCTAGCAACTTCATTAGTTTACTATTCCCTGTCAAATTTCAGAGAATGTGCATGACTCAAGCACCTTCATATATTCACTAATCAATAGCTTATTTACAGAGAACGGGTGTGACCATACGACATCGAGTGAGTTTAATTATTGGCTAGACATATTTAACTATGCTACACTTCACCACCTTTATTTCTGCACAAATCCTTTCCCTATTCTTTAGAAAATGTGTATGGTCATAAGATCTCAGACGAGTTCAATTATGGGATTAAACTGGATAAGTTTTTATAGAGTTATGACCCCATATTTTACAAAAATCGCAATGTCTACCTATGTTTAATCTCTAGCACATTCGTTCCCTATTAATCCAACATATCTTTACAGAGAATGCATATGACTGTAAAATCTCGTGTGAGTTTATTCATGGGCTTAATTGGATAAGTTTTTCTATAGTAACGAAAACAAAAAGGGCAAGATCTTACTATACCTACACTCTAGCACCTTCATTTATTCACTTATCCTAATCAATATTGATGAAATTTGGCAGGAACGATCCTTTCATGTCTTTTAAAAGAGTTTCATAACATACAAAACTGTGGTTGCCATGACAACAAAAAGTAAAAATGTTAAAAATATATTTTTTCTCTGAAAGCACAGGGCTTTCAACTTGGATACTTAGCATGTAGCATTGCCAACCAGACCTCTACCTGGATTGTTCAAATCATTTCCCAGGGATCAAAATTATCCCGACCTGGGGGTCGAATTATTGTCAAGAAGACCTCTTCAAAGTGTGTCCAAATCATGCTTTTGGGGTCAAAATTGACCACGTCCACCGGAATGGGTCCCTTGTCTGTTTACAAATTTGTTAAGTTATTGCTAAGACGGCAAAACATGTGTTAATAAATTTAAAGCACCACTGCCAAATAACACGAAACAAGTAGGGTGTAATGACTCACTATGTACCAAAAACCATGGGAGATAAATTGTTCAGCCTTGACTGTTATTCATTCTGTTGATAAAAAACTGTTTTTTGATTACTTGTACCTTTATAGCTCACTTGACTGTAATTGTTGAACACCCGGCGTCTGTCGTACCTCTGCTTGTACACAGTTTGCTTTCTACTCCAACATTTACATTTCTGAAGTAATCATAGTGACACTTAAACACAATACACATGGCAACAAAGTTTTCTTTATTGGTTTGATCGGATTAGCACTTCATGAATTAAAGCAACTGACTTTACAAAAATGATTTCATTAAACCTTACCTAATTACAGAAAATGTTTATGGATTTAAGATCTCACACGAGTTTGATGATTGGGTTGATCGAATCAGTTCTTCTAAAGTTATTGTTCCTGATTTAAAAATGTAGAATGTAACAATGCATTAATTCTAGCACCTTGACTTCCTCACCCATCCTTAGCATATTTCCCAGAATGTGTATGACCAGAATACATCGGATTAGTTCAATTATGGGCTTGATCGGATTAGTTTCTCCATAGTTTTGAATCCTGGTTTACAATAACTACACTATCTAACTATGTTTACACCCTAGTACCTTCATTTCCCCCACTAATCCTAAATAGTTATCATAACCTCGAGGACCTTTACCAAGATTGTTCAAATCATTACCCCGAAGTTGAAAATTAACCATTCCCGGTAGGAGTCACTTTATTTTGCATAGGCTTATATAAGGAAAACTTAAAAAAAAACACACGAGTTTTATAATTTGATTGAAGTTATTGCTCCTGATTTTGAAAAATGCAATATTTAAAAATACTTTAATTCTAGCGTCTTGATCTCTTCAATTGTCATTAGCATATTTTCAGAGAATGTGTATGACCAGAATAAATCGGATTAGTTTCTCCATAGTTATAACTCTTGATTTACAGCTATTATTGTACTATCTAGCTATGTTTACACTATAGCACCTTTATTTCCCCAGTAATCCTAAACATCTGTACAGGGAGTGTGTATGACAATAATATCTCAGGTGAGTTCATTCATTAGCTCGATGCGATAAGGTTTTCCAGAGTTGTATTCCCCGATTTTACAAAGATGAATGAATTTATGAAATGAATGTCTCTTTGAAAACAAATCTTCATTTGTTTTATAACATAATAAAAGTGTTTAGCTTTAACAAAGTTTTGGAAAATTTATAATAACCTATCTCAAAACTGATCTCTTTAAATTCTGCATTTCAAATCTTCATGATTGTTTGCCATTATGTTAGCATTTATAAAAAAAAATAAAAATAAAAAAAAGTTGACGCCGTAGCTCTTTGCTTTGATTGCTGTCCCCTGTATTGTTATGGATTTAAAACAGTTAAATGATCAGATGTATCATGATGATTTAATAGGGTCCATTGTCATATTTCTTTCTCATTCAACGGTAAAGTTCCTTCAAAGTTCATAGATGAATCAATGTAATGATATAACTAATACAAAAAACTGTTCCAGTGGTTTTTGAAACATTGCTTATTATGGTTCTAATACCTTAATATGTTGACTTTTTATAATTATATTCATTTCAATATCAACTAAAAGGAAATAACATTTGTTGTTCTTGTATATGTAGTAACCGAAAATCCTTTGCTTATGTGCGTAACAGGTGTTTTATTAAAGTACAGATATTGGACAGTAATTGTTTTTGTAAGTAATGATAGACTGAATGTAAACAGTCTCATATGGAACATTCATGTTTTCCCGATAATCGATTAGACGCGGCTTTTACACATTAAACAAAGAAGGGAGATTTCGGTTTAATCCTATTAAATCAAAAACCGTGTAATTAATCGTTTTTGCTTCGGTCAGACGAATTATTTTTTATTCCTCTTTATAATGATGTAGATTTCAAAAAGATTAATTTGGTATTTCACTTACATTTTCCATATGAAATGTTAATGATTGCAAGACTTTTAGTCAGCTTTTTGGGTCTTTTGTCTCAATACTTTGACCCATACATAGAACATCAATTATAAGATTGTTTTGCTTCAGTGATATCAGCAAGGGAATTATATCAACTTTAAATTGGTGTAAAAATAAATAAAATATTTGAAGGATTTCGCTTACCTTTTTAATAGTTTTTATAAGTACAGTCAGTTAAAAATGTAATCGTAATACAGATCGGGCGCGTCCGTAATTTTCACGGAAGTTGTCGATTACTATCGTATTAAAATCGTGATGATTTTGTATTGTATTGTTGCTTTAAAACGTAAGGATGGCATAACTTATATGAAGAGGAAAAAAGTGAATAATGATTGTACCAATCTTTGAACGAGTCTCGGTATGCTTTATTCATGTGTAAATTAAATGAGTAAATTAAAAGGACTGCATTTGGTTAAAGTTATATCTGTATTGTAGCAAAGTGACTAAATTTCACATTTGTTTCAACTTAACGTAAACAGGTAAATGTAACATTGTAATTTTTACACATTTTCACGGGACTGTTGTAATTTCACACAAACACACATATACACAAGTACGTATGTCACTTTCAAATTGTGATGCTTATTTTATATGAAAGAATTTGTTTTCAGAATCCGTTCGACCGGATAGATCTCACCCGTCATAAGTGTGGTGATGTTGTTTGTTTGTTGTTTTTTTTTTTTTTTTGCTTTGCTATTTGTGCGTATTTTGACAGTCGTTTGCTTCTACTCTGGTCCCCCTATAAACATTTTGTAACTTAAAGGTAGTTGACAAATGAAAAGGTTAAGACCGGTCAGAAATCGAAATCAGTTACATGTAATGTCGAACAATAATGTTTGTGAATTATGTAACTTTAAGTATTTTGATCAAATATCAGAAATTGAAAAAGAAAATGCAAATAAGATGTTATTACGGTAAACTTACATATTTTAAAGAAACTTAAAATCTGTCATAAGAATTACCACTTGCGTTTTACAATATACCCCGGGGCAATAAAACACTAGAACGGATATGGATTATTAGGGTGCAATAAAAGTCTTTGTTAGTCTTGGTAATTTATTACCCTAAATGTGTGTATTATATATATCCTTTTTTATTGTACACCCATCTCAGAAACAATGAAATGTATTTTAGTTAGTTTAATAAATGTATTTCTGTTTGCTACAACGAAAAAAAGACCTTACTTGATTATTCCTTTTATTAACAAAATAAACCTTTAAATAACTTGCACTTTAAAATATATTTTTCGAAGAAACGTTCATGATTTCATGTGAATGATTTCAAAATAATCCTCGACACTTAAGTGTGTCGTTCAAGCTTCTGCTGTAGCACATTTATTTCTATCTTGTAGAATTTACGCACGTGTAACGGTCGCGTCAAGCACACGGGAAACAGTACCGTAACTAATTAAACGATAGTAACATCTACCTTGTATGTTATGTAAGTAACAAATTTTCAAAGATGAAGCACACGTTCATGCTTGTGTCTATCGTGTTGTTTGTTTTTTTCACAGCTAACAGAATATGAAATCGATGACATCGATTTTGTATATGCCTAATGAAAACTTCGTTATTTCATTGTTTCACAATTCAATATTAGAATCAAGCTACCAATCGCTTTCATACAGTTCAGGTAGTTTTTGTTAGCTGTTAAGTTTAGAGAACTAATTGCTTTCAAGATATACAACCACTTATGGCTTTTAAGCACGTGCGAAGAAAAAAGAAAACTGTGAAAGTGTGACTGTCATTGCGGTACAAGTTGGTGATGCCGTGTATGATTTATGTTGTGAAGCTTCACTTAATTACATTAAATACGGATGCTTTGATATAATATGTGATTTTATTTAATAAAATTAATTCAACAATATAAAGATTAATAGCTTATTACTCCTGTAGTTTGTCCGCATGAGACTGTCACAATTATTACACGAATAGCTCTGTGCATTGCATAGATTTAACAAAAGTTAATGAAATTCGAGGGTATATTCATGAAAAAAAAACAACTTTTCCCCCCTCAGACTGAGCAATCTATAATAGCTCTATTATTCAAATCAGTGTTGCTTCATTTCTCTGTAATCTCTATTTTACAACAGTTGCTTTTTAAACATACAATGTAATAGTACAAAAAGATAGCTGGGATGAATGCAATAAGATTAAAGATTTCTATTTTAGCGTAATACACAGTACATCTTAATATCCTCGGGCTAATATTACGCAAGCAAATATCGATTTTTATTGATTGAGCTGCCGAAACAATCAGCGGTTTTCCGGTCTGTTTCGGAAAATTTACGACCGAAAGCGAACTGTCCGGCCGCTACTACCTGTTTATCGATTTTCTGACCAGCCTTATCATTGCTAGCGAGTAGAGAACAAAATGTTATATATGGTTGTCATACTTTTATATACTTGTGTTTATCTCTATGCTGTTTGATGTATTTACTTTTATGAAATAATACTTTTTTTACTGATTCTTCGTTATAAGTTAATGCTTTTAAAATAATTAATGAAGGTTGTCTATTGTTGTGTACTGATCTTAATTAAAGTTTTGTTTCAGAATACATTTTATCAATTTAATTGTCAAGTGAAAAGTTGTCAATACTTAGTTTGATAGACTTATTACAGCTGTTAAATTATCAATTAGTATATACTTTCAATATCCCTTTTATAAACCATGGTAAGCTATGCAATTTGTAACTCTATTCACATGTCATCCTGTTTAAAAACATGTCATCATCTAATTTACTATGTCAAATCTCATTTGTGATAACATTGTGCGAATTAACCAAGCGAAGTATCTGTACTTTTTCTTGCCTCGGCGACAGCGTCGCCATCACACATTGCTTAAGTTGTTCGTACTATCTTTTTCATTCAAAACCAGTGTAGATATTGCTTTTTAACGTACAATACGTATCAGCCATTATTATTTCCATCGACAAACAACAGCACAAAATTCTGTCAATGTTTATGTTAAAATTATGGCCCTTTTACAACATAAAAAGTACATTGAACCGTTAAAGATATTGCTTACCATATGTATAACCATTGCTTCTATCCACAAACAAAAGTACACAGCTCTATAAAGATTGTTGTCATAATAACATCCCTTTGTGACTTAGGAAAATATATTGAATCTTTGTAAATCCGCTTATTGACCTAACATTTTGAGATATTGCTGTGAAAATTGAAATATGTTTTTGCACCATGACCCTAATCTTCAAGCAAGATAAGGAAACTATGTCGATGATTTGTTTAAACATTTCGTCCCTTTGTCGACAAAGAATTTTGGTTTAGTGTTTTGTACCAGTTCACCTTTTTAGCTCACCTGGCTTCTCCAACATCTCTTATGAAACCACTGGGCCATTGTTGATGAAACTATGCATGGATGTTTCTTGCATGACGCTCTACCGATAATATTCAAATAATTATATTCCATGCAGAACTCTGCTTTGTTATGGCGACACGGTATGTAGCGTTGTTTAGTGTACCTATACCAAGATTGTCCAAAATATGACCTATGTTTACACTCTTACAAACTAAACTAAACTTTAGAATGTAAATGACTGTAATGGCTCGGGTGATTTTATTCATGGGCTTAATCTGAAAAGGTTTTCTATAGTAACGGCCCTTGTTTTTAACCAAAAAAATGCAGTATTTAACTATGCTTACACTTCATGTCTGCACTAAACCTAATCAATGTAGATGAAACTTGGCAGGGAAGAGCATTGTATAACTTCTAAAAGAGTTCCATAACATGCAAAACTATGATTGCCATTGTAACAAAAGGAAACAAGAGCTGTCCCTCACAAGTGACGAATGCCCCGAAAGAGGTGTCTCACAGTATGTGTCCTCTCAAAGAATGTGCTACGTGATTTTAAAATCCTTCCATGCATGACAGAGTTACCATGCATACAGTATTCCATTACTTTTAAACACTAAGTGTGACCTTGACCGTTGAGATAGGGACGTGGGTCTTGCACGCAACACGTCGTCTTGATGTGCTGATTATTTGAGTCCTGTTGTTCCTGCCTGCGGGTCATTTGTTTTACATAGACTTATTTAGGAAAACCTTTTCAAAATGTTCTTCTGCAAAACCACATAGACCTAGAGCTTTCATATTTGGTACTCGGACGCATTGTCAAGTGGACCTCTTCAAAATGTGTTCAAATCATGCCAGTGGGGTCATTATTGAAAAATATGTCTACCGGAGTGGGTCCCTTGTCTGATAAATAGCTTTTTGTGAGTTCCTATAGCAACAAGTGACTAACGTAGCTACCAGACGCTTCCCCTTGCAACCATTGACTTCCTTTGCAACAAGTTACTTCTTTAGCAACCAGTGTCTCCCCTAGCAGTCAAAGACTTCCCATAGGAAATATTGTTTTTTAAGTTTCTAGTGACTTCCCATAGCAAACAGTGACTTCCTTGGCAACCAGTGACTTACCCTAGCAACAAGTGACTTCCTTAGCAATCAGGGAATCTCTATAATGATAGATGATATAACAATAATTTTCTTTCTTAGCAACAATTTAGTCCTGGAGAAATCAGTAGCGTCCTCAGCAACCTTTAGTACTCATGGCCCTCTGCGCATGTTTATCTAATGTACATTGCAGTTTTGTTTAAGTTCATAGAAGATATTAGGTAAAGTAGCTATGTTTTATGACTGCTGATGTATTTTAAACTGCCTACATAGCCTTTCATTAATGTTCATGGCATCAAAAGTGTTGAAACCAAAACCAAATAAACATTCTCAGTTTGGGATTTGTCTTGTGTGTTTTAGCAGTATACTTATTAAAAATTAGTGAAATAGTTTAGAGTTAAAAGTTGTAATTCTTAGAATTGATGTCATGTAAGATACACAGCGCATGCTCCAGCCAGCCTATTTTTCAAGGTCAGACGAATCATGGTCGTGCTACTTTGTTTTAGACCATATTTATTAAATAGTTTGAAGGATTTTGTAGAAACTTTGCACTATTTTTATCCCTATTTAAGACGATACCAAAATGCGTGTATCAGGAAGCCAATGTTTAGGTCAAAATCACAGTTAGATTTTCAAAGCTTATGAGGCTACTTGTCGTATCAAAACAGCATCACTAGTATTGCTAGAACTTATATGTAATTGGCTAATGCATATGTTTTCCCGCTCAGGTCAAGTCAATGTCAAACTTAGAGATTAGTGACAATAATGCCCCCCTGGCAATTACGTCAGAAACATTTTGTTTGTCCAAAACCAAAATATAGTTGATCAGTTAATTTTATTATAAAGGTAAGTTTGAGTTTGACATGACTCGTCTCTTCTGTGGAGATTTTCTTATTTAGTGAACCGAGATTCTCTGTGCTTTAATAATTTCTTCGCTATATTGGTTATCGACAGCACCAACTCCTTGCTTAGGAAGTTACTGGTTATAAAGGAAAGTCACTGTGTGCTAACAAAGTCACTGGTCACGAAGGGTACTTATCGGTTACTTAGGGCCTATATTTGAGTCCATTGTATTCTGGTCAACTCTTGGGCAACGATGCTACTTGGAATGGGCAGAATCAGAGGTTAAGCGCATGAACAAAGACCACTCGAGTAACTCATTCGAAAATGCATTTAAGAACTATAGTTGTGACCACCTGAGTAATCTCTACCCGACTGTTACGGGTATTTGACTAATTTCTCTACAGGTAAGGTGGGATGCATGTTGTTCAGGAGAAACAGGTGATTCACTACATCAGTGTTGACACCACAATAAGACAATGGCAGGCTGGATTAGAATATATTTTAATTATCTAGAAATGTTACATCACTTTCTAATGAAGTCACATTTTCCTAGTGAGAGTCAATGTTTGCTAAGGAATCCACCGGTTGCTAAGGCAGTCATTTGATGCATGGGGGACTCAACAGTTCCTAAGGAAGTCATTTGTTGCTGAAGAAGTTTTCTTATAAATCTCTACACAAAGGCAAGGGACCCGAAGAGCGTTATTAATTTTGACCCAGCGTCATGATTTAAACAAACTTGGCAGAGGACTACTTGAAAATACTCCATACAAAATATTTAATGTCTTGTGATTTAGAATTTATTTTTAGGTTTCCTATATAAGTTTACATAATCTTAAGTGAGCCCGGAGAGGGCTTATAGTAACCATAGACACATAATTTAAACAATATTGGTAGAGGTCAACTATAATGCTTTACATTTAATATCTAAGCTCTAGACCTTGTGGCTTTCCTGAAAAAGATATTCAAAGTTTTTCCTATACCAAGTGACCCCTAGGCAGGGTCAATTTAGACCCAAGGGCATTATTTGAACATACCTGGTTGAGATTCACTTGACAATGACAACATTTTAATAGCTCAGCTCTATGTAAAATCAAGTGACAACAAGAGCTGTCCCTCACAAGTGACGAATGCCCCCGAAAGAGGTGTATCAAAGCATCTGTCCTCTCCGTGTGCTCAATAAATGTGCTATGTAATTTGAAAATCCTTCCATGCATGACCGAGTAACCATGCGTAAAATATTCCATTACTTTTAAACACTAAGTGTGACTTTGACCTTTGAGGCAGGGACATGGTTCTTGCACACAACACTTTGTCTTGAGGTGCTGAACATTTGTGATAAGTTATTTTGAATCAAACAATGTATGACAAAGTTTCAGTATGGACACAAATGTATGCATATATACAGGATTCCATTACCTATAAACTCTAAGTGTGACCTTGACCTTTGAGATAGGGACGTTGGTCTTGGACGCGACACGTCGTCTTGATGTGCTTGACATTTGTTCCAAGTTATCTTAAAATCCTTCAATGCATGACAAAGTTACAGTCCGGACACGAATATGTGCATATAAAGACGATTTCATTACCTTCAAACTCTAATTGTAACTTTGACCTTTGTGGTAGGGGGCATAAAAAGCATTCCATCAAGATTTGGTTATAATTGTGCAACAAATGTTGCATACAGGGTGTATATTTGGTGAAATATGTTTTATACATCAAGGGCAATAACTTGACATGCTGATCTAAATAAATGTGTAATCGAAGTTACGAGGTATAGTGTAACAATCCAGACAGTGCTCAATAATGATTTATGACTGCTTTGAAAATTTACAAACTAGAATGTATCAAAATTAACGTGTATTGGTATCATATCGATGTAGGACAGTGATTCAAAAACTCACAGTGAGGCGTCCTTATGTCCAATATCAATGTATCAAAGTATCAATAAATATGTTTAGTACTCATATTGTAGCATGGAAAAGCCTTTTACATAAAAGGGGATAATTCAAAAACGGGGTCATGAAGATGTGTGGGGTTGTTTTGTTACGGTATTTCTTTCCAAGACCTCGAAGATTTTTAAATGTTAGAATATTATTTCGGATTAATCTACGGCTATATGCCCCCTTTTTCAGAACGTATAGAAATATAAATGTGGTTCAACACTCACGAAATCAAAATATAATATTATTGTAAGAAACAACTACTCTTTATCAGACACACGTAAAAAGGTTTTTTAAAAAAATATGATATAAGTTTAAAGCAAGTGTACTGCTAGTCCCGACCACTCCTTTGTCTTTTCGATCTGCTGTTGCATTTATTCATTTGATCAGATGATATTGATGAATGTTTACACATACTCATATATAAAATTACATACTGTGTACATATATGAATTGTTTTTAACGCTCTGCTACCAAAGGATTTATGTAATATGTATGGCATTGTGTACAATATCCATCCATTACTGTTTGCCAATCGCTGTTTGCGAAATACCTCATACCTTATTTTCGTATTAGGTATTTCGCAAAGTATTTCGAGTATATAAACTATTCAGCTTGCCTCCAAAATGGCTAATACGTGTTAGAAAACTTTCAGGATTTTATCATATGACACTTGTATCATCACTTCACAGTCAAGTTCACAAGAAACAGCATGGTTTCATGTTTAGTACACACATATTTATGCAGTACAGTATATGTCCATTAAAATTATACATACAAATAAAACATTATAAACACTGGAAGAGAATGAAACAAAAACACATAGCTGTTGAACTTCCTATCACTTCTTTTGTCATAATCTCATCAATCAGTATCTATTTAATCAGGTGTGTAGCAGACATGGGGTAATCATCAAAAGTAATCATAATGATTAATAATCGATTAATATTTTCAAGTAATCATGCTTAATCATTAATCATGCATTTTTCTGATTACTTTAATCATAATTTAATCGATTACAGTCAAAAAATTGGCAGTAATCATGATTATTTTATGATTATTTTAAGATAACTTCCTATTTGTATACCATTTTATACCAAATATTCATTTTAATAATTGGATACATAATCTATCCTGGCTACTGAGGTATATCGTACACCCCTATATGTAGCGGTTATTTATAATACAATCTTCTACTTACAGTTGTATCGGATTTTAGGTATGGTAAAATGTCTCTGTATAATAGTTTACTATAGCGAAATACGGCAGTATAGGCCGCGGCTGTGTGTATGTCACTAAGTGAGAGGTTTTATATAACTCTGGATTCAAAACAAATAAACAACGTAAGTTTCATTACGCCATTTATACACTTTTATGTTCGCCCAAAAATAATAGAAGAAATCGTTCTTCAACTTACTTAATGATCAACCAACGACCGTGTCTCTGTTGATCCTAGTGAGACTTTGAAGTATTAAGACAGACTATTTTATATACCTCTGTTTATGAGACAAGTTTTAAAACAATGACTAATTGGATATTTTTCAACCTCAGAGAAAGTGATCGATAATAGTAGCCTATCAGTTGTCATTACCTTGCTGGCGGCAAATAATTTTGCCTTTGCGACCAGTGCAGATCATGATAAACCAGCAAGTCCGCTATTCAGTCAGTAAATTTTCACTGACTATTTGTTTCTCAGCAAATATCTGTAGTGTCCAATTTTAGAAGATGGGCGAGTCCATGTTTTAAAAATTAAGCTGAGTAAAGGTTAAAGCTAGATAATTGCATTAACAGGTCATTACTTCGTTCTTTTTAATCAGTGAACGTTTGATAAAAATGGCAAGGCCGATACCGGTTGGTATGCTCGGCTAGAAATGGCCCAGACCACCAATGACCGCATTGTTTTATAGAAAAACTGAAAATAACTTTTTTGTAAATAAAATTTGAATTCTTTTATGTTTAAGGGGGTAAGAGATACTGTGTTCATCTTTGCTTTCATCTTTTTACTGACACCATAGGTCTCCATTTTCGTTACACCGCGTAAACTGCATTGCCGGCAGGAGATATCAAATAGTGTTGCTAGTCCATGATAATTTTTTCTTTAAATGTGTTTGTCAAACGCAAAGGCGATTGCATCTGTTTTCAAGTAAACGCGTAGTAGAAAACAACATATTAAATCGAGATTACCGACACATTGTATTGCAGTGGAACAAGTTCCTGCTGTAAGATACTTAAGACCATTGTTGCACAATTATATACAATACAATATACGAGGCAATGCGTCATGTTAAGGAAAGGGAAACAACAGAGAACGATACGTTCAAACATCTTCAAAGTGGTATTTCTCTTGTGCATCGTGGTATATGCATATCTCCAAATTACTGTCGTACAAACGTCAGGTAAGCGGTTTTATGTTTTTAGATTAAATAATGCCGAATGAACTTTGGCTGACAAGGCTTGTTAGGAAGTCATAATAAGTGCTCAGGATTGTGCTTTTCGGGCTTTGTTTGGCATTTTAAACATATCACATATACAGAAGTCAACTAGCAAAAGATCATATTACTTAAAAAATCCTCGAATCTTAACTTTTATGTTTTCCTACCGAAATACCCGGTAGACTGAAAATAAGAAATTCATTGATTTCTATTTGAATTCGATTACATGTGTTCGTCTGCTCATTCATTCACTATATCGCTCAGTGGCTCACTCGACCGTGCAGACACTCATTCACCAATTTACTCACGCACGTACTCACTAACTCGCTAATTGCGCATAGTTTACATGTCAACACGTCACAATTATAAACAAAAATATTTTCAGGTAGATCGTGGCAATCTAAGCACCAGGATTCCACTATACGACAAGTAAGATATCCCTGATAATATTTAAGTAGAAGTCATTAAAAACGATGAAATGTCTGTTGCTTAGTCTGTCTTTTAGGTTTTCGTGTCAGCTCCTTTTCTCATAAACCCCATGAATGATTTTCATGAAACTTGTGTCAAACGTTACGTCAGGCAAAGGTCTTGTTTGAACCCCATCCGCTTAAGGCCGATATCATACTTAAGGGTTATTGGTTTCCCGCGTCCGCTCTAAACCCCATGAAACTTATGTCAAATGTTCATTTAATCAAGACGACGTGCAAAACCTATGTTTGACCCCCCTACCAGTTCACGACAACGGTCATTCTTAAGCGTCATTTGTTTTCGTGTCTGCTCCATATCTCCTACTCCCCTAGTTAAAGGATTTCCATGAAGCTTGGTCAAATGTGTATCGGATCGAGGCGATGTACAGAACTTGTGTTCTAACTCTGAAAGCTCAAGGTCACATTTAGGGATCAAAGGTCATATATACTATATATCTATATAAATATATTTATTGCATTTATTTAACGTTTTTCTTGAATCTTAGGTCAAGAGTTCATCTCATTGAGGCGAGTCATATCCAGGGATCAAATAGCATGATACTAATTTCCATTAATCCTGAAAGGATTTTTATTGAAAAATGTTCAGATAACATGCAGAAACAATGTTCCTGTTAAAGAAAGGTCAAAGTCACCATTAAAGGTCGAAGGACAAAATACTATATGTCTTTGAAGGATATTTGCAGACTTATGTCAAATATTATCTATTTCTAATTGTTGTGAATAGTGTATGTTTCAGTCGTCCTTGTTCAATAACAAGGTCACATAGAAGGTCAAACGCCTTTTGACATAACCACAGACTCTGGTCTAGTACTGTGTTATTTTTTAAGAACGCCTGTTTTTTCTCACAAAATCACCTTTTATACCTCAATCCTTTCAAAGAAACCAATGATCAAAAAATCCAATCTCAACATCCAATCGCAGCATCATATTACAATATCACTGGTGTCTTTCTCAACAGATTAAGGTGTGAAAATGCTTTTGTGTGGACAATAAATGTTCTTGGAGAGAAAAAACGTAGAACGGGACCAGTACATTTGTCGATAACCACATGTTTAATTTGACAAAAGCATGTCACATATGTAAATTATTATAAACATGATTATGGTATTGGAGACGCAATTTTGTTGTTGCGATGGCTTGTTGTGGGTATTTTAATCACACTCAGTAATAATTCTAGTTGAAAATAAAACGGTGAAGATAGACAGCGACATACTTAAACATAATATACATGTAACATGATAAATGCATCAATAGAAAAACGTACACAAGTAGAATGGAATTATGTCACTGCATGCACATATACTCGGGATTTGGACCCGGTCAGCTCCGTCAAAGCTCATTACTGTAAATTTTAATAGGCAAACAACCAATATCTATGCATAAGAAAATGATTTCGTCAAATTATATTTTACTTTTGACATACTATAAAGCTATTGCGTTGCGTTTATATCATAATGTAAATTGATGAGCTTGGACGGAGTTGGTTGGATCCAAACCCGAGTATCCGTGACTGCAAGACGCGTAACTATTCGCTATATTCGAACAAAGTCTGTTTAAAAATTAGAAAAAAGATTTTCGTTTTCTGATAGCTACTGTAGTACGTTTTCTCACCAAAATGCTAAAGAAACTAAAAGTAAACTGTGTTAAACTGTTCAACAGGCCTTCACGATATTGAACATCACGACAAAGTTATCGAAAGATGAGTCCGGAAATACACTTCTTTCAACCGGAAGTCTTGAACATTTGACAGTCACGGTCAATATATCGATTGAATCAAGATGTGGTGACCATGTCAGGCTGGTGCTTGGTCATCAAAGACAGTATAAAGGTATATTTGTTTTATTTTGTGAAATTATATGTACTTAAGAGTTTAAAAATGTCTTTTACACTTCCTTGGGTTCTTATCAGCAGGACTCCGCAAAACCAGGATCAATCCTCACTAGATTTAAAATATATGGCAAGCCAATTTACTATTTAAAAAGAGATATATTTCTGATTTCACAGAGATAGCTCCTTAAATAGAAAAGATATCTCTCAATGTGAATATCGCAAGCCATTTTACTATTAATTCCAAAAATGAGATACCTTTAAAATGTCAATATCTTTCGTTTAAATAGAGATATCTCGTTCACGCTTAGACATATCTTTATCACAGAAAGATATCTCTTGATTCTTAGGAAATATAGTTTTTACTTACAGAGAGATATCTTTCAAAGTTACATGGGTGTATCTCTAAGTTTATGATATATCTCTTAATTTTAAACATACATCTCCTTTTCAGAGATGTATTTTGATGTAGGTAGACGGATGTCTCAATTACATTGAGAGATATCTCTTTGATATTGGGAGACTTCTTCCAAAACATAAGAAATAAGAAATATCTCTAGTAAAAGAAATACATATCCTAATAAACAGAGACGAGCTTCAACTATTTACACCAGGCAAACTAAATATCTATTCCAGTTGTGGTTTACAAGCACAGTAGGCAAAACTAAATTGGTATTGCATTAGTAAGGGTGACGCAGTGTTTGAGTGGTTAACGCTCAGGGGTACCAATCCAGAGGTCCCCGGTTTGAATATCCCAGGGTCGGCCGGAATTATAAACAAATGTAAATAAATTAGGCATTAGTCTAACTGCATAGCAGTAATAAATTGCTTCTCTCACATTTGTTTCTAGTTTTTAGTTAAAAATTCAAATTTATACGTTGAAAAAAATATTAATTTAAATCAAAAATCATAAAATATTTACAGCGTTTGACGACAGTAAGTATGTTCATCGCGCTACACAATAAACATGAGTCAATGCATGTAACGCAATGAAAAACAAGAGCACTCAGTTCACCTTTTAAACTAAATGACGTGTCACTGCTTTTTTGGAAATGCAAACATTGATAATTTGAGATTGCAATGATGCAATAACAGTTTAAAACAAAATTTGTTGTGAGGTACTTTAAATCTTACATTATGTTTATGTGCAATTACACATGCACACCGTTTATTACTATTCTTCCTTTTCTTCTTCTGTTTCTCTTCTTCGTCGGTCGTGGTTACATGCCAAACTTTGAATACTCACCCAACTATGTTTCCATCGTGGAATAACTTAATGAATACTGAAATGCAGCTATGCAGAGTGAGGATAGGTCTTTTTGTCCGTATTCATACGAAAATCAAAGGTCTGAAACGCTTTTCAACGTTCGAAAAGGTGAGTTGGGTGTTTTTAATTCTAGTAGAAGCCGGGATCAAGGACCGGATTGGAACAGCTCGACCTTTACTATTCATTCAGAATTTGATTCTTACGTTTTCGATGATTTCAAATACTCCCTTTCATTCATCCACTGTAATGTACAAAGTTTCTACGACAAAAGAGACATTGTACATGCATTTTGACTAATGATGGCATCCTTGTACAGTACAGCACAGGCGAAACCCCACGCATATGCGTCCATGCGGCATGTAAATAAGAGTCTGAAAGCATGCAGATGCGGCAGGAAATCAAACGCGTGACGCGACATCGCAAATCGTATGCGGCATTTAATTGCCGCATCTAAAGACAAAAAAGCAATCAAGCGCATTCAAGCGCGACAACGAGTCCCGCCGCGTGATGCCACGTGTCGCGACGTTATGCGGCATGTCATTTTCTATACAGGTAAAAGCGATGAAATAAAAAATATGTACTACATTGTATTGTACACATGTACAAAACTGTGTTTTTCAATAATGATGTACAATGTATTCCATATTGTAACCAATAAATTTCAGTCTTAAATGCTTTTAGTAATTACATGTGTATACCAGTAAGTTTTAGTAACCATAAAAACATGTATGTAGAAACGTGTTTTAGAACTGTGAGATGAAAAAAAATACCTCAACCCATACGATTATTTTGAATGAATTATCTTAATGCAGAGATCGACAAATACTACATTGAATGACAGAGTACGACCACGAAGGCAAATGTTAAGAATAATATTAAAGCATCGTGATCACTTTAAATGTTGATAATTGAAAAAGGGGATGTTTAAAAGAATCACAACAGAACTAAGTATTTACTGTAAATTAACGCTGAAATACATGAGAATTGGATTTCCTTATCCACTACTGAATGGACATGGTAGATTTATTTTCACGCAAGTAAGAAGAAATAAGTGTAAATACAGAATAGGGATGAACAAAATAATAATCAGCATTTTCTCGAATTCTACTTCAAAACTGCTATAAATGGATAGAAAATGATCTAACTCAGAAAAAGAATACCCACAACCATATGTTTATTTTTAAAAATAGTTTTACAGTCATTTTTTCGTATGTATGTGATGTGCTTGCTGCTTTTAATTTACGTCAAAATAGCCCAGCAGCGATGAGAGATCGTTGCAGCAGTTAAGTATAAGGTTATCTATCACCGGTATTGGGTGGAAATTTGTATCTCGTACATGAAAACGTAGTACCGGTATACAGTAAATTCTGCTGATAACGAACTCTCCGGGATCGATCAAATGTGTTCCTAATATCATTTAGTTCCTTATATCAATATATCGACGTTCCTTATATATATATCGAACTAAAATACGTATCGAACAAGTATTTTTCATAGTCAAATACCTACCATCAACTTACAGTTGCTTTTGATTTTTCTACCATCTTTTATCTATAACTGTTATCCTTTTCTATATCCGTATGTAAAATAATTGCAAAGATTAATAAAGCATAAAAAAGACGGTTCATGTTTTCATTGGCAATACTGAAACAAAATAATTTTGTATTTGATACAATTGAATAAAGTCGATTTTCGCTCAAAAGCCAAAACTTGAATTTTTTTTTTCTCCCAAAATGGGATTCACCAGGTCTGCATGCTTTTAAAGAAACGCTCATAATTGTTTACGAAAAATATTATCACTTGAACATCGTACTTAGCAATTGTGTTGGTATTCTCTTTTAACTAGTTTATCAAAAGGTTATACATGTGAAATGTAGAAGACTATATCGGAAGTTTCCTTATAAACGGAGTACGATATAACCGCATCTTTTTACATTTAACAAAACTTGAAAAGGAAAAATCGGACCCAAAAGAAATGTTCGTTATATCCGGAATCGCTATATACGGATATATCAGTTATAAGGTAAACTGCCCGTCTGTTAGAACGACCGAAATACGGCTGGAACGGATGTACTTTCCTTCTTGAATTCAGTTTAAATCAAATTTAACTGTTTTTAAATCAAACCTTAGCACGAGGTGTTTATGTTACATGTGTGTATCACAATGTTTGATGTTACGTCAGTAAATTTTACTTTCAACAGTGCGATCTTTTAAAAAAACAACACATTTTTATTATTTTCATAAAACACCAAACACCTATACGTACAAAAGCCGGTTGTGATCCCGGTTCATAGCTCTTAGGTAGATGGTAAAATGTTGGTGTCTAACTCCGAGTGTAGGAATTGATATGCATGTACGTACAGAATCCGGTTGTGCCCCCGGTTCGAGCTCTCACAATGTAGGTGGTTGATAAGTGGACGTACAGTATTTAGGCTGTTACTTGTATTTTTGTGAAGTTTAGTTCTTACATTAATCTACTGATTATGCGCAGTCAGCGCTGAGAGATTGTTGTTTTGATAAAGTAACAATATTCATGCAAGCATGAATTTTCAATCAGTACAGATCATGACCAGTCCTGCACCGTACGAAATTCCCCAAATTGAAAGCTGGAAATGTCCACTTTAGCAGCTTAATGTAGTACCGTACATTTAAAAAAATTGATGCCGATTTGTTGAATATTCAGACGGCAAATAATTGTCAGTTCTAATATTTTTAACAAACATATTGTTTTTGTCGCAACGTATGACGAAGAAAAGGAACATAAGTAACTGATACATTGTAATAGTTAATAATCGACAGTTTGCGGTTATCATCTGTTTCCGTATTTATATAAGATTATTGTGTCTTTGTAGCTCAAATCAGAGTCCAAGAACGAATAACTTATTTAGTTTACCTCGATCAGTTTCTACAATAAACTTATTAATAAAAGAGTTTTAAATACTTGACACTAAAACAATCCTGTCTTAACTACTTCGACAGTAAATTGCCAATGATATCTGTTTTAGCTGATTATCTTACTTTATTGTTCATTAAAATGAAATACATGCTGACAGTACTGTAGACAATGGCAATCATCACCCTTTGTTAATATTAGCAATAAGTGTCTACTCAATTAAGATGTGACACTTATTATCCCCAACTTCAAGGCAAGCGTCGGAATCAATTTTGTTTAAATACATACATCAAAACGACGACAAATTATTGATAAGCAATAACATTATAATTCTTGCGACAAACAACGATATCTGTAATAAAAAGTTTAGAATAAAAGAACAAAGTCGTGAAAATGTTACAACTTTTAATTATATACAATAATTATTTTTTAAACATACTCGAAAGATAGTAAACTGCAGTAACTCTTGAAAATAATTTTAAAATTATATCTTATAAAACCTTTTATAGAATTACATGTACATTGTGCAAAAGGCATTAATTTTTAAAGGAAAAATTAATCCTTTTCGCCGCGTCACGCGGCATGGTACTTGTCGCATATCGCAAATGACACGCGGCATATAGATGCCGCATATACAATCATATGCCGCGTGATGCGACATGGTTTTATTGCTCCCGCGTTGTAAAACCTCCCGCGCTATAGCGCGGCAAAAACGGAATCCGCCTGTGCTGTACTGTATATGTCAAAAAATATATACCGGCTGTAAGAAGACCCGATCTAGAGGTTGAAGGAGTCGAGTTTGTTTGGTTTGAACTCCTAACCAAACATAGAATCATTTTTATGGTACGTTCTACCGACCAACAAATGCATCTCCTACAGTTCTGTTTAATATAAAAAGCTCTACTGGTCTTGCCTAAGACACTAACAGTCCTGATATCCTCGTTACTGGTGATTTCAACTTAGACATGCTCAAAGTACAAAAACTATTGACATAATAATACAATGTAATACGAGACAAATAATAAATGAGCCTACACATTATACCGAAAAATTACAGTCTATCCTCATCTGTTTCTACTATCATCAACATGTGTGAACAACAAATCAGGAGTATGTGAACCTTTTCTGGAATAAATATTCGCTATCATTGCCCATTAATGTGTTGCTTTCGTTTATAAGTTTTGAAGTGCGGTTTTGTACATTCAGTACAAAACCGCACCTCAACATTTATAAAAGAAATACAAGGAAACATGAGGATGGTGACTATGCTAGTTTTAGGAGTGAGGCGTCATCGTTCGACTGGAACATATCATATCACAACGGCATTGATATCTATGCATATAACATCACTAAAAATACTCGACATGTCCGAAATATTGATTCCAAACAAAACAGTAACAATATGACATTCAGACCCACCTTGGATGCATAGTGAAATAAGAACACTCATCAGAAAACGGAAAAGAGCATATGATAGAGTAAAAAGAACACAAAGTCAACAACACTGGAACACATACAGAAAAGTACGAAACAAAACGACACATCTATTAAAAACTTGCGGATAAAGTCAAAGAGAGAAACCTTACCATCACTGAATACTTGAAAGTACTAAAAATGTTTATGTCACTAACAAGAACCTGTTCAGGAATAGAACATTTACGTGATAATAGAAACTTAATTATTGATGTAAATGAGAATGCAGACCTTCAAAACACTTTCTTTTCAGCACAAACTGAACTCACAAATGCCAGAGCTACACATTTACCCAAATTCTCCTGTTTTTAACAACAACACTATAACTATTGACGAAGTTAGATCATTGACCGTAGGGTAAGTTGCAGGACTGGACACATTAATAATAAAGTTATTAAGGAACTCTCACAGGAATTGGCAATTCCGCTATGCAGTCCTTTCATTTCCTTTAACACCGGTAAAATCCCAACACAATGGAAACTTGCACACGTTCGCGCCAATTACAGGAAAGTTGATTCCATATTTATCTAATTACAGATCAGTATCTATCCTAAGCACCATTAGCAAGGTACCAGAAAACAATATACACAAACACGTCTTTAACTTCTTCCATGCAAACTATACTTTCACTACTCTAAAATCAGGCTTCGTACCTAACGACTCTACAACAAATCAACTTGTTTCCATTTATAAAACTTTCTGCCAAGCACTCGATGGAGGCAAAGAAGTGCAAGCCGTTTTCTGCGACACATCCAAAGTTTTCGATCGGCTTGTTCGATCTGTTTCAAAACATCAATATGTTGAGGAATCTTAATTTCATTCTAGATACAAGGTCCCTTGAAACTATATATATATATATCATATATTCGACCTCTCTTAGAATTTTCTGATGTAGTTTTGGACAACATTACACAACATGACGAGTTTTGATTGGAGAAAATTCAATTAGAAGTCATCGGGGGTTGTTACATAAATTGAAAGCAACAGGCATAGCAGGTGAATTATTGGACTAGTTTCGTGATAACCTGTCCGGTAGAATACAAAAGGTTGTTCTATTTAGAGCTTGTTTGAAAATAGTTTCTATAAATGCAGGTGTTCCTCTTCTTGGTCCTAATACTTTATGATATATAAATGATATCGTACACGGCACTGGTTCTATCATTCGTCTCTTTGCTGATGATATTAGCCTCTATATCATTGTTGTCGACCCGTTGATTGCTGCGGTATCAATGAGTTCTGATTTGCCAAAAATATTTAAATCGGCAGAAAGGTGGTTGGTTGACTTCAACCCAAATAAAACCCAATCCATGCTGATTTCACGCAATATCCACAAGCCGCATCATTATCCTCTCTCCATGAATGGTGTACATATATCGTATGTTCGTAATCACAAGCACCTAGTTGTGACATTTGCTAGTGATGGACTTTGGCATGCACATATCGAGCCTGGCAAAGCTTGGCAAAACATTAATATGTTGAAGAATCTTTATTTCATTCTAGATACAAGGTCCCTTGAAACTATATATATATATATATTATACCTCTCTTAGAATTTTCTGATGTAGTTTTGGACAACATTACACAACATGACGAGTTTTGATTGGAGAATATTCAATTAGAAGCTCGTCGGATTATAACTGGTGCAATTTAACTTGATCCCTTTTTACAATCTTTACAAAGGAACGCGTTTTAAACCTCTTAAAATTATAAGAGTAAAACACAAATTGACATTTTTCTACAAAATCAAACATAATCTTACTCCTGGATATTGTTTTCTCTGGTACCTGTTAGTGTCAGCCTAACAACACATTATAATCTCAGAAATGCCATTGATTCCAGAGGAATCCCATGTCATACTTAACTCTATGAATCTTTTTCTTACCATCAGAAGCTAATGCGTGGAATCAACCAACTTAGGATAAAAGAAACTCCCCATCTCTTGACAGCTTCAAACGCAAAATTAACTCAAATACAGAGAAAGTTCCACCTCATTGCTATGATGGAGAACGAAATATCAAATAGTACACACCAGACTCAGAACACATTGTACTCTTACAGAACGTCTGTACTCAAAAAAACATTGTTAATAGTCCTTGATGTGCATGTGGTGACATTGAAAATACATAATTGTGGCAGTCTCCGAGAGTCTTGGCCAGAATGACATAATTGGGCGAAATTGAGTTATTACCAGTTTTGGATAAAGTGATATGTGTCGACCACTGCAACCTTTTTTTTTTTGCAAAACAACACCTTTCCAGGGCTTTACAACACTTTGAAAACTGCCACCATGACTACAAAACATACTAAGGTATAATACATGTATTGCAGCAATTATGGTTCAGATGAAATAGCATGTCAATAAAATATATTCACAAGTCATCAAATGAATTCTACAAATAAACTGTTCATACACAAAGAAATATGTTTTCGCAAAAAACGCAAATGCATACTGTTACCATGGAAACTGATCAATTAAATTGTTAGTTATCATAAATTTGCGCAGTTTTTAAATTTCTCTGAAATGATTGATAAAACCATGGCAAAAAATACACATGCAACTTTTTAATATGTTATTAAGAATTGATCTTAAATTTACAGTATCTTATAACCTATGATGAAAGAAGCAGCAAAACAAAGGTTGACATTGGTTAGTTGGAATGTACAGTAAATGCCTTACATACCATAACGTACTTATTATTCAATAGATGTATTCTCAAAGCTGTCAGATTAAAGAAAGGTGCAAACATAGCAAATCTATAATTTTGCAATTCTTTAAAATCTTCACATACTCTGGAACAGTTTCTATGGCAATAAAAATGCTAAAATACAGCAAACCTAAACGAAGAACATGTAACTTGAGTTTCTGAATTTTGAAGTTGTTCCTTAAATTGTTTCAATTTTGTCATGAAAACAAAATGAAAAAATTCCTCAGAACTAATAACAGATGTTGTTTTATACATGTATGTAAGAAAACAAAGGAATTTATAAAAGAATCTAGCAGCATGTTCACTGTCTGTATTTTATTCCTTGTAGACTATGGTGACAATAATCACTTCAGTCGGAAAAACCTCAGTCAAATTACAGCTAAGCTTACAATTTAGTATCTGCATCTGATTTTTAAATGTGTCCGAAATAAAGATCATTAATGATTTAACTTCATCACAATCAAGAGATAACTCATATTGGATAGTTCTTGAATCCATACCAGCATACATAGTCTCCATACGGTTACATACGAAGATATGTAAAAATGATGCAAACTGACAAATGTCTTTTGTTTTTGTGTTTTATTTCCGGGTTCGGAAAAATAAGAACTTAGCAAAATAAACGACCACTGTATCAAGTATATTGATTACGTACATGTATATTTAATGAAACAAATGTTTCTTACCTGTGTGAAATAGGATTCTGAAATTAGATTACTTTGACACCGTTTGAAATAGGGGAAACAACCCGCTTCATAGCATGAAATGAAAAAATATAAAAATACCACATAGGGCGTAGACAGCTCAAAGTTTCACAATTATAGTTTTGCATTTATGTAGTACCAAACAAAATAAAATATGGATTAAAATTATTCAAGTACTTTGCGCACTTGTGAAAAACGTAACGTCATCTTTTCTGACGTTTTCTCAGAAACGAGGCTCATGTCATTCGGGCCGAAAATCTCAGAGACTGCCACACATCATTATCTCTCCACTTGACCCTTATACCAACGATCACGCACTGATTTCCTTATAACATAAATGATTTCTCTCCTATTACACATTCAATTATATTGTACGGACACAGAGACTTTACCGATGAGAAAATGCATTAAGTTTTATACACGTGCAAACTTTCATAAGAAATACAATGATATTTGACACATGACATTATCTTAGCTGCTCAAGAAATAAAGTGCTTTTAAATACTTACCAGTTTAATAAATGTTATGTATACTTACCCCTTTACAAATGTTCTGTAATCCATAAGGAAGTATAATGAATACCGGAGAAAAGGTAGTATCAAATTCCAGTAGCGTATGTGACCATGTACCTTCATCCTAACCTACCTTTCTTTAGGCTATCTGATCTATATCAGTCTTCTCTATACCGCTCCCCAAAAGCTCTTACAACTCACAGTTATAATAAAACCTACCTATAAATTCTTTGGTAAATATTTTCTGTAAGTATTACCAAAATGTTTGTGTATTTTTTTAGTCAATATGTATATTAATGAAATAAAGTAACTGGCAGTGTCTCACTTTGTTTACCTTAGAACCGTATTTCAAACATCACTCATTGTGTTCTGAAAAAAGTACAATTGATATAAATAAACTGCAAGCACATCCTATTAGATATTTTTGCTGTTACCAAATTTCGCTAAATATTCTTACTGAGGAGAGGGTTTTAAATAATATTGAAGCTTTATGCTCGATCCTAACTGTCTTTTATAAATGTGACATATTGCACAAGCAATGTTTTGAATAAAATATTGTTTAAACAAAATCTCAAAGAACACATCAGGTTGAACTGTTAATAGCATAAACGGAACTCCAGTTCCAAGTCTGTAAAACACAGAGCACTTCAAAATTTATATTTCATCAAATATATGAGAGGAATCATTGTTTTCTGTAAGCCAGAGCGGAGCCTTTCTCTGAAAATTGAACATAATTCTAAAAAAATAAAATTTATGTTCAACTGTTAATGGTGAAGAAGGCAATGTTTTTTTATTTCTGATTCAAAATGCCTTTTTCCTCAAATATCACACGGTTTATTGTAATATATATTTATAGTAATCACGACCTAGCGTGATCTAACGTAGTTATACAAAGTTTCTGTAAGTTTTGCAGTTCAAAATGTTTTGAACAATTTTCTCCGCCACGTAACGGATGTGCTTTCAAATCCATTTCCATGTTCACATCTACTTTGCTGGAAAGCCTCCGGCGGTTCACATTGTTACGTTCTAAGAACTTCCATTACAAAAGCAAGCGTCTCTGACGAGTTTAAAAAAAAACATTCAGTGGGTTATGAAGCATGGGTAGCATGCCTACACATTACCAGAGAGCCATGATTGTCTTATAAGCTCACCCGAGAACCAAAACTGTTTGGCATTCAAGACAGTTAGGAGCTTCAGTACATGCATATTCTTTACAATATGATCAATGCTGATGGGAATGGATCCAGTGAGAAATGTTCATGCTATTCTAACGTGAAGACAAACGGACGAACGGACGGACATACATATGTATATAGACCAATGATGCAGTTTTGAAATTGTTTCACTAGTATTGTTTTATATTTCACGTATTCAATTTACTTACAAAAAACAGTTTTGCTAATTACGTGTACAGTTGACGAAATATTGAACAACGCGAGTTTTTTTAATCGAGGTACCCTAATCGAAGTCGCCTGTACTTAATGTCAAGTTCTACACTGAGATGTGACTTAAGCGCTCGCAGGAGAGAAGCTTTGATGATTGACTATATGCATAAAAATATTGCCACTATACTAAACATACAAAAATAGATATTCGAGTTCGTGTAACCGCTTTTGACCGAAAGTTGGTTACTTTTCAACCGTGAATGAAATGACAAGTAGAATGTATTACATTTTTTGAATTGAGATATTTACTCTGTAATGCACATTTTAATTGAATAAAACCGAATTAAAAAAGTCAATAAAATACTCTTGCGTTTACAATCAATCTTGAAAAGTTTTATCAGTAAATAGTTCATATCTATCAATATATTGCTATCACTACACTAATGTTTATCATAAGTGTAGAGTAAATATACTTCCTCGGCCAATGAATAACGGTCAATATTTCGAGTTAAGTACTTGATAACAAAAACAAGGGTTAAGTTTGTTTTGCTGATACAAATGCCACGGTACGGACTTAATCACAATTGGGAGGAAAATGTGTATGCGGCCGGTTAGTTCAGTCGGGAGGCATTCGCTCTTACATTCCTATAAGCGAAGGGCCATGGGTTCACGTCCCGGTCAGGTGCACATTTCTTCTTACCCTGTGACATTTTTGCGTCTTCTAACTGCATACAAATGAAACTTGACAAGATGAATTCTTTAAAATCTAACAACCAATCGCTATTATATAAATTTTGTACTCAATTTCTTTTATGTTTGTGTAACTAACAAAATTAATGGCACACTTTTAAACGTGATTTTTGCAATTATGACGTCGCCGCATTTGGCCTGTTTTTCTGAGACGACGTAACATACATGTATATGTTTCGCTAATTATTTTCAACAAACAGAAGTAACTTGAGCCCGCCTTTCCATTAGTAATGTATGTGCATAGTGGATACATCTTTTGCCGAAATACGCACACCCGCTTCAAGCAACTTTCGTTGGTTTGAAGCACGAAGAGGGGCATACCTTGTAGTTTATAACAGATTGCTGTAACATTTTTGTATTTATGAAACAGTTGGTAGGCGTACAAACCAGTGTGTCTGTGTCTATATGTTTATGTTAGCTTTGAAAATAACAAGGACATTAATTATATGTAAAAAGCCTCTTAAGTAATTTAAAACGTTTAAAATATCTGAATCTGATCGACGAATCGCAAATAAATCCAACGAGTGGCGAAGATCAGCGCCTCAGTTAGGACTCAAACATTGCCTTCCACTTTAACAAGTACATGTATCATGAAACCATGAACATTTAATATATTTGTTTCCTGACAAATACAATTGAGTTGCATCAAAACGTAAACCAGGGTAATATAATACAGCCTGGAGAACGAAATTACTAATATATACAAAAACGTTAAACGAAAATACAACACAACCGATAGATTTAGGTGCAATGCTAATGAGTACCAAGGTGACACCAAAATACGCAGATATCGGTCATACCGAAAATTAACATATCTTGAACAGACAATACAACGCACAGTTTTGAACAAGCAGGGAAATATGTACATAAAAAGCACACACATACATTAATGCAGTTCTTAGCGTGTTTGATATCTCTAAACTGATAAGGAAGTCCGGTGTTTAAAGAACTTAATTTAGGATATCCTATGACTTAGCTGCTACTAAATGTGTTTGTTTGATTTACATCCGAAATATTTCTAAGAAAATGATCATGAGAATACAAGATTTATTTGTTAGTAGATAATTTTACTGCAAAAATACTCAGCCCTCAGTTTTTATTGTATTTTTATTTTTTTATACTCCAAACAATTTTTAGTCACGGTCATTTGTGCCCTTATTGCAGCTACACCCCTACTATAAAGATGTCTTTTAGCGCGAAATACATATATCAATTGAAACGAACTATATCTTTTTTGTAAAAAAGCCTGCGATAAAAACTAGCAACGAGCATAGTTATGTCTTCAAGCAACAGTTAGTCAAATTCCAATAAAAGGAATAAAGAATCCGGTATCTCTGTCTCTTAAGCCAAATTTCTTACTAACATAGAATCTACGTGTATACGTTTATTCTAATCCAAAAGTAAATGATATTGTTATTGCGAATTATAATACTTGCAAAATACACGAAACCATTCTTGTTTTATAGGATTCCTCACCATAGGCATCTGCACGGTTCCAAGAGAACGTGCTTCGTATGTAGAGAACACTCTCCGAGCCCTTTTCAGTGAGTCTTCCTATGTTGAAAGGAAGGATGTTGTAATTGTTTTATTTCTGAGTAACGATAATGAAACTTGGAGACGTGAAATACAAGAAATGGTCAAACAAATTTTCAGTGACAACTTAGAAAAGGGAGAGATACAGGTTGTACAGCCAGATGAAAGTGTTTATCCGAATATCAGGTATGTTTTACAATTTGTATGGCTTGTTCAAAGACGAACAGACGGACAAGCAAACAACGAACCTTGTCCTTGCAGATTGTGTGGCAGCTGTTTGGGGACTGTAAGCATGTGTGCCAATATCGGAACCGACACTGGCTCATTGTTATTTTGTATTTGCAGCTTTCAGAAAAATCTTGTTTATCAAAAAGCTTCAAAATAGCTAATGCATTTTTGAGTAGTAGGGGCGTTAGGACGAGATATAAAAGCGTTAAAAGTTTGAAATACCAGTTTACAATAATTAATAACTGGCCCCGTAAGATCACTAAAACCGGTAAAAACAACCAACCAATCCTTGCTTTGTTGTTGTTTTCTTCTTTTTATACAGCTACTATATTAATTAATCGTTTTTCTGAAACACAAATCATGATCATACCATGTTTTTATACTACACTAAAATTTGTACTTATTTGACTTCTTGTAAGGAAATATTTCAGGTATCATAACTTTAATATGAGGAAAACAATCATGACTGCACCAGGAATTGAGTCTTGTATGTTCAGAAATTTTAACAATGCCACAATAAGTTTGACAAACTATATTACTGTACAAAATGGTTCTAATCACTGCAACCTGTCCCAACCAACTCCCAGTAAACAGACATACCCAGGACAGTTACCAGGCTATTGTCTTACTACTCCTACTTCCACAAAGTGTATTGTATTTATCAGGCTGGGGATAAGCTGATTACATAGCTCGGTCGAGTTATTTTATCACACTTTGTCAATCTTAAAAATTCTAAATCATTTAATGATTTAAACGTTAAATTTCACCAACTATTATTAGATTATGATCAATTCTAAAGGGAAAACACAATTCAATTATAGGGGGAAAGCCATTCCCTGTGTGATATTCGAACCGAGTGCCCTCGCAAATATATAATGATTACCTACGTTGAATTATTTTTTTTATATTTGACCTCTTGACAGTTAAATAATTGATAAAATTTACCTTATTGCTCAATACCAACAAGAACTACATTTTAAAAAGACGGTTGGTAGCTAGATTTTATAGTAAAAATCCTGTCAAGTTTTATCTTTATGCAGTAAGAAATCATCAAATGTCACAGGGTAAAAATGTGTACCCTGACCGGGACGCGAACCGAAGACCCTTTGGTTGCAGGCACTCCCGACTGAGCTAACCGGCTGCTTACACCTTTTCACCCCAATTGTGATTAAGTCCATACCGTGACATGTGTATCAGGAAAACAAACTTAATCCATGTTTTTTATGATGTTTCTTTCAACGCTATGCAGTTGAATTCCATACTTGATCAAGGTATAGACGACTGAGGGTAAAATAGTACCTTGATTAACACAGGTACCGTACAAGCTTAACAGAAAAATGGTATGAAAATTGTCAGAACTTACGTTATTTAGGACCAAAACCCCCGACACTATAGTTTAGGAAAACATTTGTTTACACCCGGCTAACAGTCATATTTTAAAAAAATAAGTCAGAAGTATTTAATTGGATAATTATCAGTAAATAAATTTACAATATTGACATTCTAGCACATAGTTAACTCTGTTCTGTAATTTGATATATGCGACTGAATATACGGTTTTTTAATCGTTTTAACGGCGACAGGCGTTTGAAATCCTTTTTAGCTTCTTTGCTATGCTAATTTGACTATTATGAAACTTGAAATGAAAGTCAGGTATCCAATGCAGAACTATTATGTTATTTGAGATTGGAAAGGTTGAAATATATATTTTGGTTAGGAGAAAGAGTGTGCCTTTCAACGGTAAAAAAAAACATATTTTATTCATAACATCTAGTGAAAGTTAACTTAATTTTGTGAGGTAGTATTTTGTTTTAGTATCTTTATCTGCTTTTGGGCGCACCATCATACTAGAACTTTGATAGAAAATACCTTCGTTTTACAGACAGGGCCATATTTGGTGTACATAGCTTACAATTAGTGTGAAACAAGAACATTCGCAAAAATGGCATTCAATGGCTTCTCAAAAGATGAACATTGAAAATTGACCAGATTCAATAGATAAACTGAGGAATTTCATTCATGATCTAACGAGTATGGACAAAAGTCTAAAGTATAAAAATAAACAGCGGATAAATCTACACTGATTAACTCGTTTTAATGTTTATAAATTTCAGTGCAATTCGGAGGAGGACCTTCAATGATCCCCTTACACGTGTGCATTGGAGGACTAAACAAAACATTGATTTTGCATATATGTTTGGCTACTGTGACGGAATATCAGATTATTACCTTCACCTAGAAGATGACGTGATAGCCTCTCCAAATTACATTACAGAATTAAAACAATCTCTATCTTTTTATAAACACATAGATAATCACTGGCTTTACCTAAACTTTGGCAGGGGTTTTTATGGCAAGTTATTTAAGTCTCGTGACATGTGTATGATGAAATATGTTCTTCTTCACTTCAAAGATGAGAAACCTTGTGATTTATTACTTCATGATTTAAAACATATAAAGCTTCAAGATTCAAAGAAAGTGAAAGACGGGAAAGTTCTTTTCAAACATATTGGAGAATATTCATCCCTGAAAGGTAAAATTGTTACTGAAAAACCCCATAAATCAAAGAGAAAACCATTAGAGGTTTATGTATCACGCTTAAGTAGAAATCCAGACGCTTCAGTTGAAACATCTATGGAAACCCACGCAAATTTTACTCCAGAACTAGCATATGAAGTTAACAACATGGTCTACTTTTGGGCGCATGCGCCGAAGACTGGTGAATTTTATCGAGTAATATTAAATTATATTGTTAATACCACTCGAGTTGCCATCCGAACTGGCAAGCCAGGAACTGGCGGAGACGAATTAGAAAATGGTATTGTTTACAAAAATAAAGAACTCACCGAAGACGGTTTGTGTAGAAGTCAGGTTCCGCTTGGAAAGATTACTTCCGGTACATTTGAACATGTGTTCGCAAAAGCAGAGGAGTTAAAATGCTTAGAGATTGTTGTTGGAAAGCAGCAGCGAAACTGGGTGGTGATAGCACAAATAGAGATTGAGACATGATCTTATAGAAGTGTAGAACACATTATTATAATTTATAATGTATCAAAATGGGTGTACCAGCAAGTGCTGGTAGATCATGTTTTTTTATACTGAAGTTCACTAATCGCTCTCGAGACTCACTACCGATGGATTAACCCGAAAAGAGAGGTAATCTGGCATTAGCTGTGTATTGCAAAAGGAGACTACCGCTACTTCGACACTGCATGGGGATCAAACCCGGGACGGTATTTACGGGGTTTCAAATAGAAAGGTTGTGACATCAAGCCACGCATTGAAAAGTCGTTAAAGTAATACCTCCTTAAGTAAGATTTTGTTAATGGTACCGGGTCTGCCGCGCACTTACCTATTGAACAAGAAAGTACATTTTAAGTTGAAATACAAAAGAAGACACCTTTTCTAAAATTGAAAGTGAACTTGTGACCTTTATTTGACAGAAGAGTATTCTTCAACTTATTGGCATCAAGTTGAAGAATATGCGGCTATAATAAATATGGCCTACATGCTCTAATATGCAGAAATTTGGCGATCCCTAAATGTACGTCCGTACTGGTTGATTGCTAGCTTGAAAAGAGGGAGCGGAACATTGATTTCTTGGAGAGTGACGTCACATCCGCTACTGGGGAAGACCTCAAAGTTAGCGACGTCAGCTTTTATAATGACGATAACGCGTTCATCAACAAAATTGCAACGTCTTTCTACGAGTGTTTATTTTCTGACTGCTTAAACAAGCGTGTTGATTACGGAGGAAGAGAAAGGGCTAACATTGCAGTATGTAACCATTTTATGAACTAATGCAAGTTAATTAAATACATTAGTGTTGTTATATAACGACACTGAATTTAATCATTTGCCGTGTAATTCTGAACATTAGCGTTAATAAAAGTTACCAATCTGTTAACCAGCAAAGACAATGCCAAACTCGTCTTTTACTCAGAAGCAATATAAATCAAAATTTCATCAAACGTGCATTTTTATATGATAGTTGAAATAGCTGTAAAACAATCCACGGGCTTGAATAAACAGCTATTCACGGGTAAAAAAAATGTCGATCGATTTGCACATACATCTTCAATCTTCTCCAAATCATAGTTGTCTGACTTCCCCGACCCCTACGCCAATGCATACGAGTCATGTAGCCTACGTACAGGTAAGAAAATATGTACTGAAATTTGTTTATGTATTAGCCAGTGGCGCGTGCATCCAAACGACGGCGAAACCAATTACAGTAGGAATACAAGTAATCCTTCTCTCCCCAACTTCACGCAACAAACTGAATTAATATTTAAGATACCATACGCTAGAACGGGCATTGCAAATGTTTAGTTACTCGCCGTGAATTTTATTCATGTAGTGACGTCAGCAATTACGTAATATAAACACAGTAACGCCATTGTTGATGTCTATATATGAATTTAAAGACCATCATTTAGGAATGTTGCAATTCAAAGGGATGTGATCTGATTTCAGTAAACTAGCAGAGTTACATAGGATAATGATTTCATTAAATTACGGGTCTTATTTCGTGGTATGCTTTTGAAACACTGGGATATTAACTAGTGCTTCAATAATATCCCACGGTTGTTTACCCGGATACCGCTGTGTACTAGGAATTAGAATTAAGATCATTCGACGCATGTTTATTACGAATCTCTCTAGATCTACTTTGAAAGAGAATATTTTGATAAGTTAGTGATGCTTGTAAATAACCGGGAGTATGTGGACAAAGCCGAAGGCACAGTTATTCAATAACCGTAAGTTTGATTTTTTTGTTGTTTATTTAGCAAGTCTCAAAATTTATTTTCAATTAGCATTTATAATTTGGAGACGTTCCCAAAGATTTTAGGAATAAGGACACGTGCATCTTCATGTGCAGCATCCAATACCAAGATGGCGTTGAAAATACACAATGGACAGCTGCCATAGAGAAACTTTATTTAAGGATAACAAGAAAGCAAGGGAACCGATCGAAAAATCCTTTAAATTTGGGAGGGTGACTTTTTCATAGATTATCAAACAGGTATCTATGTTCAGCTGTGTCGTCCAGAGGTACCTTTTCCAGGCCAAAGTTGAGTTTCTTATTGGAATGGGACAGACTGTAGTATATGAATATTGTTATTTAAGAAACTATTACATTTCCAGTCTACACAGAAATAGTCAAGCATAGAATGTCCCGGAGTGTCCCCCTTTTTAAGGAGATTTTAAATAATAAAGTAATTAAAAGAGCTTATGGAATATGCCGCCTATATATATATTTACACTAGTGACCTATTTTATATGTACTATATCATTATAAAACCGACTGGTATAAAAACTATGTCCTATGTTAATATTTAAAATGTTACAATGAATATTGCATTTGCTTTATGTTTGCTCTTAACAATATGATAAGCTTTTTTAACTTATTACATGGTCCAACAAAAATAAACTAATTACAGCAACTTTTGAAAAACACTAAATGGCCATATTCATAGAATACTAAAACTAACTTAAGATTTCAACTGGATTAAAGTCAATGTATATCAGTGTATAGTATATAAGAAATAAGATATGAGCCAACTATAAAACTGAACATTTTTTCAAACTTGATTAACTCGTAACCGACCAAGAAATAGAAATAGATGGCTCATCTTTATAGTCAAAAGCATGGATCTGATTTGAGCATGTGCAACTTTAGTGAGTGTAACCTATAGTGTTACAGATGTTGAGACAAGGGTTCAATTTTTTTAATCTAGCTAAGCATAGTAATCTGAGGATGAATCAATAAATTTATTTATTTGGGCCACTGATTTATCATTAAGACTTGGACAGCCAGTTTTAAAATGCCATCTATATCTGACAAGATATTTGGACGATAACAAGCAAATTCAGCGTATTAATATTTTTAGCCAAATGTAGCAAGTAGCTGAACAAGAACAACAGAAAAATGTATTGGTCTGTCTGTTCAGAAAAATTCAGAAGCATTTTTGAAATTTCACCACCCAACTATGGCCGCATCTCCGATGTGATTTTGTTTACTTCAAGTTTCAGTCATAAAACACAATTGTTGTAAGTTAAATACAATCAGTACAACTACTTTCAGACAACAACAATTTTTAAGGTTCTATATAGAATAAGTATGTAAGAAAAAATACATCCATTGAATGGTCTCATTTCTGTAAAAAAAATTGAGATACTGAAGTTTTGCACGACATGCATTCAAAACACCAGTATTTGTACACACACGTAACACATGATGTCCGTTTGAAATCGAATCGAGGAGACGACCATAAATTACCGTTTAAACGCTGATCAATGCTAGTAATGGTCCTAGAATTGATAGTTGACTATATAGAAAAACCCTCTTTTACAATCTGCGAGGCGAATATGACATATCTCTTTATTTTCTTGTAGAAAAGTTGGATTATTTAAAAGGTGCAATATTTGGGTACGGAGTAGTCTTGAAAAATGAACGGGTTAGTCCGAAAAAGTGAACGGTGTGGTCCTAAACATTTAAACTTCACATAAGTTCGATAAGGCTAAAGACTTGAAACAGTAATCCAATGTTTATGTATGACAGTTATAAATCAAATAATTCAAAGGGTAATTTTGATAATTGATTGCCTGCCTTTAAGTAATTTCAGAAGAATATAAGAATATTTCACTGGTTACACGGGTTAATAAATAGAAAAACCATGTGCATGCAATATAGGTTGCATTTCACATTGAAATAGGTTTTGGAGAAATTTATTTTTAAAGTTTATCATATAGAAACCTATGTCAAATCAAGTGTCACTCTCGGGCGGGATCAATTTAAACCCAGGTGTCATGATTTGAGCAATTCTTATAGAGGTATACTAGGCGATGCTACATGCCAAATATCTGAGCTTTAGGCATTCTGGTTTCAGAGTAGAATATGTGAAAAGTTTTGCCTATCTATTGCCATAGCAACCAGAGTTCTGCATGCAAAGAAATGTTTTTAATAAATGTGGTAGAGATAACTGCAAGGAACATCTGAGCTAAGTTTCATCAACATTGACTCAGTGGTTTCAGAGTCGTTTGAAGCAAAATATTGACGGACGACGGAGAATCATCTATCGTAAAAGCTCACCCTGGCAAAGCAAGGTGAGCATAAAAAAGGGAGAAAATGAAATTTTCAAACATTCAAAAAACATGTAACTTTTTTCATCTCTTTTCAACGGGACATAAATGAATTCATGTCCTTTACAAAATCGATATGCTACAAGCTCGATTTATATAACCTCTAACTTGCCTGAAAAATGTTCGAAAAAAATCTTTAAACCGTTTGTTTGCCCAAAAATTTAGTTAACATTATAATATTAAGCTTCGTTTGAAGATTTGTAAGTAAACTTTAAGAAAAACGAGTCGATTGAATTGTGCTGTTTTCGATCCATGTAAACAATATTAAACTATTTTCAACTGTAAACAAAATAACAAGCACGAAGGGAATAATACTCAGTTTATTATCAGACAACTAGCAAGCCGTCGGACATATTGTTTAAATTCTTTACAATCCCATCAATAGGCCGTTTATATTATGAAATTATCCGTATAAGTGAACATGCAAATATAAACAAGTAAGAGAATTTCCGATTGTACATATACCTGTACATATGTCATTGTGCTCTATGGTTAAATCATTTCGTTCTGTGCATTTGCATTAGTCATAATGTTCTGTGCATTTGTCATTATGTTCTGAGGTTAAGTAATTTCGTTCTGTGCATTTGTTATAATGCTATGTAGTAGAATCATTATGTTCTGTGCATTCGTCATGAAGTAAAGTTAGTTTGTTTTGTACATATGTCATTATACTCTGTAGTAAAATCTATTCGTTCTGTACATTTGATATTTCAATATCATGAGTCAAGGGCACAATTTTAAAAACATTTCAAACAAAATGGCAAATGTTATGGGTTTATTTTTCAATTTTCTTCATCCAGTCCCTATTTACCGATATGTATCAAATTAATCATAACATCAAATGCATGATTCTTTCATTGTTCTACATATATATGGGCCTTCCCCGGTATGGTTTATGACAGTCGAAAAGAGCTACTAAAGACATCTGTTACAGATAAAAACATGTCTGCTGTGAAGGCATTTGTAGACGACGATGGGAGATATACGGTGGAAGAGATAGCCAATAAGGTAGGGATATCAGAAGGCAGCGTCCATGCTATTCTGACCAAACATTTGGGACTTACAAAGGTATGCGCTCGTTGGGTCCCCCATTTGCTTACCATCGACCAGAAAAAGCAGCTCACAAAAGTCGGGGGTAGTGTAGTTTCTGAACAAAGAAAACGTTACTGTCTTGATGCATCCTCCGTATTCACCCGATTTAAGTCCGTGCGACCTTTTTTCTGTTCCCTCGGCTCAAGAAAGTTCTTTCTGGGCGGTAATATGACAGCAGAAATGCACTTGGAAGTGCAGTGCATCAGTGCCTGAAAACAGGTACCAAGGGCAGACTACTTTGGCGCTTTTAGGATAGCGAGATTACAAAAGTGCATTTCTGTTAATGGGGAATATTTTAAGGGATTGGAATAATTTTATCTGAGGTACTATTCACCGTCTTAAATTAATTAATAAGTAACATTTCTTTTTGAAGCACCCTCGTATTACATACTTCGGATATCAGGAATACATTTAAATAGTCCAAATGAGCTCTATGTATATTCACATACATGACAAATGTATTTCACAAAAACGGTAAGACTGCATAAATGTAAAATATACACCCCGTACACAAACTGAGAAACGGCATACAGTTTACCTTGCATGTGCTGAAGAACACCCTCGTAATTTCTCTTAAGCGTCTTAACGTGAGTGGCTGTATATAGTGTTTTTCATTGCTGCAGAATAGTAGGGGATTAAAAAAGCACTTGTCATTGCCAATTGTGACTTAAAAAGTTAGGTTATGGGTGTTCTGACTTATCGAAAATTATAATTGATTACATTGGTAAGCAGTTGTCCGCAGTTTTATCTTATTTTTTTATTTTTATATCTATCTGTATTGCTCATGTTAGAACTTAGTTCAGCGGTGATATATTCTATTACACAATTGTGTCTCACGTTAAGTCCGTTGTGGTGTGACATTTGCATGCTGCAAGCTAGTTGTTTATGTGTTTTTGTTCAATGTTGTATGCCAGGAGATCGGAAATATGTGATGTGTGTTTGTTTCATGTTGTATGTCGGGAGGTCGGTCATTTGTGTGTTTGTTCGGTGCTGAATTCCGAGAGACCGGTCATATGCGTGTTTGCCCATTGTTCTTGTGCCGTGAGGCCGGTCACATTTGTGGTTGGTTAGTGCTGTATGCCAGGAGATCGGAAATATGTGATGTGTGTTTGTTTCATGTGGTATGTCCGGAGGTCGGTCATTTGTGTGTTTGTATAGTGTTGTATGCCGAGAGGCTGGTCATATGTTTGTTTGTTCAATACTGTATGCCGGGAGGCCGGTCATATGTGTGTTTGTTCGGTGCTGAATTCCGAGAGACCGGTCATATGCGTGTTTGCCCAGTGTTCTTGTGCCGTGAGGCCGGTCATATTTGTGGTTGGGCAGTGCTGTATGCCAGGAGGCCGGTTATTTATGATGTGCCTTCATTGTTGTATGTGTTGTCCTTTGCATCTGCTCTGAAAAATTGCGTTTCTTTTACATAGTTTAAACAAAACCTGAAGTATGTGTCTTGTCTTTTGCGAGTTATGGCGCGTTTGGTTCATGGTTTTTTGAATAAAATTATATGTTTTTTTTATACTGTTGACATAAACACTAGAAAGTACTTACAGAATTATGTGAACACGTAAACGACTCCTTCTATTCCTCTATGTTCGCATACATAAAAGCCAGTATAGTACAAATCGACGCCTTAGAATAATAAGGTCTTAGTCTTACTTATGGCCTTCTATGACCCATATATATTTTGAATCTGCATTAAAAGGCGCATGCCATATACCTATTTTCAAGGCGACAGCAGTATTTTATGTTGACCAAATTTTGAAGCAGATAAAGGTCGTAAGTAAAAACGTTTATAGTGCGTTTGAAATAAAAGGTCATAACTGCTACTTACGACCTGTCATTGTGGCTCATGTTTAACTGTGTTTTCATAAGAACAGTTCATATCTGCTACTTGCGACCATTTAAGTCTTACCAGAATCGAGATGTATTCCGTAAAAGAAGGTTGCATCAGCCTTTAAAATTTCTATGTTTTGAATTATGCAATGAACCTAAATTATTTACACAATGCAGTATACGGTAACTGTAATAAGACCGACATGCACGTTACGCTATTGCCGTTATGTTTAATATTTAAAGCCTTGAGAAAAAGCTTACATCATGGCACAATGTTTAAATTTCCAAAGCGGCAAAATTCAGAAGCCGACATATTTTTTTTCATCAACTTTTTACTAAGGGCATTTCTCACTTTTAAGATCTCGTTGTCTGATCTTCAATAACGTTTAACTTACCGTTCGATGCTCAGTCTATAAATGTTTGTTTTTATGTTGTCAATGTGATCGTGTATTTAATTGCAAATTATTTCTCTTTTCGTGGAATGTTCTAGAAATAAGAATTAAATCCAATTAAATGTTTTGCAAGATTGATCTAGTTTGATTTTAAAATAATTGAGACGAATAGATTTATCTAGTTTGTTGTTGAAATAATTCAGACGTAGCTAAGTTTAACACATCACCGACTTGATTTTTTGTTTGTTTTAAGCTTGACCTCATTTAAATCAGACTTTCCAGATATTAAAAAGTGTCACATGTTCAGCGGCGTATGTTTACGTCAGTTTCTTCAAGAATATAAAATATGCTAAACTAGTATAGCAACGAGATTGAAATTGCACTTAAAGCAATGAGACATGTACAAGTCCTTAACGGAATCTTGTTTGTGCAATTTAAAATGTTGTTCGCTCCCGATGTCGACCACAAAACATCACTAAAACGGAATACATCATCGTTACGATGTAATACGCTATACCTACCAACAAAAAATACAATATAAAATTCCGAGATGTTGTTGTTGATTTTGTATAAAGCAAGATCGAATTGTAACATGAATAAAATAGACAAATTTACATTGAAACCGAATCATCGGGATTTCATAACGGGACATACATTCTCGAAGGCCTAAAAAACGTTCATGCCAAATATGTTCTTTAATTAAATGTAATAAACTAAATATTTTCTTTCACATTTTACAACCTGCATGCGGTTGAAATTCAAATACTCTAAGAACACATGATGCGTGGTTAACAAAATTTCGTTTAAACAATGTTGGTATACATATTTTCAGGACACTATTCTAAAATACGATTCTATAGTGTAATTATATTTATGATAAAGTGAAAAATAATATTAATCTAACACTTAACACATTGTTTCAACAAGGTCACAGCCATGAACCGGTGACCAAAATATCAATAGAAGTAACCAGCTTGGGGCATGATTTGAACACATTTTGTAAAGGTCAACTAAACATCATACGTAAAAAAATATCTTAACTCAAGACATTGTGGTTTTGCAATAGAAGACTTTTAAAGTTTTCACGATTCGAGTTTATATAAAACAACTGACTCCCCTGGAAGATAAAAAGATCGTTCACAAATAAATTCAGTGAAAACATAGGAACTAAACATATTCAAAACCGCTACCAGTAAACCCTTGAAGTAAAATTGTGTGTTTACTAAATAATTTTAAAGAAATAAAAAAATCGACGAGGTACTGCACAAACCCCTCATGTTTTCACAAACATTTTTCAAATCATGTATTTGATACAGTTGAACGAAACAAGAATGTTTGATAGCAGTGTAAAATATGTTTTAGTCCCTTTATTTTAACCTTCGTAATTAAGTTTTGTCTTATAAGAATGAACAGCGTTTTAAGGAGTGAAATAATATCTCAGGGGCCAGAACATTTTTTTATATTGTTTACATGACAACAAACAATATGTAAAAGATTAAAAGATAACATACATGTGATAAAACGTCCCATGTGTGCTCTGGAATCCATGTTCAGCTTCATTTAGAGCAGTCGTTTACAGTTTTCATTTTACCAACTTGGCCAGTCCATCTTCAGATAAATATCTTGAAAAATAATGGACGAACATTCAACTGTCGATGTTTTGAAACATTCAGTCCTTAGAAGGCACATGCATGGCTACATTATTATAGCGTAAGACGGATTACCTTACACAACATCGTAAGAAAGGCCCTGTCATGTCTTTGATTCAATGTCATTTTGACACTGTTCCGTCTTACGATATAAAAAAATTAGCCATGCATTTGCCTTCTAAGGACTGAATGTTTCAAAACATCGACAGTTGAAGGTTCATCCATTTTTCAGGGTTAGGGTTAATGTTCTTAGAAAATAATGAAGTTACACGATTCTAGCTTTTCTCTTACTAAATATGTTTACCCACCTATAAACAGTGGTTCAAATCAGTGGAGGCAAATCACCATAAACATTTAATTTCATGCTTAATATGTTTACCTTTTGTATTCAACGCACTATGCATCTTTCTGAAACTCCAAATTTCCTTCTATTCTGCAAGATTCATGCTAAAAAAACTAGTCGAATTAAACCCTAACTCGTATGACCTTCGCAATAGCAAAACCATTATGCTGTAACTTTCTGTATCTATCGTTATTAGACCATGAAAACTTATCTCTAATAACTTCCAAGAAAGTTTCAAAAACGTTTTGACATTCTTCGCATTTGAAACTGCTGTGTTTCATAAGCGTAATATTGTCGTTTGCGTGTGTGTTACATGTTTTATTGATCAAAGTTAATGATAAATTTCTGAATATCAATTCAGAAAATTATTTGCGTTAATATGAAAGTGATAAAAATAGAAATCATCTTCATTTTGTCGGTCCTTTAAGGTTTATTTTGCAAGGTTTTCATTATGCAATTGGATGTAACCATGCCTTGCTATATCGCATTTTTAGCTAGATAATATTGTGTTGCCAGCTTTTATACGTACATCTGTTTATACATAATTATGGTGCCCAATGGTAACAATAACGTTTCAAAACACATCTTGTGGTGGTAATATACGGAAAACAACCATGACAGCAAGCAGTATAAAAAGTATATGAAAAGCATATTCTGATACGGCCATACTTTGTTATATTCCGTTTTATGCTGTTTTGTATAGCATGTACATTTTTTAACCAACATCAAATATAACGTGTTGTTTAACTCGTTCTGTCAGTAAGCATGGTGTTTTTGCCACTGACCGTTCCAAGGCGGTGCCCCACTGTGTTCCGTTAATTGTTCGTTTTGTCCTCGTGTGTTTGCTTTGTATGCTTGTGTGTGTACATGATTGTGTGTGTGTGTGTGTGTGTGTGTGTGTGTGTGTGTGTGTGTGTGTGTGTGTGTGTGTGTGTGTGTGTGTGTGTGTGTGTGTGTGTGTGTGTGTGTGTGTGTGTGTGTGTGTGTGTGTGTGTGTGTGTGTGTGTGTGTGTGTGTGTGTGTGTGTGTGTGTGTGTGTGTGTGTGTGTGTGTGTGTGTGTGTGTGTGTGTGTGTGTGTGTGTGTGTGTGTGTGTGTGTGTGTGTGTGTGTGTGTGTGTGTGTGTGTGTGTGTGTGTGTGTGTGTGTGTGTGTTGGTGGTGTGCACTTCTGGGTGCTGTGGGGCTCGTTTTGGGGAGGCTGCGTTTTTGGTACGTTGCATTCCCTGTTTGATATTATTTTTGTTTTTACAGTAAGAACTAGAGAACATAAAATTTCGTAAGATATAATTATATGTGTTTGTTTATTTTCATTGTTGGATTTAGAAAGATCTGTAGGTACAAAATGCCGATAGGCCAAGACTGAAATATGTCATCCTTGAAACTTGCAATCCATGCAAATACCGTGTCAGATTATGTGTCTTATAGCAAAATCCGATTATAGTTTTTCATATGAAATATCTGATTGAATTCTCCATATGATTAAGCAAACAACATTCATGTTATGTCTTTTACGTTATGTCTTTTACGACGTCCGTAAGTTTCATTTTACAGTCAAAATCGTGATCATCAAACATCCTAAAATCTAGGCAAAATACACATTCTTTATGTTTCTGAAGCATTGAGATAAAATTTCAAATGTCTAAACAATTCTCTATTAACTACATACAAATTTCAAATCCACAGTGAACTAGACGCGCATAGGCCCGCGTACAAGTTCTGTATAACTGAAGTCAATGTCAAAGTAATAGCGCAATTTCTGTAAAATGATAACAAAACTTACACCATATATTTAAAGCCTTTGAATAGGATTTCATGTTTCAATGTGTGAAAATAGTCAACACCATACTACACTGTGACATAGGCTAGATTTATTCTTGATCACGTTGGTGAAAAACGCTTAACAAGACAAATCATTGAAGATTCCTTTTCAACACACAGGCCACATTTTATACCCTGTCATTACAACAATTGTTGAGAACGTATTTTTTTCGATGAAGCTCATTTGAACAAAAGAGCAGGTTTAGTCAGATAAACGGCCACCGGGCCGAATAAAAGAAAACTTTTGTGAAGACACTATTACTCTGTATTTACTACATTCAGATCTCAATTCCCTAAATGAATGAAGAAGGCCTGATCTTTGTTCTTTGTTAGTGACAGTGATCAAAATTATCTTAGAAATTGAAACGACTGGAAATACATAAATGGATGTTAAATGTATATTCTTAACAGGATCAAGAAAGTATATTGCAAGATAGACTTAGCAAACGACACCAATAGGTTGTTTTGGTATGTAACATAAACGTTTAACCGAGTTTGTTTTATATAAAGACTGCATTTTAGTTACAAAATAGAATTACAATCATACGAAATCATCCGAAAATTAACAAGTCTTCACTTAAACTAAATAATGAAGAAACAAATAAATATGTTTCGCCGGGTAGCGATGCACGACTGGCTACGGGACCGTTTATTCGCACATAAATACTATTTTACACATGTACCTCTATATTAAATATAGAAATTAGAAGCTGTATTACATCAACCTTGATTTTAAATAATACATTGGCTATATACCAAACAATTCTCTGAATGAATATTACATAAACATTCCCTGTTACAAGAGATGAATTAGCTAGTCTGCATGTATACAAACATGTATAAAATACAAGATTCTACCTATTTTCCTTTATGTTCATATCGGAAAAAAATTCAAAAAACCCATATCCTCGAAAAGACGCGAGGTCCAGGAAAAAACAGAGAATGAACTCTGAAAACCTGTGTCCAAAAACAGTCAGCGCTTTTCTCAATGGCGTGTGTGGACTTAACACTAAAAGTAATTACAATTTTAAATAGTTTCACTTAATATTTGAAACTTGATGACACATGAGTATTGGGTGTGAACTGACAAACCTGTCTAGAACATTTACCTTATCACCTTTACTTTAATATCATTAGTCAACCTTCTACATAAACAATTGACAATTGGTCACTCTCTACACAATATCTTACTCTTGACCTGAGCGGTTCAACTAACCGTAACTGGAAGACAAAACTTTCCCGCTATACTGCGAAACGCGGGAAAGTAAATAGTCTTCACTTAAACTAAATAATGAAGAAACAAATAAATATGTTTCGCCCTGTAGCGATGCACGACTGGCTAGAACTGTTTAACGTTAGAAAAGGTGTAAAAATAAAAATGTTTATTTAATTATCAATGAAGTACGTTTGTGAAGAAGGAAACATTATCCCAATGCACACATGTTGTTATTAAAATCTTTAAGCCTGATTTGTTAAGAATGAACCTTACAAACCATAAACATGGTCACCCTTGAACATACATCAAAAAGTTTAACCTTGACACACACATATATATATATATATATTTATATATATTTAAACTACAATTACAGCATAGTATGCTTTTATAACGGTTATAATTTAAACAGCATTAAACTACCATTATTTCTTAACAGCCTTATGAAAAAATGCTGCGTATATACCTCATAAATGTGCAATACAACCAGCTGTACATCCATTATCCTGTAAATTTATAATTTGAGACTTTTAGTTACATTTAACCTGTTTTCAACAGAATCGGATTCATACATATCTTTTGCAAAGTCTGATTTTCACCTTCCATGCTTCTTGAGGCACCTATCATTGACATGATTATTTGCTGCTGAAGATGCACCTCCAGACCTAAAAGAATGCATACCTACATTAAGGCTTGAGTCAACCTCCTTTAGCAATCTAACTACTGATTCTCTAACTGTAGTGTAGCTTATGCGTTTATTTTTATAAATTAACTTTTTAATACCCTTTGTATTAAAAACCGGTTTGAACAAATAATCATATTTGGAAACATCTAAACCTGCTAAAGTCATATATCTTTTTAACATTGACACTGGACAGGCTACTGTACATCCTGCGCTGATCAGAATTTCACTACCAAACCTGTACTGATCTGTTTTACTTTTTCTGATCTTGATCTTAAAGTGACAGATTTCAAAAATAATATCATTGCATTTAATGTTACTTAATTCATCAAACCTTAAAAAACCAGAAGATGCTATGAGTATCATACATAAATTTCTAACAGTGCATAAGTCTTTTGGTGACTCATATTTTTTACATAGCTGTATTAACATGTCCGAAGTTACAGGGTCCTTTTTTGTTGTTGGGTTCCTTGCCACACGTCTCGAAGACTCCAATAAGTTTTTAACAAAAGAGTTTCTGGTAGGATCTGTTAAGTCATTCAACTGACGAGCCCATTTAATGCCATAATAAGCTTTAGATACAATGTGATAAGAAGATGCCTGATCTAACAGTTCTGATAAATACATTGCTACCAAAAAGGGCTGTGCTGGTAAAGCTGAATAACCTTTGTTAATACAATACATCTTTCATCTGTTGAATCAAGAATTGTATGTCTTTACAGTATTATCACTTTTGGATTTTAGCACATGACTGCAAAAACTGTCAACATTTGAGAAATCAACACAACCAGCTTCCTTCAGCTTCTTTAAGACATTGACCTTCAATTCGACACCTGAAAATATAACATATATCTAAAATCTGGTCTCTTTTTTCATTTGCTTAAGGAGCTACCAATACAATCTCGCTGCTTCTGCTGGTTTGTTCTATTAGTACCTGCAATAAAACCGATACCATTAGTGCTTTATTTTCAGGGCGACCATATGGACTTTCATAGGATTTTCTACAAAGATACCATTGTTTCCCAAACCTGGACTAATGACATTATGCTTTGACAATAATTTGTACCCTTCTATACATTTTCTGAAAATGCCATAATCGTCAACCAATAAGGGCCAAAAAGGCGCAGATCTCCATTCTGGTATAATCAAGGTCCCACAAGCTTTATCCCTAGTTATTTTGTTTCTGACCTTACATATTAACCGAGGTGGTGGAACCCACCAGTTCAGAACTCCAACCCATGACTGTTCAAATGCATCTACCCCATCGCAACCATGACACCAAAACTTACAATTAAACCTTTTGCACTGTGCATTCAAATTTGAAGCAAATCTATCCACTACATATGGTCCGCATTCCACATGCAGCATTTCAAAGACCCAAGACTGAATTGTCCAGTCATCATTGTCATACATTCTGCTAAGACTATCTGCCATCACAGATCTTGGATTTCACTCTGAAATAAAACTTACATTGCTATTTTCACAAAACTGGTGAATACTCTTAGATTTGCTGTGAAGTTTTGGGACTTTGCTACCTTTTTTCAGAATGGAAACTGCATTTTTGTTATCACAGAACATCTTAACAGTCTTATTTTGCAAGACCTTTTCATTGTTTCTCAATACTCTCTCTATTGATACAATCTCTCTCCATGTGGAGCTTTCTGATGCTTCAAAACAATCCCAGTTCCCCATTATCTCACTGCCTTCAAGTAAGGCGCCCGAACAAAGGGTTACATAACCTCCATATCCGGAAACAGATGCATCCGAAAAACACTGCACTTCGCAAATCATTTCTTTGCTTAATTTTCTACCCTTTGCATTTAGATTTCTTACATTATCTCTCCAAAACTTCAACTGAGTTTTTGCTTGATCATCCAACAAAACTTTGGAATTCCAACTAGTACGCATATCCAAACAGCGGTAAAGTGATCTGGTATGAAAAAGAACCATACTACCTAGCGCATTTTGCAATGAAATAATTTGCCCCACTATAGATGCTAAAAATCTTGCCGGTACAAACCATACCTGATGAAGTTTCATTTGATAAAACAAAGAATCTAATGCTTTTTCTAAGCGACCGATTCTTTCGTCAGTAGCATGCAATGTACCACATAACATCTTCCAAATGTATCCTAACCATACGGCCTGCTGTTTTGGTTCCCAAAAACATTTTTCTTCAGCTATGAGATACCCTAAATCTAATAAAAATGTGCGGACTTCAGCGCTCAAACCGAGTGCTCCATGAAAATTACTGTGCCCGCCCATTCCATCATCCAATAACATAACAACCTTTCTCCCTTTGGATCTTAGGTACTTGATTGGTACTCTCATTACCTTTGAAAATATGAATCCTGCTGTTGCTAAACCGAAAGGAAGCACATTGAAAACATAAAACTGCCTATTCTCGTTAGTGTCATGCCATGAAAAAAGGTATTTTCTATGCTCTTTGAAAATTTCTATGATGTGATATGCGGACTTGAGATCAAAAGTAAACAAAAAATCATTTACGCAAAACATGTCAGCGGCCACGGAAACATCTTCGTACTTGAACTTAAATTGCACTTAATGCGGGTTTATGTGTCTACAGTCTAAAACCAGGCGTTTCTTGCCCGATTTGCTCACGGCTACAGTAAGATGATTCACCACAAAAGGTATCTCTTCTACCTCGGAAATGCAACATTTTTTAGACAATTTTGACAACTCTTCTTCCACAAACTGAACATTATCTCTAGCAGTTTATTGTTATTAAGTAAACATTTACCTGGCAATGTTTTAAAAGGAATCTTGTACCAATACTGAACGACACTCTTGATATACAAATCAGTTTCTATACTCTCCCATTTTGCTATACATGTTACGCAATCTACCCACAGCCGAGACGCACTCTATCGGCGTGTGTGTCTCACTGACACGGCTATTAATAGAATCGACAGCTATATATGAGGCCCATGAAGGGGTTTTAGCTATATCTACAGTATTTACATTTACTTTTGTTTCAATAACATTTTCTTGTTAATCAAGAAACGAATAACTAACATTTCTACTTATCTTGTCAACTCTACTCTCTCCACCGGCTCTGCACTCAAATCTCCAATGCCCCGGTCGACCACTGTTGAAACATAGACCCGGCCTGTTAGACGTGCTGGTCCTATTAGCGCCGCTTATCGTTGGGATGCTCTGGCTGTGTGTTTGCTGATCTGACTGCTGAAATCTTGAGTAGGGAAAATATCTGTCCCGTGAACGTTTAGAGCTAGCTAGAGACCGCTTCGTCTTTTGCTTGCGAGTGGCTCTACCATCCGCACTGGATATCTTCTTCTCATCCTCTGAATCTGAACGGAATTGCCTGATACTCTTTAACGAAGGACCATCCGAAGCTCCAAACCTTCTGCCAACGATTTAGTCGCCGCTCTCATATCCAGTTGCTGTATTTTGACGTCAGCGTCTTTCAGTTTGCTCGTAACTTTGACGTTGAACTTAAACTGGTCCTCGCAACTTTTTCTCTTGAAAACGTAACTATCATTGCTCAAAATGTCCTGCTGAATCTGCGAAATTTGATTGTCTGCTATGTTTTTCTGATTTTTCATTAGTTTCTCTTCGAAAGAAGAAAGCTTTGAAGTTATTAAGTCCTCTAAATGTTCCATCATATTAGATTGCATGATTACACCTTCACTATTTTCTCTGTATATAATCTAAAAATCCCGTAGCTATATAAACTTGAAACTTGATAACACATGGGTATTGGGTGTGCACGCTAGAACTGACAAACATGTCTAGAACATTTACCTTATCACGTTTACTTTAATATCATTGGTCAACCTTCTACATAAACAATTGACTATTGGTCACTCTCTACACATTATCTTACTCTTGACCTGAGCGGTTCAACTAATCGTAACTGGAAGACAAAACTTTCCCGCTATACTGCGAAGCGCGGGAAAGTAAATATTATCAACTGCCATATATTGAGTTAATATCGACAATATTCATGTTATTCAGCTCATCCTAACACAATATGATCCTGTTGGGTAAAATAGGTCGCCCGATCTGAAACATTGATCTTAAACATTGAAAATATTATGCAGGCCACACCTTACACTAAATTATTTTGAAATATCTCCAACATATTATTAAACTGAATAACTATGAGTCGAGGTTAAAATTAAGTCAATTGGGTTCAAACACTTAGTAACCAGGTTCATAGAAAAACATAATGAAGGAACTGAAAGCAGCATACTGTCATTAATCAGTGAAAAGGTACGTCAACAACTTTGTCTTGATGTATTTAAGTCGAGCTTTAAACTAAATCACGTGGCGTTTAATTATTGGTCACTATGAACAATAAAATAGACAATCGTGGAGACTACACTTTGCATCATCGTATTGTGCCAAAAATATAATGATTTTCTGGATAAACTGTGAAACTAAAACTGATTTGCATGGGATCTAGAACTAAGACATTCATTCAAAGTATAGAAATTTACATGGATACACTACATGTGCACGTTTAGTATGACATTTGGTCAACATGCTAAAAGCCTATTTCGAAATCTAGGTCATTAGGTTAGATAATCGAAATGTCTTGATTTAACTCCACCGCGTACATCTTATTCTAAATCAGCATAAAATTACTAAGATTTTTCATCTTGTGGAGTGCTTGTTTGATTTTGAAAGTCGGTTATGATGAGTAAAATCTGGTTGTTTAGGCAAAAAGATGTCTACGTTGGGAAGACTCTAAAGACCAAATCATTAACAGTTATCATTTAGTTTTAATAATCCATGCGTTTACTAATTCTAGTCTAGTCCACTTGGTAGGTAAAAATATTAAAACAATGTCACTGTTGAAATTGATAACACGCTATCAGTTGCTTTTTGTTCTTAATCAACATGAAAGTTGATCCTAATGCTTATCTTGATAAACTCTGGGTCAAGTTTAACACGATATCAAGTTGAGTCAAACACTAAGTCTCCAAATCAACTCATAGAAATATATTGTTGCTTATCTAGCGGTCACATTTAGTTCATTATTTACATACATTTTAAGTTGAGACCATTAAAACATGTTCTAACACATGTAATACAAAGGCTACATTTGCAGGTATTTTCCAATGACCAATATAAGGCTCTCCTGACTCTCTTGGTCCCTTTTGTTATGAAACAGAAGTATTTGTTTGGGTAAAAACGTAGTAAATAAGACTTCTGACAATAATCAAAATGTTTAAGCTATTAGTCTTTTTAACTAACCAAATATGCATTGTTGATTGAATCCGTTATCCAATCTTAATTACGAATTAGGGCATATCAAAATAAATGTCGTTTCGTACTGGTAAACTATTTCTTCCGGCATATCACCTCCTGGGAATGCTTCAATTTCGATAAAGCACTCCAAATCATAAAATGTTTTCTTAATTATATGACGTTTAAAGAAAAGCTGTTTGTAATAACCTTATATCAACCTTTTCAAATTTAGAATTATCCCTTTATCATGTTATTTCTTTATGGTTGGAAACATTATTCGACAACCGTTCAACATATTTTTCTTGATATTTTTAAAAATGAAATAGTATTTTGGAGAAAAGAGAAATCCTCCAGAAACTTGAAATGGTCTTCGCATATGAACGAATTTCAAACAGTCGGGAAATTGGCTTATCAAGTCACAATTTCGGAGAACAGATGGTGTAGTTAAAAGAAACACTAATGCAACATACATTGTTCTGGCATTTATTTATTCATAAAAATCATCTTTGCTCGAATATGGAACATTTTCTTCACAGTCAAAACCGATGAAATTTGTTATTTTCTGCTCTAACGGAGTGGTTATATATTTCAACTTGATTTGCTTCTTATCACTTTTATATCACTTTTAAAAAAGTATATATCTGCATTGTTTATACCTAATTATTGACAAAAAAAATGCAATAAACATTATTATAGGCAACTTTGGGAAATATATGCCAATACAACTATCAGCAGCATTTAGGAAGTATTTCAATGCGACCAATGGAGTTGTTCTTGTAGTACTGTTGAAGAATGAGTCTAACTTTAACAACAAACTACATGAAACCCATGTTTATGTATGTCAAATTCACGTTTACAGTGCATTAAAAGTTAATAGGAAAGGATGATATAATCAAATAAGATCAATTTATTTCTGAAACATTTTATTTGTGGTCACATCGTACAACATAGTAACATGCTTTGTGAGGATTTTTTTTTCACAAATGTTTACTGAGTGTATTGATTTTGACATATTTTCATATGTTTGTTGCCAAAACACCCAAGGGTGTGTCCTGTACCACACCCTAGATCACGATCGTTAGCACAGATCGTCGCGTTGTCGTGGCATTTTACGGTGGAGGAAAGCGGAGTACTCGTAGAAAACCATCTTTTCAGGATTGGTGACCACATCACTATCCCACATGCCGACACTAGGTATCGAACCCGGACCGCAGCGATAGGAATCAAGCACTTGAACAACTGAACTAGCCGGACAACCAGGGGCTCCTTTTCAGGTCAAGGACACACTTACGGTTCTAAGATGTATGTAAGTGTTATGCCTTAGCTGTAACTTCTACATGCATAGACCAATTTTGAAGAAAAAATCTAACAGTTTACCAGAGTAAATCGCCTTAAAGGTGGTCAATCACATCAACAGTTGATGACAATTTTTACTTTTTGTATATTCTGTTAGAGATTTATTTTAGGAACAAAAAGACCCCTTACATAGAGTTAGATCCCTATCAAAAATTTACATTTTATAAACTTATAAATTTTTGTTATTACTCCCCTTTAATATGAAAGTATTTAAAAAGTTGAGTATTTCTTTTTATTTCAATATAATTTCTACTTTTACATTTGCATTGGATAGATATACAAATATTTTAACATTCTGAACCAAAAGGCAAGTTTTAAAACTACGTGTAGCTTCTGAATTAATTTATTTCCAGTCTATCTTGGTTGCACAACCAAGATAGGTAAAGGGAGGTAATAATATTTTTCAAACTTGCATTTCTAATGAATTCAATCTAAATATATAATTGTTAATGCAAATATTTTACAAATATAATACAATATGTCTGATATTTATATATTTCCTTAGGCAAAGTATGTGTATCAAATTTGTACTTATGATAAAATAACTCTATCTTGGTTGGGCAACCAGGATAGGGAAATCAAATTTTAAAAATACCTCCAGTGAAAATCTTACTTGAATTAAGCGCTAAATGAACATAAATAAGTGTAAATGATCAGATGTTAAAGTTTCAAACAAATCTGTTACATGGCCAAAATCTGATTATCCACCTTTAAAGCCACAATATTCTTCGGAAATGGCAATATGTTAAAAAATAGAATGGCCACGCAAATTTGTGAGACTGAACAGTTTCCAAAATGATACAGAAACGGGATTTATCTAATACTTAGTACACTTAGATCTTTTTCATCACAAGGAAAAAAACAGACACTAAACAACAATTGATATTTTGCATGGATGTGAAAATAATGCCAGTGTTTACATATTTCATCGGCGGGTACAGTTCGTAAAACATCGGAAGTGCGTATATACGAGGGGTGATCTAGAATTAACCGGACTATTGCTACATTTCTCTAACTTTTCAAAACTTTAATTTTAATTTTCGTACAAAGTACAATTATTATTTTCGAATTAACACGGAAAGCAGTGTTTGGTATGAATCATGAATAATGTTTATGTACATGTATACATAAAACTTAATTTTGATGGATGTTTGAATAAAGATTGAACATCGCGTTCAAGCTAGTCCATTGTAATAAAAAACAATTATGTTAATTCTAGATCATCCTCTCGCCATTATACGAAGTACGTTATTCGGAAAACTGGTGAAGAAACATTCGAAATACACATGTCAAGGCTTTTGCAAACTTTACATGGTTATTTGGTCAATCTTTCACGCAAGATATATTTACGACTCCTAACTTGTGTCTAAGTCAATCATTGTGTATATAATGTATCATAGTAAAGTATAGCATAGTATATGTTACATATATTTGGTTTTTTAAGGGAAAAATGACCAAGGTTTTTCTAAAAAAACATGGCTTAAGGCCTTTGGAGGATTTCAATAACACTTTGGTGAAATAAACATCGGGTAGTGATGACAAAGGTCAATGACACTATTGGAGTCAAAGCCAGAACAATCACATAAACGGATTTTCATAATACTTCGCGCATACATTCACCTAAGCCCGAAACACCCGGTCTGGGACTTTCTATTGCATAGCAATATCCTATCTAAGGGAATAGTAAGACGTCGACAGAAATAAAATTTCCCTGGGAATTATCTTAAAAATAGTAGTTCGTTGCCCAAAACAAACACAAATGTTTTTTTTCTTGCTTAATTGTTGGTAAGTTCGGCTTGATCAATCACGAAAGTTTGCGGAACTGGTGAGGTCATACACATTCTGTCCAGGTTTGATTATCGTTGCTCAAGGAATTTGGCACCCATAGTCTAAACAAGGTCGAAAAAAGCCAAGTTGTGTTAAATTATGGGCATTAAGTGTTGATATACTGGATTCTACACACCAAAGAAAAAATATTTAATGCGTGTTTGAGTTCGAAGGTGAAAGTAACACAGCAGAGCCCTAAAAGGCACCATTTGAATCTTTGCTGAGTTTAACACTCTAACCTCACCTGGGACTCTGACCACGTACCGTTGCGATCCCATCCCTAGTTTCGGACATAGGAAAATGGCCAGTCAAATATGCTTTTATCCTTCTTAAATATAAAGCTTACATATAGCAAGTGTATCTTTATTGAATATATTTTATCAGATGGTTTCTTAAATAGATAGATATGGACATTAAATGTGAAAGTCCATGTAAATTTGCCAGTCTACCCAGTCCTCGGGGTTTAAGTGCGAGCGATACATAAACACAAGATAGGTCAGGTACGTTCATCGGCTAGAACGGACATTGTAAATGTTTAGTTACTCGCCGTGAATTTTATTAATGTAGTGACGTCAGCAATTACGTAATATAAACCCAGTAGCGCCATTTTTAAGTATATGTGAATTAAAAGACCATCATTTAGGAATGTTGTAATTCCAAAGGATGTGATCGGATTCCAGTATAAACTGGCAGAGTTTCAAAGGATAATGGTTTCATCAAATTACGGGTCTTTTTTCGTGGTATGCTTTTGAAACACTAAAATATTAAATTCAATTATATCCCACGGTTCTTTACCCGGAGATCGTTGTGTACTAGGAATTAGAATCTAGATCATTCGACGCATGTTTATTAAGATTCTCTCTACTTGGAAAGAGACTATTTTGATAAGTCAGTGATGCTTGTGAATGGCCGGGAGTATGTGGACAAGCCGGAGGTCTTGTTATTCATACTGTATTTTGAAAAACATAAATTACTGTAAGTTATTTTTTCATTTCGCTAGTCGTCAAAATTAATTTTCAATAAGCATTTACAATTTGGAAACGTTCCCAAAGATTTTAGGAATAGAGACACGTGCATTTTGTGTACAACATCCAAAACAAAGATGGCGTCGAAAACACACTGCCATAGAGAAACTTTATTTGAGGATAGCAAGAAAAACAAGAGAACAGATCGAAAATTCCTTTAACTTCGGGAGGGTGACTTTTTCATAGAGTATCCAACAGGTATTTATTTTAGCTGTCTTTTCCAAAAAGTACCTTTTCCAGGCCAAAGTTGAGCGTCCGATTGGGATGGGACAGACTGTAATATCACGGACCCAGGGATGTACCTGCCCAAACGCCTATACGCCCGTGCATATAAATAGAAATAACGGCTTGAAAACTGAAAATGATTTTAAGGCAAAATCCAATGAAAATCGAACCCTTACCCGGGTTAGGGATAATCTTTACCCAACTGACGAAATTATAACACATTTCCAAAACTCTACATGTATTGAAACAGTATTAAACAATTTAAAGATTTCATCTTCAATGTTCAGTTGAATGAGAAATTCGAGGGCTATAACTCTGCCCGTATTTGGCGAAACAATAAACAAACCCAAGGTACACAACTTTACATGGTAAACATTCTTCTAAAGATTTGTAACTTTTGGTCATACAAGTATTGAGATACGCGCGACACAATATTTAGAGACGGTTGGAAAGACGGATGGACAGAAAAAAACCCTTGTGCTACGTGAACATTCCTATAAAGATGTGTGACTCTGGCTAATACAGTTTAGGAGATATGCGCGACACAAGACGGGGACGGATGGGCAGACAGGCGGACAGAAAACCCCAGGTGTGCAACTTTGCATACTGATAAACATTTTTGAATGTTTTGGTAACACTGGCTCATACAGTTTTTAAGATATGTGCGACCCGAGATTGCATGCTATATGGGCTATTTTTAAGTATTTCAAGGGCTATAACTCTGCAAGTATTTGGCGAAACAACAAACAAAACCCCAGATTCACAAATTTGAATTCTGGTGAATATTCCTGTAAAGTTATGTAACTTTGGCTTATACTGTTTTGAAAATATGCATGAAATAAAAATATTTAGGACGGATAGATGGACGGTACTATATCCCATTTTTCAAAGAGAGGGGCATGAAATTAGTGGGAATTTCTTTTCGAAAAATAATTTGTCATTAATAGACATGTCTTCGAAAGACCGCCATTGAAACGAAACATTAAAGAGGTCATATTAACATTCAAATTCATTTATTTCATGCGTTATGGATAAAAAACATTTCTGCTAGACAACAATGTAAAAACAGGCGGAGTTGTGATGATAACAAGGTGTTAAGCAAAAACGTGAAGAACGACCACATTGTCTTGATGTAATGCGTAGTTTGATATCCCAAGAAACATAGCACAAATGATACCAAAGCTGTTCCCGTCGTTGGATATTCCTCACTCAAAGTCATTTTAAATAGCAAACATTAGAGTCCTAGCAGATAATGCATGATTTATATTTCTTTCACATGCATTAAATCTGATGACAAAGAATGATAGCATAATCGGCAATTTATTGTTTTCCATATTTAACGATTTGCATCAGCATTGCTTGGGAGGCAATGTAACTTGACTGAAGCTTAATTAAGTGTTATCTTGATGCCAACTAACAACATTTGATCCGCAGCTGGCCCAGTTGTTGATTGTTGACAGTTACCAAAGTTCTAATAAATTTTTCACAGCACTGGATATGGGGACAAGCCAACAAGTGACTTTATATTCTACTCGTCCCCCATCTCAGAATCTGAAATGGTACAATAATGGTAATCTACAGAGAAACAGGTACTCTGGCAGCTCAGATAATATGTTGCAATATGGCAGGACACATTTACCGGAAACATAACACAGAGTTGGTACACAATTACTTGTTGCAATATTTTGCGAAAGTACCATAATTATGGCACTACAATTGTCAATAAAACATAAATACACTTCTTGCAAAACCATGCTATAAACATCTTATAAATGTTATTTCTATGATCACAGGGATGGAAATAACGAGAAGTTGATACTGACTTGCATTATGAAATGTTAATAAACAATCAAACAATCGATAACGCAAGGTGATATCAGCCTCGGTGCAAAATTGAGCTACTAATTTTGTCATTTTTTTTATAAATACTAGCATTGTTTAACCATCTGGAAGTTTAGCAGCTAATTAGAAATACCGATGTGAAATTAAAATCAATATTTTTTACAGAAAATCGTCTTCTGGTCCATGCCTGCAGAATTGTTAAGTGTTTGTCGTTTTTGGCAAACTGAAGGAAGTATCCAAAAGGTCCATGAGGTCTCCATCCTATTTTGCGTAATCCAACGTTGAGGCCCAAAAACTAATTCCTGCTGGCATCCATAAAAGGTTTTTTAACTGTAAATTTCCATCTAAATTCGCTCCGATTTTCTGATCATCTAATACTATATCCAAAGAATATAAAATTCCAGGTATTCACAATATACTTGCAAAGTTCATATCACAGTCTGCAGAAAATGTTGGGCGCCATTATCTTAGTGTAATATTGGCTGAGCCCTAAGGTATTGTCGATTTTTGCCGGGGCTCTTGATTTTTACAGTCGTGGTAGTTAGGCATTAGCAAATGTTATCTGCCAAATATCTCTGATCAATGCCTTCCTGATTAAGGCAAGACGATTTTGGCCCGAGGGTCATGTTTGAACAATCTTGGTAAAGGTCCACAAGACGATACTTCTTGCCAAATATATATTGCCAATAACGTTAGGAGCAGTGTGAGCCGTAAACTTGCTATATATACATTAAAGCCACTTGGTTTACCTTCTTAGAAAAGTGTTACTTCATCTTGCAACACTGGTCTGAAAATTAACGGACACATATGTTTACACCATTGTGGCATCAAAACTTGCTGCAAATCTGCCTAAAAATTGTTTCGAATATGCTTTACGCTATAATACTGGTCAAAATGACCAGAAAAAGTACAGTCAAGAAAAGTTTTCAAAGCATGAAAAATGTTTAGAAAATTAAAAGAAAATAAGTTATGCTCAATCATTTTTTTCATTAGTGCATGCAAACAAAAATATGTGATATCAAATTGATAGAAAATCATTTTATGACCGGCTTTATCAGTTTTAAACTATGTTCAATTGGAATAAAATGGTTGTATATATTTATGTTATTTAGCTATAACTTTCGCAATGCTTTTTTTTAATGATACTAAACCATTGGTGAATGTATTACAATAAATTGCAATTATAATATTAGAGGGTATTATCACTTTAACATTTTGTTAATTCTTTTTATTCTGCTAAAGAAATATTCAAAAATGTTTTTCATTTTCTGTTGTTTCAGGGAATAAAATTCCGAAGTATTTAAATACATGTAAGCTTAGTGCTAACAATGCCACTGGACTAGATTGCATTCCGTGTAGGATTTTAAGTGACAGTGCTGACCCATATTGTTATACATTATACAAGGTATGGTCCCAGAGGATATGAAGTCTGCAACGGTTATTCATCTGTACAAGAAAAAAGATAAAACTGAGGTTTGTAGTTATAGACCTGTTTAATGTATTATTTCCAAGATTTTTGAAAAGCCTATCTATGATCAATTATAATGTTATTTGAATGAAAAGAAACATTTGTACAGTTTCCTGTCCGGTTTTAGCTGTGGGTTTTCCGTTTATATGATTTCATTAGATTTCAGATTGATCAAGGTAAAATGATTGAAGCGGTTAAGTTGATTTACAGAAAGCGTTCCACTCTGTCAACAATAGCATTTTGTTAATAAAATTAAACGCTATTGGTTTTATTTCTAATGCTGTAAGGTGGTTTTAGTCTTACCTTTCCAATAGGCACCAACCAGTTGATGTATCTGGTGTTCATTCTAGCCAGGCTGCAGTCACATGTGGGGTTCTACAAAGGTCTATCCTTGGGCCCCTTTAATTCTTTATTTATTTAAATGCCATGTCTACTGTTGTTAAAAGCAAGCTTTATTATAAGCTGATGATTCTTGAATTAGTGTGTCTGGAACAGATGCATCAAATAGCAAAGCTATTTCATCCAGTGAGTTGGAACTTGTTAGTGAATGGCTTGCTGACAACAAGCTTTCACTTCACCTTGGAAAGATCTAGTCTATTATAGTTGGTGACAAACCCAAGCTAATGTCTAATATCAGTCTGAATATTACCCGTAGTGGAAATAGTATTAAGGATACGAAGTCAGTCAACCATCTTGTTGCAGTCTTGGACCAGAGTCTAGCTTGTGATGAAATTGCAAGGTGAGTGGTTACAAAAGCAAATACCCGTTTAAAATGTGTGTATCGTAAGAGTAAATCACTTACTTTTCTAAGCTTTGATAGTAGGTCCCATATAGGCCAAGAGCATTTCAGGTCTTTAAATTGGTTACCCGTGTCCGAGAGAGTTGATCACTTTATTATTTGCCATGTCCATAAGACAAGGATTGGCACAACTTGCTCTGTTTAATGATTATTTGGTACCCCTAAGCTCGGTGCATGATAGGTGCACAAGGTCTAGAGTCACTGCAGGGTTTGAGAAATGTTATATCTTTCAATAAGTTCAATCATGCCATCAAAATCCACCTAATGGCCAGTTAGTATTGTTCCCTATTTTATATTTAGCTTTATAATTTAAGAAATGCTGATACTTTTTAAGTTGTGTGTTAAATAACTTTGTAATTTTCAAACAGGTTTATAGGTTGTAATAATACTTAATATAGTGATATTACTAACTTGTAATTAAAGTAACAATCTGTGAAACACTAGAATCTAATTGATATTTTCATGTTATATGCTTTACGTTCATGATGAATTCATTTCGTGATATGATATATGACTTTCTGTGTCATGCCAATAATAACAAGGTCCACATTCGAATATATCTTCTCTGGTGTGCATTTTGTGATCTAGAATACATGTATGACTCTAAATAGTACGCTTGTCACTGGTAACTTGTTATATCATGCATTTGTTTTATTGCCGTGTTTTATATGTATATGTACACTATTACCTAAATAAATGTATCTAAGAATATGTAATGCCTTCACTGTGACTAAGTCCTGGTCCATGACTCTAGTGTTACTGGTCCAGTATAAAACTAATTCCCAGATGCACCACTTCACATCCAAATAATCATTTTCTTGAAGATTGGTGACTCTATGTCAATTAGTTATAAATAGTAGGAAAACGGTTGGGCCAAGGATCCTCAAATTCAGTGGCCAGGTTAATCATGATCGGTAAATGATATTTTGTCGAAAGAAATATGACACTTTTATTTGTCACCGTGTCTGCTAATCAGTCATATGACACCGTTCAAACTATACATTTAATTCAACTGCTTATTAACCATTTGTTGTGTTAGGTGGGGGAGATAAATGTCGTTTCGACAGATCTCTGATTATTGCTTCAGGATAAGCAACATTCGACAACTTTTTAGCGATTGCGGAGAAGATCGTGAGACACCCCCTTGAAATTATTTCTAGTATAGGGTACATTTACATTACTGGTACTTATACGTTTACGCTCATCTTTTCTAATACAGAGCTGCTATTTTGGACTGTTTATAGTCGGTTTCTTCTTAGGTGACATGACCCCAGACAGGCGCAGCCAAGTTGACGAGATATTTGTCTATACTACGAATGAACCCCTCGATTCTTTAACGTGTCCGGTATATAGCACTGAAAAGCGTTTCTGAAATTTCCAGTGCCCCCCGTCCGGGATTATAACCGCTGACCACCATATTAGTAGTCACGAGCGTTAACCACTCAAATACCACGACACCCTTAGAATACGGAAAATTCTGTCTTTGGAGAGTCAACAACCCAGTTTTAAAAGTTCTAGTAAAAGTTTAAAGAATCAATTAGTTGTGATTTATATATAAATTTTTATATTTGAGAGCCTTTTCTATGAAATAATAGCGTTGCCTGCGCCAAAAACATTACCCGAGATTTTCGCTTGAAGTGACAAGCAAACGCCATTCCTTGAAGAAAGAATGAATGGCAAACGCACAACTTCTCTCTCCAAAGTTGCATTTTGCGACAACCATTTGGTAAGATAGTGCATTCATTCAACGCTCATATTCCGATTCAACAAAAAGATCAATACATACATTTTTTTCTGTCTTCCATGTGCATGGGCAAATTGAACCTTAAATCTTTATAATCTCAAACATTCTAAATGTTCATGCAATTTCTATTACAACATCTTTCACATAAATTCCGAAATTATTGCAATACGTGACTCTAATGTTAGTTCAAACGTCGGCTAAACATAATTTAAAGTTAGGAATATGCATATTCCTTCGGGGAACATATCTAACAGCAGTTAATTATATGCTAAAATATTAAATAAAGAATATTGGGAAACGAATGATCGAATGAGGTTAATATGAGACAATACAAACAACCTACTATGTTATGAAGTTTATAATATTGTAAATGTAAGAGTGACAGTTAGAAACTAATGTCGTTTGAACAAATATTTTTGATTACGACCTGTTTTGAATGAGAGGGCAAATAACGTCGATGTTATACGCGAAAAGACATCGAAACTATTATTCAGTGTATTTATTCTAAATGTCACGGTACGTACATCAAGTAACTGATACATTGCTATAATCCTATTCAAAAAAGATGCATATTTTCCGCATGTAATTGCTAATTAAAGCTAAGAACAGGAAAAACTTGACCCCTTTGATGTACGCGAAAAAAAAAACACCTGATATACGGTAAATCAAAGTATGTATTGTCCCATGCGTCAAAAATGAATTTCTTACGTGCGATTGTTATCCTGTGGACAGTCTGTATCATACGGTCCTTCTACTGAAACAGTCATCGTGTCATCAAAAATGAAAGTGTGGTGATGTTAACAATTAAAGATTTGGTGCGTTTGAAAATGCAGATATTGTAAACATCTCTTATGAGTCTTTTTATTGTTAAGCGAAACGGTTGATGCTGCCTGTTAACTTACGGAGTTGTAAATAACATCTCAATTGTAATTAGGATCTGTAATACATAGCATAAACCATGTTTAAGGGTAGTTGTACATTATAGTATATATACATCTGGAAAAAACCTTAACACCATGGATGTTATAAAGTGTTTTTAAAAAGATGTTTCCTAAAATCACCGACGAATTAAGAGAAGGAAAAGTACTACAACTTTTAACAGTAACCATCTGCACGAACTGCGAACTATTAGTGATATACGAGTTTAAGCAGATTGTATTGAAGAAGATCCGTGGTTCATATGGGTGCAGATTAGTCAATGCCAGCGTGGTCACCCTGGCATGGTGACGGTTTACTCTGCTACTGAACGTATGAAGTACCGATCAAATTTGAAAACTCAAAATGGCATTTTGTACTCTAATTGTTTCACCAAAAATTTATATTTGTTCTCTGTGTTTATATTCAGAAGCTATTTGGATCATTTGCAACTTGATAAATCTTTGGCAGGACTTATGGTAGCGATAATCTTGTTTTAATAATTTATTAGCTAGGTTAAAGTTAATTTTATTGAAATAATGTGATATTGGATCATTCCCTATCGAAACGAATAAGTGTGATTTGTATACTTCGTATGGTGTAGCACAGGGAATACTTTCATCAAAATAAGTATGAATGAATATAGAAAGTAATGTCGTCTCTCTTGTCATATATCTATGTAGATATTTTCCCGTAAATAATGTGAAAATGGAAGCCTCAAAATGAATCTATTATGTGCGATTGTTATCATGTGGACAATCTGTAAACCTTTCATAGACAGGCAAAATCCTAAATGTTTAACTGACTGGCTGAAATAATTAATTAGTTAAATAATATCGAACCTTTTTTATATATAGCATTTATCTCATAGTTGAAAGCGCCAAAAAGTGAGGATATATGTATATTAGGATAAGAGTCTCAACTTCACCCGGCAAAATATTAATGTTTAAATGGAGAGAAGACAGAGCAATTATTATCCTATAACCTTGATCACTACATTAATAATTATACACCTTGTCCTACAGTTTACTATTGCTACTTTGATTAGTTTTCATTTTCGGTTAACATTGTATGCGCGTATCTAGTTACAGGAACTAACTCTAGTATCGTTAATATACATGGTTAAAAAAAAGTTATTGAAAATGGTATTTTAGGAAAAAAGGAATTTAGACAGATTGTTTAAAACATAATTGAAAATAACATGGTTTGGTCAGAAAATGTATGTATCAAACAATGCGATTAAATGTTTTGTTCTGGTAGTAAAGAAGATAAAATTATTCTAAATTTTGCCACCATCTGACTACTTTACTATACCATTAATATGTAGAAAATATATTCCGTTTTCTAGTCTTTTTAGATATCATCATAATAAGATAGCAGTTTCAGTTCAGTTTTATTCAACAAATCGGCTATGACCATTTAACATATGAGCGAGAGGAATACGGTCAAACAGCACAATTTCAAATACACATATATTAACATTGTCCTTTTTCAGTCAGATTGTTTTAAGTTCAAGGCGACATGCGGAGGTTGAAGATACAGATGCAGATACTAAGGAATCATGGTACAAAACCCTAGCTACTTTTACGAATAGAGCCCTTGGTTCATGTATAGTTGCCCGGTGTGTAACACCGATACAAGTAAAACTACCTCTGAGTTTCTAACCAGTTCAACTCTAGATGGATGGGAAAAGCATTTCTGTAATTCCGAGTGTCCCGGCATAGAATCGAACCGGGTACCTCCGGATTGGTAGTCCAGAGCGTTAACCACTCGACCACCGCGCCACCACATAAATAGTATGAAAATTAACTTGCTCTTGAGATTAAGGTAAATGTACAAGAGTTTCCGTCCTTATTTTCAGAGCTACGTTTGTATATTTGGCTACATTTAGAATTGTTTTCTTCTTTCTTGATCTCAACAATTAAAGATATGCATATTAAGCCATAATGTTTTTCTCTAAAATTGGTTTCTAATTTTTAATGTACCTGATGACTCCATCGAAAGGCGTGTCTAAGCTAATGAAGTGAAATGGTGTCCTTTGGAATGTTATTACGCGTTTGCAAATGTACTGAATGAACTGTTGTATTTTCGCAATAAAACCAGTGATGTTGAATAACGATGAATAAAATATTGGTCGTGAAAGCTTTCATTTAGAAATAAAGAATAATACGTGTACACCAGCCTTTTTTCTCTTACCGTCGTATCATAGGATATACTAAGACTGTATTCAGAGATGATCAGCTCAATGAAGCAATCGCTTCGATTAGCTTATTTCTGTGATTACAGCTTAGACATGATGCTAATACTAATATCGAATACTTACCTTAGGTCACGGTGTTCAATTGTTTCAATTCAATATATCAGTTTGCCAGATGTGTATATACAATTTCAAACAAGGAATATTATGATAAGTACTTTCCTTAACAGTAACATTTTATTTTCGTCAAACATTTAAATGAGACTTCTTATATATGATAATCTTTATAGAAATCTTCAAACTTTGGACGCTTAGGATGTTCATCGTTTGACACGCGACATCAATCTTTTACAGGTAACTATAAATCAAAGTATTGCCGAAACAAATACTAAAAGAAATGTTACTTTGTAATTGTATAAATATTAGTCATGCGACACACAAAAAGCATACCAACCTTTCATCCTTATCACGGATTAGAAGTAATACTATATGGCGAGCGACATTTTGTCAATTATATCATATGAATGTTTGAATAACCTTTGTAGAAATCGTCAGACTGTGGATCCTTCGGCTTTTAGTATTTTGACATGAGAAAACAATATTGCACCCAATTCGGTTCACAAATAGCCATAATTTTTTTATTGCTGAAACAAGATACTACAAATATGTTGTAACTTTATCTGATGCTAAACATGGACCGCATTAACCATCCTAATATTTAACGAAGGTTTTTGGGGCCCTGACTCTCCTCACTTTGAGTTCATGATATATTTTTATTTCCAAAAGTCATTTGTTGTTAGGTTTACATATAGACTGTTTCGAAAGAGAAAACTGAAGCACAAGTAATAATTAAATTAAAGGATGTCTGATTAACAAATATTTATACTTTAAATGAGATATGAAAATTGCACCACATTCGGCCTAGCATTTTTACACGATTGTTTTACTTTGAGTTTAAATTAAACACAGAATTGGTTGCATTACAGAAACCTCTAGTGTACATTTAACATTAAGGAAGGTGACTTTTGAAGTACTCGTATTTTACCGCCGTAAAAATGCTCTTCAGTATCCTACGAAATAATCGTTTATCATGGTGGCAAGTATTTTTAAATTTTCTGTATTTTCAGAATCATTAAATAAAACGGTACTACGTTGAATAGACACTTTAGTAGTTTCCTTATATACTTTCATACGGGGTTATTAACAATAGTCTTATCTGATGTGTGCGTAAAATTGTTTTAAAACACTGTAAATAAAAAAGGTAGTTTATTCAGCGAAATCTTGCAATTGAAAGGGAGATTAAACAGTAAAATTTTACCTTTCAAAGTGACAAAAATAAAAAAAAACATTAATAAAAAATTTATACCCCTAAAATAATAAACATTGCCATGGTAAAAATGCAAAAAATAGTAATTTGTATAACAGTTTCATTCACATTAAATATAGAGTAAAACTGTATAAATCTTTTTTGACTATCCTAGTCAAAAATAAGTAAATAAACCTCTTCGGTTATGTATATCTCAGTTTATATCTATCAATAACAGAAATAACTTGGTAAAACTTATTTCTTATATGTTTTAAAGCATCCACTTTGTTTTCAGCATCATTTTTACTTATATCTTAATGTGGCCATTTTGAAGGGTATTATAACTTTAAGCCTCTGATCTTGTACATTATGTCAGGACTTACACACTTTTCGTACTTACAAATAGTGCTACTTTTATTATTTTTTATTATCTCGCTACCCTTGTATGCACCGGACAACATATATATATATATTTAACTCCATTGTTTACTCTATAGATGCATGATGTACAGTAAACTGGTTGAAACATAAGGATTGGACTTTTTTAAAACAATTTTTACACGTACATTTGTATTTTAGAACACTTTTCCTAAATATGTTGTTGCGGTTATAGGGACATTACATGTTATTTATTGCATGTAATTGTATTTCTTTAATAATGGATGGCCCGACATTGTTATTAACTATCATATTTCTAGGTATGAGAAAACTTTATAAAACAAAGGCATTAAATGTTGATACAAACACAATATACTGTGTTAGAAAAAATTTTTCCTCTCACACCATAGTAAAATAAATTACATGCAAAACGAATCCGCAAATAATGATCTACTATCTCGTAGAAGTAATTGATTTATTAAGGATTACATCATATATGGTGAACAAAATGTAAAATAACAACTTAAACCTTTTTAAATTAGAAATTATCACCGTAACATTAACTACAGTACAATATGTTTTTTAATATGCAAGATTCAAGTCAGAATAATATGTAGAAAGTATAATTTTTGAAATAAAATGTTTTGTTTTATTTTAACACTCAAATGATAGGCTTAAATACCATCTGTATGCCTAAACAACTTCTTCGTCTGATAACTTTGTAAAGACAAGGTATGCAAATCATACAGGGCATATATTGATATTACAGGATCACTGTAGGTTTTTGTCTCCCTTTAAACGGGAGTACAATGTTTAACATATGACTCCCTAAGAAAGAGGTATGCACAATTTATCACAATGCCTTTATATTGAATGTTGTACTGTGCTCAGAATGGGGTTATGTTATTGTCAGAGTACGTAAGCGTAATGATTTATTTTCGTAGGAAATAAGCACAACGATTTTCATTACATTTACATCGGTAGCTAAAGCAACTGTCACATATATATCATTATTACTTTCATTCAAATTTATGTGATGGTCATCGAATCTAATCTATTCAACATACATTCGTCATTTCTTCGTTTAATCATTATTCATACACTTTCCTGTTGATACTTATTTAAACTAGTGATTGCAAAAATCACGTCAATTTTCTTACAGAGCAAAATTTAAAAGAAAAAGTACTTGACCAGATTCACTTTTAACAACCTACCTTTTATGTTAATAAATTGAAATAACAAATCAGTTATTAATTCATTAATAGCAGTCAATAGCGCAAACGATCCAACCTTGATCATATGAATAGTAACACACATTTCTAAATAGATGTTGACATAATCCTAGGGACAGACATTTATGTAGAAATTATCTTTTCATGAAGATTCTGATTTCTGTATTAACAATAAACCTTTCACTGACGGAATAACTTGAGAAAAATGTTTCGGACAGTTTTCCCGGTCTTTCTAATACATTCTTTGCAGTGTCTATTGTTTTAGAACAAACTCACAGATATGGAAACTAATTGAGTATTACTATAAAGAAAATGTATTCACATAATTATGATATATCACGGAAACATCACTTACGTGTTTATGTCATGAAAAGCTCACTGAACCTGTATCTTTACAATAATTACTTTTAAACAGTATCATGGTCCACTGTACACATATTTTGTAAACATATGGTATATTTTCAAAGGATGATTATCATTTCAATTTCCGTGGTAAATAATACCTGTCAAAGTTGTAAATCATTGTTGGTTGAATAAACATTTTCTGACATACATAATAATGTCTTAAAAGAAATAGCAGAGTATTTATTTAAAACGGTTCAAATGAGTTATATTTACGTAAAAGAAGAAATAACTTTCCTTTCAAGAAGATTATATATCGAAAAATGTCTAAATTAGGCGGGGCGAATTATATACGTACAAGTACACCAATTTTACCGATTTCTGACGGAATTTTAGGTGATACTTTGATGTTTTGTGTTATCATTTCAAAAAAGCGATACAAAAGACTTTGAGGTTATCTAAATTGCTCCCAGTTTTAGAGTATTTCTTATTTAAGTTCATATTTCGGTTTCGTTTATATTTGACTATTGCATGGTTATTCTTTTCAATGTACCAACGATAAGTTTGCGTAATAATCAACTACTGATAGTTTTGACATAATTATTTATTGATAGACTATGGATGCTATATTAGAATATTGTATTAAAATGACAAAATGACATACTTTAAGAATCAAATGGCAAAGAAATATAAAACTCTATTAATTCTTGAGCGAAACATCTGATGTCCAAAATACAAAAATACATACACAGTTTCTAAAAAAATTGAACAGTTCGACATACCTGACTTGCGGTAAGTGGCCGAAGTAGTCAGTGCATTCACATGGTGGCAATGCTACTGCTGAGGTGGCACTATATTTGTTTGACCTAAGGCAATACCGATGCCTTAGTCAGAGAAAGAAGACGCCACATTTACACTTTTAAAGCGCTAAAGCAGTGTCGCTGTACTACTGCTTGGATCATTTTATAGAGAGGAATGTTTACTGAACATACTCTTGATACAGCTAGGCACAATGCCGAAGATGGTTCCACTACACACTGGTATGAAATGTAGCAATGTGCCACAGCCAAATCCTCCAAAGGGATCTATGGGATCCAGCCGCAAAGATAAATTAGGGAGTGCTGTGATTGGTCCGTTTCGGAAGAAAGACACCGTTTCGAATATTGTCGCACAAATATCATTCTGGAAGGGAATCAGCCAAGCTGGTTTCAGGATTGAAACGCAGAAGGATATCGTCATTCATCAACTGCGTTATATTGTTAAACACTACAGGTTAGTGTACCTATTTTGTGGCTTAGTTACTTATTGCAATACCAGAGTACTATAATGTGAAACAACATCGTGTGCATTCTTTTAAGAAAATATCAAGCTTCCTTAATGGGTGTGGGACACATATTCATTTACAAACCAATAGCAAAACTCAGTCTCCACTTCGCCACATACATTTTGATTTTGCACGCTTTGTGGTTCGGCGATGACATCAATTACAGCACTACTTCAACACGAAACACAGTACAACAATTACAGTGCAGTGTTCCTCGCTACATGGTACACTAATAAACCTAATAGGGACTACATGGATTACATTTGCTGGTAATTCTTTTAGATCTCTATCATCATCAAAGTACGTGTTGTTACACGTCAGACAGACATGAATGCACCCGCCCGGTGTCTAGCCAATGTGTAGCGCCGCTGGCTCCCGTATTTAGCCACTATGTAGTGGTTCTCGTATCTATCCACTTGAAGCGCCAATGTTGCCTGTGTTTAGCCACTGTGTAGTACCTCTGGCTGTGTTTAGATGTACATGTAAAAATCACATTGATGTCACACAAGGCTTTAGCAGTAAAGTCGAACTAATACAAACAAACATTTTCAGCATAGGCAAAAGAGTTGACACATGTTGACGTAGTATCGCACTGAATGTCATTTTAGTCACATTTTCTGTTTAAAAGGAGAATATACCGATGCAATTAATTAATCTTCAAATCAGTACATCACTGTATGATTTAAACACCTTGCGATCTTGTTACGTGTATACTATCTTCCGTCTGCAGTAGCGATAATGTAACGATTTATAAAGCTTTATGTTTCAATTTAAACAATTCGTTTAATTAACATCAAATTGAATATAATTTGCATTATACAATTTGGTGTTATTATTATTATTATTATTATTATTATTATTGTAACTTCATGTTTTATTATTACATATAATATTAACAATATTATCATCATCATCATTATTATTATAATTATGCGGCATACCAAGTCTTATATTTACATACATGTGAAAGTTGCTTCTGTATGGCGCTTTAAATATGCGGTGCCAAATATTGGCGTTTTATGAAGGGCTTTGAATTGGCGGTGTCTTACATTGGAGCAAACCACATCAACCGCCAAAATAAAACCTTCAGTTGATATTAAATCAGAGAGTAAAAAAATTCAAAACAGCTCTCTGCTGGTGTTGTCAGACATAAACATAGACTTACGCTCTTCTTTTGTGAAACCACTACACGCAGAATGGCTAGTGAAAGCTGTGCACAGAGGTCACACTTTATAACAGAGTCATTCAAGAAAGCTGGTTCATAATATACTGATCACAGACTGTTATTCCATTTTTAAAATACATGAATGACTTGTAAAACAAATAATCAAAGCGTCTAGGTCAAAGTCGACGCGTGGCAAAGTGTATGTACCTGATGACTCCACTGTAGGGGATTGTTTAAACTAATGTTGTAAGACTATGTCCTATTTGATCACTCGTTTATAAACGTATGGTACTCTATGAACTGTTACATTTTTTGCAATAAAATAACACTAACACTGATAGTTTAAAGTAAACCATTGAAATTGTACACTGGTCCTGTTTTATTTTCTGTACTGTATATGCACATACAAATATAAAACAGTAAGAAAATATGTAACACGTTCGAGCTGAACATTGTAGTTAGGACATTTTGTAATTGTATCGATGGTAGAGATACGGCATTTAGATACTATATCAGTCTTTCATCTTTATAACAGGGTCGAAGTAGTACTGAATGACCTGTGACCTTTTGTCAATATAATCATGTGTTATGATTATCTTTTTAAAACCCTTCAGACTCTTGACACTTCGGCTTTTTATGTTTTGAAATGGGATATAAAGTTTGCACCAAACTCGGTTTGCCGGTAGCTATAAAACAATATGTTCAGTGTTATCGGATTCTGGTTTTCCATAATTATAGTGTTAGTAGACATACTTAAGCTTGATGGAATTTCCTTTTTCTTTTATAAACAATCGTTCTGTCTATTTAATGCGTTAAATTGTTTTTAAAAAACTGGAAGTGAGTCCTCTATAGCTCGGTGGTTAGTGTACTTGACGCAAGAGCGGAAGGTCGGAGGTTCAAACCCCGCTGGAAGCTGGTTTCTCCACTTCATTTCAGTTCATCTCCCATTTATCACTGGTCATTTCTCATCATCTTTCGACAAAAACTGCCTTGTCAAATTTCAAAGTTTCTCCATTAGTACCGAGAACGTCTCTGCTAACTTGTGACAAAGTCCGAAAGTAGGAACGCTGGTAAACGGAAATACCAAGGGCATAAATTGGCGTGTAGTGAGCATATAGTGACAGAGTAGCTGGGTTATAGCCCAGTAATAGCTAAGTAAATTGTGGAAATGTACCGTAGAGAACTATGGGAAAAACTATCCCATGACAATAAGCGCACAAATGGTAAAACGAAAAAGAAATAATTGAAATGCAGATGAAAAGCAGTTGGAAATCACAGTAGAAACATAATATACAGCAATGTTCGTGCGAGGAGTACGTGAGAACGGATAGCCGATGACCAGCGCGGGCGGAGGTTGAAATGACGGGAAGGGAAAAGTGAGAGTGCGGAGAAAGGAGATAAGACAGACCAAAAAAAACCCCACAAAAACAACAACAAAACTAGAAATGAAATATTTCATATCATATCATTTTGTTAAACAGCGAAACATTCTTGTTCAAAGGGATAGTAAAACGTACAATTTTTATCCTGAAATCTCGTTCATAACGTAAAGACTTACACACCTTGTCGTATAAGCTTTATTATACATTAACGTGTCATTATCCTACATTTTTAAAGAATTGATTTCCATTCGGGCATTGTTAAAATCAAAATTTTATAAATTGTACTATGCATGCGTGTATGAACTTAGTACATGATGATTCACCGTCTACATAGCATGTTTTTTATTACTTATATTCACATTTTTCACAAAAGACGGAACAGAGTAATTTGTGTAAGCAAAATATATAAATTTGTCTTTTTTTCTATTACACAAAATCAGATAAAATTCCATGCAAAAGGAATATACACAATATTATACAATTTTCAGTGCTGTATTATCATGTTTAGAACTGATTACATATTTGATTTGGGAGTGAAACATGTAGGCTAAACAAATTGTAAAAGAGAGTCTAAAGCACATTTCTAATTACATGTTATTATCATTTACCTTAACAAAATGAGAAGTATTTTTTATTATGCAAAGTGCGATTCAAAGTAACAATTTCACAAAATGTAAGTTTTTAACAAAAATGCTTTCCCTTTTTAAACACTCTTTGTGACTGTCACACTATCTACATGCTTAAACAATATCCTCGTAAGATAAGTTTGTGAAGTTTATAGTTTCACATGTCAGAGAAGGCATGTAAATCATACAGGGCATACATTGATATTACAGGGTCGTTGTAGGTATTGGCCTCCTTTAAATAGCGGTACAATGTTTTAGCGCATTGCTCTGTAATAAACAATTAGGAATTCACTTATTCATCGCAATACAACAAGTTAACTGATATATAGTAAATTGTTGAAATTTTCGATCTTTTATTCACAAATACAGTTGTATACATTATGAATCTCATGGAACCTATATTATTGCATTGACCAATTAAAAATTCTTAAACAAATATGAAAATTCTCTGTACGTCCTGTTGCAAAACATAAACTGCATTTTCTTCAAAGGATGGTTACCTTTGCAATTTATCGTGGTGTACAAACTCTGTTATATCCTTTTTTTCTAAATGCATAAACACAGATGTCTTTTATCTGGTAGCTTTCGGTTTTAATTGAAATAATAGTATTTTTTACAAAGTGCGTATTGGCAAACTATGATTTTTATAATGAAATATTATATAAAGACACATATACTAATGTAATTGTTTGAAATAAAATGACAATTGATTAAGAGCTTGAAAATTTTTAGAGCGAACATCTGATATATATAGGGCCTCCAAAATACATAAAATGTGTATATGTGTCGCTTTTTACAAACACACGGCTCTCTCAGGAATTAATAACTGAACAAATCACTGCATCGATATGTATACACTTTAAATGATTTAAAGAGTGAGAGAAGGAAAGGCTGACACTTCATAAAATTGTCAGTATTAGCAAATTCATCTGAGAAATAACATGTTTGCAAAAGTTCTGTCTCGTGTGTAAATCGAATTAAGGAAGCACAATTGGAGTTTACCTTTTCAGTGTCAGATAAGATGAACACGTGTATAAATAAACTCTTCAGGTGCGTATTACAGCGACTAACAACAGCAACATGCCACTTGAAGTTACACATTATTGAAGATTTTATCGTACATTTAAAGATAAATCTGGTTTGGTTCTTTTTACTCAGAGCGCAACACCAGTACCTATAACTGTTCTCTTGTATCAACGGCTACTTGAAAAAAGAAATATGCACGTTTTAATCTGCTTTTACTCTCCTTATTTTCATGATAATATAATAATGCATAAATGGATTCATGTGTTTATTGAAGTGTTTGATATGGTGTAAGGACACATTTTTGTTATAGCGTGTTGCTTATTTATATACCGTTATATAGCATTTTCATCATGGGTTAACGTAGTTAACATAGGAAAACATATAACTTTTATATGATGTTAAACAATGGTTTTGGTCAAGCAAGGTTTCTTCTCTCTTAATCATTTAAGAATATAAAAGCCGAGCTAATAAAATATTGAAAACGTAAACGATAGCTGCATTTTAAATATATGTTTTCATTCAAATCATTCTTGTAAGGTTCACAGGAGGGAGTGTTATAGATTACGAAACAAGTAACGGTAGGCTGAAAAAGACGTGTCTACATCTTTAGAGGCTGCAAATAAAAAGATAACTTATCTTATGGCAATAATTATTTTCGCGTTTAAATGCTATCACGCTATTCCTAATTTCTACAAAGATAGACATGGACTCGAATTTCAAAATTAGGTTTAATGATTTTCTTCAATGTAATTAGTGAAAAACAAAAACTAATAAAAGTGTGTAAGCATAAAATGAGTGTTTGGTTTCGATTTTTGAAATACTTAAAATTTTAAATACAAACACAAACAGTTTAGTACGTGTAAGGTATTTTAAGTATTTAGCTATAAGATCATCTAGCGTGTCCTAACTGAAATACATTTATGCTGAAAATTACTGTCGAGTTATATCTAATCAGTCCAATGATGTACTGTTTAAGTTAACATATCTAACACAAGCAAAATGTTGTGGAAAATTTGGAATTTTAATTTCGCTAGTTTTAAATATAATGGACGTGATTTTATATGTGGAATTACACATATGAGGATAGGAATCTAGTGCAATACTGTTGTAAGTATATGATATTTTATTCGTTTTGAAGCATCAACACCCTTTGTCTTTCTATATTGAATTACCCTGGAATACCGATTCCAGATGTTATTTAGATATTGTTACGTTCATGAGAGAGATAGGCATCATTGTTAATTACTGTTTATTTATCTCAAACCTTATCAACAATAAAGTTTCAGTTCTCGAACAAGCTGTTCAAATGCGTTTAGTCAAAATCAGTTAATGCAAAACAAAATATTCTGTAGAACTCTGCAGGCAGTGACCTAGCTCACTTATTAATTATGCAGCAGTTTAAATTCTTTTACTCTTTTAGCAATTTAAACAAACTTTCTTCTTTTAGTTTAAAGAACTATCTTGCAGTAACTTTATTTTTACTATCATTATCACCCGGCGTACACCATGCCCATAATATTTGCGCGAGGTGTGCGGCAGTACAACAAGTTGGATAGAGAAATCAGACCTCAAAAATATGTTACCATGATCAAACCATTGCTGATAGCACATTGATTATTCCTTCATTATTTTGGTTTCTTAATGACAATCATGTGAAAATGAGAGATACTTTGTTTTTTTTTAAATGTTCATATGTATAAAAGTGGATTTCATATGAATAAATGATGGATCTGCGGTCTAATTAATACTCTTAATTTATATTGAAGTATTGTTTTATTCCGTATTATTTTTTACCAATGAGGAAGATATGGGGTCATTACCAAAGATATCCGTTAAATAAACATATACTTACGCCTCTTAAATTCCACAACGTTGTCCTTTCTACAACAATATGTTAACTCTTCAAAGAATACATTTACTGAGTTAGATTTATTTACGGATGGTGTATTTGTTGTATATATTTACATTAAACAGAAAGAAATCTAAAATGTTAAAATGAGTTTACTATTGTAAATGCATAAAGCAAGATACTGTTTCAATTAAGAATATGCTAGCAGTTGATCCAAATCCTTATTTACTAAACGTCTTGTTACCACATCTATAAATATCATATGTTATCAGAAAATATATTAAAAGTGAGAGAACAAAATGAATTAAAGTAATAAATATGCATTTTGTTTAATATTTAATCAATTACTAGTATCACTAAATGATATATACATATATATTTTTAACATTATATCCTGATACCGTTTAAAATGAGCAGAAGAAATATAATTATATCAAGCACAAGCAAAACTAAATTGGAAACATTTAGCAGTAATCAGTTTATTTAAAATGTTTGACATATTTGTTGCACTGTATAATGTGCTAATTTTATGTTTTAATCATTGCCGAAACTTAAATTTGCCAGAGTAGAAAATCTCATTTTTATGTTTGATTTCATATTTCCCAATTAAAAAAATCGAAAACACACATAATGCATTTCAATTTAATGTATAAGATTTAACATTTAACAAAAATCTGGAAATAAATCTATTAACTTTTCATAGTTTTAGTTATATTGATAAAGCTTAAGAAAGTCATTATGTACATGTACTTTACTTATCAAACTTTAAAAAATCCGCCACAATGAATTATTAAATTCAAATAGATATCAAACAGTGATCTTTTGGACATAGATTTGGTTTAGTATCATACTTTTCCTTCTGAATTCCGGCTAATTGATATATTAAGTTATAGCTGGAATTGTGTGTTACCAACATTTTCACCCCTTTAAATTAGCAAACAAAATGTTTGTTTTGGAGACAACATTTTTCGGTACCGGCAACATTTTAACTACAATATTTACACAGCCGCCTACCGGAACTCATCAAATCCTTTCCAGGCTGCGTAAATGTTTAGAACTGTCAGTGATATGCTGTTTTAATCCCTACAATTAGCAACTGGTCTTTAGGACGAAATTTTTTTTTTTCGAAATAACACTGTTTATATTTACGACAGTCACAGTTATTCATAAATACATTATTGCCAATTTCTGTTTGTTACATGCTTTTTCTAGTGACGGCAGCTAATTGATATATACATGTACGTCATTAGTTTTGAATGTGCTATACATATTGTATTGGCAATTCGGTCTGCTAGGTAGCTCAATAGGCAGAGCAACCCAAAACTGAACCTATTTTGTATTTGGGGAGGTTCCAGGTTCAAATCCTGGTCTGGCAGTACCTATTATCTCATATTTTTTTATATTTTGTAACATATAATATAATTATTGTTCAAATACCTGTGGTTTAAAATTGCCAAATGATTATTTCAATGAGACAATACAATGCTCAGGTGTATTTGTCGCAGTAAAACGAATAAATATTTAACATATACATTAAATACCGGTAATATGACCGACATAGAGAGACAAAAATTAAACTGGTATTAAAACTATGCAGCAAACATTGCTTAGATTTTCATTATCATCGGGCTAAATTAAATGAAAAATATCTTGACAAATAATGTGAAATTAGGACTACGATTTATGAAAATGCATCAAATCAAAGTCTGGAGTTTAATTGTGTCAACGAAAAAGATCCGAAACTATTTTAATTGCGAAACAAAATTTTATTGTAACTAATATACATGGTTAACATGTTGACGTCGTGCGTCACTTATCGCATTTATTGCCCATAGAAAAAGTGATGTATTGTATAGTGAAAATTGAAAATTATTTTTACAGAATATGTTTCTATATATAGGAATAGTTGCGGTTCGAATTAAAATTAGATCAAATATGTAGCCTCCTCATAGATAAATAAATGGTATTCATTTGTGCAATACTAGGAAACAAGTGTCGCGTAAATGAAAATAATGTCATTAAAAGGAATGGCACTAACATGAATCAACAGATTGAGATATTTTATGAAATGTTATTTAGCAGTAACTTTGTGAAAATATAAAAGTGTAACCAGATTCAGCTTTGAAAAGTCAAATACCGCCAAACTAATTTGGCTTTAGAGAGAAGTATCAGCAACACGACTGCTTTACTTCCTTAACTATATCTAAGTAACAATTACCATCATTTTATCTCAACACAAACATAATCAAGTAAAATAACGACAGGGTGATATTACCGTTGAAAATATCACTAAAATGTTTCAAAAGCATAAAACATCAATCGTTACGCAAACATATTTAAGTTTTGTTTTATGATGTGGTTGTACTAAACTCTTTATTAATATCAACGTTTTAAGTCAGATAGATATATTTCATGAACCAGTGTAAAAACTACTAATACTCAGAGTCATGAATTGAATAAGTGTTTTTCTAAAATTAACATTGACTACTACATGTTCATCATGACGTCTTGGTAATGCATTCGTAACAGAGTGCAAGTATTACCAGCAGTACAATAAAACGCTTACATGCAAGAACATTTTCAGGCGTTGTTTAGAAAACAGGTAATATATGTTTACGATAGCATTGAGTTCGCGAGTTATGAGAAATTATGAAATGCATTCTACTGAATATACAGTAAATAGAAAGATAGCTATTATACCCCGGTATGGTCAAAATGAATCAATGTGTTTGCAAATCATCGTGCAGGTTACATCACACACTTCACATACTTATCCGGCACACACTTATACTTATCCGGCTTTCAAATTCTCATAACACTTCAACGTATCCTGACACATATCACGGTTACACAACTAGACATAATAATGCTAATAAACAATGTGCCTTAAATGTGACTATGACTGAACGAATGGATCGAGATGAGCATACATTATTATTGCGCAAATGTTATAAGACAAATATTCAATTTTCACCAAAATTCGACTAGACTTAAAAATAAAAAACATGTTTATTGGCAATGACATTCGTAAATGTGCATGAATATGATGCCATCATGTCTTTATCACAAAGCATATTACCACAGCAACTACTTATTCTTTCACATTCGAAAAAGTGGAAATTAGGGCACAGTCACCCTTTAAAGCTGAAAAATGACAATAAATTAAAACAAGCAAAATACTTGACGACACATAATGTGTTATTATGGTGAATTTCAACAACAAAAAACTTCATATGAATGTGTAATACGGCAATATACAATAAGGGTTAATTGTTTTGTAATTTTGATATTTGCGACTATATATGCGGTTTTTAATGGTCTCAATTGTTTTAACGGCGACGGCGACAATGGTTGAAATTTTCAATTCTGAGACAACAAACTTTACATTTTTAGAAAACATTTAAAACAAAATGTGTGATTTTTACTCATCTGGACCCATTTTCCCAGTCACAGTCACAAATATGTCGATGAAATTATCAAATCAAAAAATAAACATATATGTTTAAAAATGTACTTGATTCAAGATAACACAATATTAATATGAATTAGTTGTAAAGGTTCTTCAACCAACTAAATATAAATAATTTCAATGTTACTGCCATTTAGATCAATACTACAGTTTACAGTCAATACGCAACGAAGATTGATATATTAATGTTAATATGAAGTCATGCGTTCCTAGGGCTTCAGCTTAGACAAAACTCACAGATAAAACTCACAGACCAATTCCTATCATCTCTTGGTTAGAATGTTGGAATCGTTCAGCTGCAAAGATTAGGTTCACGTACGTTAGTTTCAAAACAAAAAAGGTTATACTTCTGTAAGGCATTTAGATGATATTCCAACTGTGATAGCATTTAAATGGTTCACAACATATTGTTATATCACTAAAATTCTACTTTAAGAAACAGTGGAAGGGATGGAAGGCATCTGTCATATATCAAGCCATCACAACATTTTTACAACAAACCCATTAAACAATATTCTTATAACGCTATAATGTGTGACAGGAGTTTTTATTCTGTCAATGTGTCATAAAGCCAGTATAGTATCGCTTTTAATAATGTACATGTGTTACGGAAGATGCAACTGCTTAAACACTTGTAATCCGGTCCATGTTTTTTTGCTTTTAACAATGAACATGTGTTATGGAGGGCACAACTACCAACATGCATGTGTCCCGGTCCGTTTCCTATTGCTTTTAATACTGTTGATATGTTACAGAATGTACAGTTACACCAACGCGTGTTACCCGGTCCGTTTCCTATTGCTTTAAAACTGTTCATATGTTACAGAATGTACAGTTACAACAACGCTTGTTACCCGGTTCATTTACTATTGCTTTTAATAATGTAAATGTGTTACACATGCAAAACTACTAAACAGGTTGTGGCCTGGTCCATGTCCCTTTGCTTTAAATAAAGTTCTAAACCATTTATGGCCCAGGTTCACTTCAAATTGCTGTTAATATTGTACGTTTGTTATGGAGGGGAAACCTACTAAACACTTTTGGTCCGGCTTGTTTCTTTTTTATTTTAATAATGAACGTATGTTACCGTGGGCACACCTACTAAACAATTGTGGGCGGGCTATTTTCTTTTGATTTTAAAAATGTTCTACATTACGGAGGCAAAAACGACTTAACCATTAGTGTCCCATTGCATTTCCTGTTTATTTTAGTAATGTACGTGCGTTATGGAGGGAAGAACTACTAAAACACTCGTGACCCGGTCCGTTTCCTATTGCTTTTGATAACGTGTGAGTGTTACGGAGGGAACAACATCAAAACACGTGTGTTTCATTCCATTTCACATTCCTTTTGATAGTTTAAGTATGTTACAGACGGAAAAAATACAACATCATTTGCGTCCCATTTACTATTTCTTTTGATAATGTAATTAATTTTCGTAGAGCACAACTACAAACACACTTGTGACCCTATCAATGTCCTCTTGCTTTTAATAATGTATGTGTGTAACGGATAGTCGACCTATTCAACCAGTTGTGGCCCGGTCTTATATCTATTTCTTTAAATGATGAATATATGTTACGGAGTGAACAACTACTAAATGACGTGTGGCACTCTCAATTTCCGATTTCTTTTAAGATTGATCGTGTGGTACGGAGGGCATAACTAATACACCTTAGATCCGATCCATGTCATTTTGCTTTTAATGAAGTACATGTGATACGGATCACACCACTACTAAACCAGTTGTGGCCCGATTTATTTACTATTGCTTTAAAGAATATGCGTGTGTTACGGATCTTAGTGTGTCATGGGGGACACAACTGCTAAAACATGTGTGAAACGACCAATTTCTTATTTCTTTTGACTATGTCCGTATGTTACGGGGGGCATAACTACTGATGCATTTTATGTCATATTGTTCTTTAGAATGTGCGTGTGATAAGGAATGCACAACTACTAAAACAGCTGAGGGGCGGTATTTCTTATATTGCTGTTAATAATGTACGTGTGTTAAAACTTCAAGAACACTTGTGACCCGGTTCATTTCCTGCTGTTTTCGATAACATACGACAGTTACTTAGGCGAACATTTTTAAACCACTTTCTACCCATTCTTTTTCCTATTGCTTTTACTAATATGCGTATGTTACGGAGGGCACAAGTACAAAACACTTGTTAACCGGTTCATGTCCTGTTGCTTGTAATAATGCACTTGTGTTACGGAGGACAAAACTACAACACTCTTTTTGTGGGCCAATCCGTTTGCTATTGCTTTACAATACTGTAAATATGTTACGAAAGGAACACCTTATACAAAACCAGTTGTTGCCCGGGTCTTGTCCTATGCTTTTAACAATGTACGTGTGTTACGGCGTGACACGGTCCATTTCCTATTTCTTAATCTAATACACGTGTGTTACGTAGGACACACCTGCTAAAACACGTGTGACCCGGTAAATTCCTATTTCTGTTACGGAAAGAACAACTTCAAACACACTTAGGACCCGGTTCAATTCTTAACTGTTTTTCATAATGTACTTGTGTTACGGAGAGCAAAATTACTATTATGTTGTGAAGGCCCGTCCGTTTGCTATTGCTTCACAGTTATACGCATGTTAGGAATGATCAACTTCTACACCACTTATGGTGTAGTCCTTCTTCTATTGCTTGTTATGTACGTGTGTTACGAATTGAACCGGACCATTCTCTATTTCTTATTCTGATGTACGTGTGACGTAGTACACAACTGATAAAACACGTCCATTTCCTAATTATGTTAATACTGTCCGTGTGACAGAGGGCATAGCAAATGACACGTGTGTGACCCGGTCAACGTCCCATTGTGTGTGTAACGGAAGGCACAAGTACAAACACACTTTTGGGTGGGTCGTTTAGTTAATAATGTACGTGTGCAACGGAAGGAACACATACAAAAACACTTATGTCCTGGTCCATTTTTATTGCTTTTGATAACGCACTTGTGTTACGGAGGGCACACCTTCAACAATCTTTTGTGAGTCCGTCGTTTGCTATTGCTTTACAATTATGTACATGTGATACGGAAGGAATAACTACTTAAACAGCAGCGGTGGGGTCCATTTCCAATTATTTTGATAATGCACTTATGTTACGGAGGGTACAACTTCTAAACAATCCGTGGGCTGTCAATTTTATATTCCTTTTCGGTAATGTACGTGTGTTACGGGAGGACAAAAAGAAGCTCATGTATTATTTGTCGTTGCTCAATAGTCATGGACAGAAAAAGTAAATTTTCCGAAAGTAATAACACAACCAAGATGAAAATAATTTTAATTGCAGACTAACGCACACGCGCCAAATAGGTTGTTCTTTAGCACTTAAAGTTCTGAGACATAGCTTAAATACAATAAGCTAATCTGTGGTATATTATAAGGTGAACGAACGTTTGTACGTGTTATAACATCTAACGTGCTCTGGGACCAACCAATACCGCAGAATTATTCAGGAGTTATAACTCGAAAAACGTGGGTAAACGCCATTCTAGCAAAAAAGCATCACAAAAAATAGAAACAAAACGCTCTTACTGTAACGAAGCTCAACAATGCGCGGGACAACATCGGTGTTGTGTACGTCATTCTTATGACATCACTATCGTTTAAATCCCGGCACTGTTAAAGCCGTGCTTCGTGAAAAGAAAGGATTTGTATCTGTATTGCGCATTTACGAAAACGGGTAAAAATTACGCGTGAATCTCACAACAGCACATTTTATGCTGGAATACAAAGTGAAAGACATTATGAGCATACATGCACATACAAATGTATAAACAGTAAGTGACCTAATGACAAGTGTCAACATATACATTATACTACAAATAAACAGCGTCAGGTACATGAGGTATACATTAATTATAATAGAAACAATATTGGTTTCTAATCTCAAAAGCTGTATGTACGAACATAGCTAAATTCTTATTGATACCAACTTTATCAGATTTTATTATTTCAGTAAATTTCGGAATATTCAGCCTTGACTCATACTTTTTTTCTATATACATTTTTCTTAGATCATTGTAAAGTGGAAATTCTAGCAAAAAATTGAATTAATCCTCTAAAACATTACAATTGTGACATTTTCTTTCTTCATGTGGTATTGCGACACGTTTATGCAACCTGCCTGCTGCAATTTCTAATATATATGTTGAGACCCTTAATATACATAGTGCAGTTCTAAACTTCTCTATATCAGGTAAATAGAAATAAGGTTGAAATTGAAAACGTTAAAACAAAGTATAACTTTTAGCTCTTGATGAGTCATTCATATCAGACATCAATGTATAAATACATCATTTAATCGTTTTTAGTATATTTGTTAATACACTAGTATCACCAACGCCTTCAAATAATCATACGTCATTACATCCGAGTGACTGTAACATTTTTTTACATAATTTGCCCAAGAAGTATCGCTATGATTTCTAACTCTCTGCACATCATATCATATACACATTTAACATATACATAATTTTCCATCTGTACTACATGTTACCAAAACTCTACAACGAAGTCCTTCCAAGTTCGCCGTATATAAAGTTGTTTTGTGTGTGTATTTTCACACCAAGTTATCTTTTACAGAAATTTAAATGTACTCTTTCCAAAACTACAGACTTATTTAGTCCCCAAACTTCAGCACCATAATGTAAGATGTTAGACACTTTCTAAAATCTGACCTTTAAACAGAAACTTTAAATTATGTTTTATTTGTCCACCTTTTTCAAAAATCATAACCTTTGTCTTAGTAGAATTAACACTTTATTTTCATCTATCACAATACTTTTCTAACAGTATTAGACCTTTTTTTAAATATCCTCTTCTGATTCAGACATAATAACAATATTATTGGCATATTAGAGTAAAAACATGTATAACATTCCAACATCTATCCCATTAAACCCATGCATCATAAAATATTCTTCAATATCATTCAAATACATAGAAAAAAGAAACGGGGATAACGATTCACCCTAACGCATCCCAATCATGCATTGGAAATCTTCATTGCTTATTTTGTTGTTGTATTTTATTTTCGATTCTACTTTATTATATATAGATTTGGCAATATCAAGCATTTTGCCTCTGACCCCATCTTTATAAACTTATATCAGATTATATCTCTTACTTAATAATTAAAAGCCTTGAAAAAGATGTACAAAAACTGCATACATGATATCATTATTATTCAATAAATGATTAGTAAGGCCATATAACACATATGTATTATCGATAGTTCCTATATTTTGTCTAGACCCGCATGGGCTTCAATAAACACATGATAATTTTCTGCCCAATAATTCGATCTATTATTTATAACTTTAGTAAACAATTTACCAAAAGTGCTTAGTAAGGTTATGCCTCTTTAATTACTAACTGTATCAATGTCACTCTTTGATGCAAAGGAACTACAAAATCTTCTGTCCATGCTTCAGGAAAATATCTGGCATCAAACAGTTTATTGAACAATGTACATATGATATTTAAAAAACTTTCACTCTGAATTCCATATTTAAAAAAATCATTTAACAAGCAATCAGGTCCAGCAACTTGCCATTTTTCAAGATTTTACATGGTTTAACAATTGACATTTTAGTAATTGGCATGTTTAACTCGTAAAACATTATGTCTATTTTTCCATTCAAATTTCTCTCATGGAAATAAATAATATATTCATCTGGTTAAAAAAAACACAGCATCTGGATCATTTATAGACTGAAATTACTCATGAATCTCCTTTGTTGACAATGATGCATTAATGTTATTTATAACAGACCCTTTCAATAATTTCCAATATTCTTTCGCATTTGACAATCTAGCTGATTCAAGTTTTAGCGTCTGTTTTTTGTCATATATAATTATTATATTTCTTTTGTCTAATTGTCTTCTTATATCCACTTCTGGCCTGCATCATATTTGTTCTATTATTATCACAGGGCTTTTTTCTATACCTGTTTAAATGTTGATAGTGAGTAACTTTTAAATGTTTACACTCGTCATCACAATTCCCATTGCTATTTTCAAACGTATGACTAAAACTATTAGTACATTTCTTTTTAAACAACGTTGAAGATACATTATTTACAATACCGCAAAATGCATTTAAATTAGTATCAAGACCCTCCATACTTTGCGCATTACAAATACCATTACACAATTTATTAAATATTTTTATATGATATGCTTAAACACACAATAACGCAAATTATGAACAATACAATCTTAGTTTTGACATTTTCTGTTCTTCAAATACTGTTCCCTTTCTTTCAATAAAGCCATCGTACAAATTACCCATGAACCTTTTATTAAGATATCTAAACATGCATTTCAAATTCCCTATTCACAATTTCATTGTAATGAAAATACCCCCCCCCGCCCTCCCCCAAACAACGCAGCATGTCGAAAAGTAATAATTTGTAATTTAAAGTTGTAATTGTAATGCAAAATTACACTGAAATACTGACAAAAGATCTCCTTTCGTACAGACAGTCTTGGTTATGTAACGAATTTACACATTAAACAAGGTTTGCAAATCATGCAGGGCATGAATTAATTTTGAAGGATCATTGTAGGTAACCGCCTCCCTTTAAACAGGTTTGAAATTGTAACGTCCACGTCCATTTTATAGAGATAAGAATGCATCCATTTATTGACGGGCTATTTATATGCGGAGTAAAGTTGTATAATAGTTATAGAACATCGCAGTTAATAATCACAGCTTGTATTTTTACATTTTCATCGACAGCTTAAACATACATGTCACATATTAAATAGAAAGACTGCATCCTGTATAAAATGTATGTGTACATGGCACACTAAAATACTTAATTTATTTAAGACTATTTATCTATAAAGCTATATAATCATATCATATTCAATATATAGATACATGATAAAACATTGATAAAGGAACAACATTAAAAGTAGACATAAGGTGGCTGTCTCGAAACATGAAACGAATTGAACCAAAATCTATTAAAATACTACATCGAAAATAAAGTTCAAACAGCTGATTTCTTGAAATAAAAAATACAATAATTAAGGGTGGTTGCTATAGTCTCCTTTACTATTATGTGTACATGACCAAAACCTTCCCTTTCATAAACATAATTCAAACTTGGCATGCCCACTGAGAATCAGGTTTGAAAGAGAAATCGTACATTAAAATCATATGTCACCGGCCTTGAATTTGAATTATCTGCCATTGAACACAGAATCTTGTTATATGTGTTTCCGATTTTCAAGGGCAGGATTTGCACGATAATGGTCGGTGGCCTTTGACTTATGTTTCAGATCTCTGTTTCAAGTGTGATTCTCAGTCAACATGCCAGATTTGAATGAATTATTTGAAACGGAAAATGTTGGCCATATATTCATGTAGGAAACTGCAGCAAACGTCCTAAAAAGCAAACACTTATTTTATGGCAGCATGTATTTACATTAATCAACTAACCAAATTCAATGTATACATCTGTTTTGGAAAAGAAGAGTGACAGTCTCATAATGGGCTGAGCATCTGTCATTCTCCAATATATGTATATATAAAAGTCTTCAAACTACTTGAAACTAGTGGATTTTAAGTGTGGACATGTTCAGAAGAATTACAACAAGTCACCAAGGGCATTGTTAAATAATAGCCATATAACCTAATGATATCATTTATTATTATGTTAATATCCAACTTGGTAAATTTATCCCCTTATGCTTATATTTGATTTCAATTCAATTCAAGGAGAATCGTTTTGTTTAATCACTGGTCGCTTAAAAATAGTAGCAACCAAAAGCAACGTTTGTCATTCAAGAGTTTATAGGCTCGACTGTTTCTCTTAACAATGCACTAGTACTCGTTTTTCATAAGAAGCGTATGGTAAAATAGTTGCTGATATAGGCTATATCTTTTTACCCATAACAAACTATCAACTTGTATCAACTAAGAAGTATAGATCACCCTAAGGATTGTTTTAAAAATTAAATATATAATCCAAATTTCATCAAATATTCCAACGACACACTTTCTTTTTAAAGGGAGAATATACCATGTAAATAACTATCCTACTAACCAGTACATCACTGCATGATTTACACACCTTGGGGTCGTTCTATGTATATATTTTCCATCTGCTGTAGTAACGGTTTAAGTATGTTTTGAACTCTTAATTTCAAGTCGGCACTGTTAAACATTTATTGTGGAAAATTATCATTTCATTTTTATCGATATTATAGATTTTGATAGTACAATTTTGTGTTATTATCATATTTTTTTTTAAATAGTACTATTATCATCATCATTATGATTATTTTATACTCAACTTCATACTAAAGGGAACAAGAAACACGTGGTATAAACTAATTATTTATTTTTGGCAAAAACTGGCTAGATACACCAAGACTAGATGAACTAAATATTATTATATGCAAGATTGCAAGACCAAGTGCATGACTAGACATATTACAAACAACACAATTATGACATAATACTAGTCTGGTGTAATCGAGCCAGCCTGCTTCCACTTTTCTTGGGGACAAGGCTATTTCAAATAGCCGAATGCCCAAAGAACCTGTTCTGCAGCATACAACACACGCACGACAAATGAAGCAGAACAAGTTCATCCCCAAGAAAGGAATTTGAAACATGACCTTCCTGACTGAGCAATACGAGAATGACATGATAACATTTATAATGGATAGAGTATAGAAAGAAAAAACAAAGTATATATGAGACATACATGAATTAACCTTTGTAAAGCATGTACATAAATACAGGCATCTACGATGGCAGACACAGCCTACGATGACAGGCTTCATGAAGAATGCAAGAGTCTACTAGGGCAGGCTGGAGTCTGCGATGCTGACTCAGCCCACGATTGGGGGCTCCAGCAAGGAATGCAAGTCTACGATGGCAGACTAAGCCTACGATGGCAGGCCTCAGACAAACAGTCTACGATGCTGACTCAGCCCACGATGGCGGGCTCCAGCAAGGAACGCAAGTCTACGATGGCAGACCAAGTCTATGATGGCAGACCTCAGACACAGCCTACGATGGCAGGCTTCAGACGGAAAGCTAAAGTATACTATGGCGGTTTGAAGATTCTGCAATGCAGAACCAGCCCAAGATAACAGGCCCCAGACCGGAATGCAAGATTGATGACAAACTCGGCCTTTGATGGCAGACTACAGACCGAAATGCAAGTTCATACAATCAGGACAAAAGTCTACCGACAGGTGTGCCGGAGTCTACAATGCAGTAATAGCCTACCATGAGAGGCTACTAACCGAAATTCATGAGTATATACAACAATATAAAAATATAATGTTAGGAATATATGTTTGAACCAAATTCAACAAATAAGTATTGACAACAAACATTTAAGCTGCTGACTAGGTAGCTAAATGTCAAACCACATGTGTGACAAATAAATTGTTGATTCTGAATCATTTTTAGCGCATAGCCTGCGCTAAATAGTCCTAATTTAATTTAGACATAGAAATCTGCGCTGCTTTAATCGTATCCTGGTTTGTTTGAATGTACCTAGTATAACAGTATGAAGACCACCTTCCCAATGTTTTTTATCAGGTGGTCTTCCAATCTAATCTGAGAGCAAGTAGTTGCTGCGCCTATCCGTAAGCTATGACCGCTATAAGGTTTATCATTTAATCCTAAACACTGTATCACAAACTTAAGATTGCTGATAAATTTCTGTCTAGTGAGAGGTAACCCATCATTGGTAACATAGAGAGCTGCCGACTTGTGAGCCTGTATATGAGCTCTGCGTACTGATAAATATTTTTGTAATGCACCCAAAGGGCAAACAACATTGTCTGTGGCATGAATGTGAATGTCAACACCTTGTCTAAATGGATCAGTTTTAGATGTCTATAAAGTAACGATGATTTCACCATGTGCTATTACAACATCGCTCAAACACAAATTATCATTCTCTGAAAAGTGATCCTTCACCGTAAATTCGCCACATCTCAAAAAGCCGAAGAAAGCAAGCGTACAACAAGATGTCATCAGGACGTCATCATGATGACAAAAGCAGCCTTTATTTAAATAACTGACTATCCTGGACAAGATAGAAATGTCGATTGGAAGACGTTTCGTTTGTTTAGGAGGCTCCTTACGTTTCACTCCATGTAAGAAGTTATATATTCTGACGTTTGTATCATTAGATTGAAGCGGTGTACTCACTCCATGTCGAATATAATGGTGACGGACTCCACATAAGTAAATCTTTATCGTAGAATACTGAACTTGCACATATTTGTTTAAATAAGCAATAAATTTAATTAAAATATCTTCCGAAATAGGCGGTGTAATGGATGTGGAGCCCTCATAACCGCTTTTTTTAATGAATGTTCTATATTGCTTTAATCCAGTAGCATAAACTTCTTTCGTGTTATCAGAGAGCGAATTGTCCCAAATATCCTGGACTACTTTTTCCAGGTCCAAAATATTTCCGTCTCGGTTGTGCATCGTTCCGGATGTAAATTGGCGTGTGGCGCTGCTGTGCGAAATCTCTGCATCTGAAATCGAGACAAGGCATCTGCGATTATATTGGACTTGCCGGGAATATGTCTAGATTTAAATGTGAAAATGTTTCTGGCAGCTAACCAAGTCATATTTCTCATTAATTTCATAATGTTAAGGCACTTAGAGCGACCTGTATTGAGTATGTTTACAGTAGCTTCATTATCACACAGGAAAATAATTTGTTTACACATCCATTGTTTTCCCCACACCACAGCTGCTGCCACAATAGGATATAGTTCACGGAATGCCATAGATGCATCCGCCTCGACACTGTTAGGCCACTCTCCAGAAAACCACTGATTTTGAAAGAAAGCTGAAAACCCCAATGTTGAGCTTGCATCGGTATAGAGCTTCAGTTCATCCGAGGTACAGAACTTGTCCTCATAAAACATGGAAACACCATTCCATTTATCTAAGAAATGCAACCACATTGACAGATCTTCTTTACACTCCTTATTTAAATGAATATAATGGTGCAGTTTACGTACAGATGTTGTTATGTTTATGAGGTAGGATACGAAACTTCTTCCTGGTACAATGACACGTGAGGCAAAGTTAAAGTGACCTAGCAATTGTAACAACTCGCGTTTTATGCATGATTTGCGTTGCGAAAGAGTTTCTATGAATTGAGTTATTCTTTCAATTTTTTCTCTAGGGAGCCTAGCTTCTAACTGATCTGAATCTAACACTACACCTAGATATTCCAAGACTGTTGTAGGACCTACAGTCTTCGCTTTAGATAGAGGCACTTGTAGTTTACCGAAAATCAATGTCAACAATGCCATAGTTCAATCCCCATCTGAATTTGAACTTTGTACAGTCAAAAAGTCATCTAACAAATGAAAAATAATTGAAATGCAATAGTTATTCTCTGCTATCCAACAAATTGCCCGTGATAAGTTGTCAAATATTTTTTGCGATGACCGACATCCAAAAACAAGACGAGTGTACACATAAACCTATTTCTCCATTGAATCATGTAGAATGGCATTTGCTCTGGTTTGATGGGTATTAGTTTGAATGCATTACACAAAAGAGCTCCTTTACCTTGCTCTCTTATAGCTTGAATAGCATCATCTATTCTCACATAACTCAAACTACACATATCCTTGTCAATTAAGCTATTGATGCTATAATGTTTTATATCATCGTGTGGCGACGACAGGTCAACGATAAGTCTTTTCTTGCCCGAGAACTTCCCTTCTACAACACCGATGGGCGAAACACGAAATCTTGTAAATGGGGGTTGGTCGAACGGCCCTTGTAAAAATCCATTGTCTAATTCAGATTGAATTAAATTGTCTACTATGTCCGGTTGCCTTAATGCTGATAATAGATTTTTACATACTTTATTGTTTGAAGGCGTGGACTGCATCATAGTGTCAAAGCCGTTTTCTAACCCTTCACATAAATAATTTACAAATGCTGTATCTGGATGGTTACGAAGTTCGGAACATAATGCCTCTACATTTATCGGTGAAGTTGTTTCAAATTGTCATGCCTTATTCTTCGAATCGCCATTAAGAAGGTCCGTCTCCCCTTTTATGTTTAATGTAGGGCACATTAGTCGTGAATGGTTCTGGCTCATACAACTGGAACATCCATGGAATCTGGTACACATCCTTCTGTTACAGCCGCTTGCCGCATTGAAGTTATTGCATACCACAGTCCCATTATGAAAAATTACTTTTCGGCCATACTTATCCGTATCTTGAGTAACCATTCTGTTACTTGCTTGTGACCCTGTAGCCGAGTAGCGATGCTGTGCGGAAATGTCTTTTACCGCATCCTGGTTGCAGAAGTCGGACTCATGAAGGGTCGATGAGCAATGTAGGCACTGACGGGCACGTGTGTCCCCAAGAATGAGCTGAAATAGTTCGGTGTCCCGTCTAGACCAGTCTACTGGGATTCTCAATTTCACAGCCTCCGCTGTCTTGCTGGCGAAAGCTTAATGATAATCATAAAATCTATCTCCGTAGAACGCATGCATCCGAGCAATATCCGTTTCATATGCGTCTAGCTCTTGTTGTCTATGTGGCCACTTAGCCACCATGATCCGTCGGTATTTTCCGAATGCTACTCTGAATTGTTCTATCGTGAGACGTTTTTTGAGGCGGCTGTCCGGTTTTGCATCTATAGAACGTGTCGGTTCGAAGTCTGGGATCAAAAGTGATGCCAGATTAACATTTCTGCCATCTACAATTTGTTTCTTAACTGCATCACTGACAATGTCAATGTTGGTAATCATGTTAGCAGGGATTCCATTCTTGGAGTTAGCTGCTATATGACGTATGTTATCTAATGCATTGTCATACGTACCGGACGACTGCGATGAGGATTCACCATCCAAGTCGTTTAAAGTTGGATAGTCGTTTGATATCGCCGTATGGTTGATTTTGGAGGGAACGTTCACGGAAGCTGGCGTTAATTGTTTAACTGTCTCAGTGAATGCGCTCAACGTCGAATTTAATGTCTTCATGCATTCTGTGAAAGCATTATTTTGCTCTCTGGAGGTTGAATTTGAATCTGACACGGTGACGGTATCCCGAGGCACAATAGGGGACCGACTTCTGTCTCTGCTAGAGTTCCCTGACACAGTATTTTCCTTCTGTATGTTCTCTTTGTACAGAGTTTTCAACACACTCTTAGCTAATGAAGCGGGAACATGGATTCCCTTTTTCTGTAATGCTTCTCTTAGTTGATTATTAGTCCAGTTTTCAATATCGTTCGGATCATACGTTTTTGCAGCGGAACGGGACCGTCTAGCCGCCATTGTTTAACACAACTTATTTTCCAAACTTAGAGTTAAATATGTGTGGTAAATGTCACTCCATAGATTAAAAAAATATATCCGCGGTTTAAAAACACTTTTAACCACAATAAATCCGAACTTTAAAGATTTGAAATGCAAATCAGGAAGTTTATCAATAATAATAGACACCGAAAAACGAGTTGGCTTCGTGCTCGACAATCTGACATAAATTACTGAAGTTCCTAATCTACCGCCAATGAAATCGCCGCTGTTAATCATGTGATGTTCGTTTACATATTTCTTGGTCGGCGATTACCAATGACATTGCCGCGATGCGTCACCTGACCTAATCGATACTATTTTTATCCTTGTAACACTTACATAAATCCATATTCGATTAACATAATTTAACTACCGGTGCTACTATTATCATCATCATTATGATTATTATAACTATGTCTCATACAATGTTTAGTTTTAAATACATGTGTTTTTTTTAATCTGTTTACAAAATAACGTTATAGAAACAAAAAAACAAAAATAATATCAAACAGGGAATGCCACGTACCAAAAACGCAGCCTCCCCAAAACGAGCCCCACAACACCCAGAAGTGCACACCACCAACACACACACACACACACACACATAATTAATATCACGGTTTTAGGGACATCTTTAGATTTTAGCATGAACGATGTTTTTAATAAAGTAACGAAGTTTAACTTTTACTATTTAGTTAACCTAAATTAGCGAGCCAGGTAGGAATGATTTAAACAGCAAAACTACATGCATGACAAGGTGTATAAATCATTCAGCGTTGTACTGTTTTGCTAAACCGCTTTTTACACGATCTTCTCTCCCTTTAAACAGAAATATGCCTAATACGCTCAATAATGTACTGTTTTTAGATTTCGCTGTATATCATTTGTTATGTGCAGCTCGTAATAAATAGTTTCATATTCAACCTGATGGATATAATGTTTGCACTTTAGACAATGCAGCGTTTTCATTTAGCGTTTAGCCAGCAATGATAAAATTTTGTTGTGCTCACATTAATGGAATATTGAAAATGGCAAACGTTATATTTTCTACAAATAATCTAATCCGGTGTTGAAACATTGAATGCAAATTGTTAGCTAACATAAGGCTTCGTTTACATACAACAAGTTTCTTGTTCAAGACATTAAAGATAAGGCAAAGTTATGACTTGTACAAGAAATTTTTCTACACAAGATCTAGCAAGAATTGCTTTGACAATTAATCACAAAATAGCGGGAAGATGTCTTCAGCACATAATATTGTCTTTAGCATGCAGACGAGTTTCTGAATTTTTTTAGAAAATATGAAATTAATGGATTATGTTTTTAAAAAAATGCATTAATAAGTGTTTTTATCGAGAAAAATCTTTAATTGAATGACCAATACATATCAAAATGGCTTTTAAATTTCATCTTAAAAACTCTATTTTTTGTTTAGTGTGATAGTACTTTGCACTTGTATCATATAAATGTTCCCTTTCTTGGTATAAATTGATCAGTTGGTCAACTTTGTCCTTTGACCAAGCCATTGTGTACAAAATTTTAAAAAATGTACCTGATTTACCTCTCTCACACCTGTTTTTCCCATTAAACATTTCTTATCAGAAATTTGACAGCCAATAAATTGTAAAAAAATAGAACAGGCTCTATTCTCATGCAAGAAAATTATCGCATATTATGTCACATAAATTCTGACAAAAGTGGGTGTTTACATATGAAAAATTATTGTACAAGACATAAATAGTACTTATCTTAATGTCTTGTACAAGAAACTTGGAAGGTGTAAACCCCCACTAAAATGTAAGCGATAATATATGAGAATGTTACGGAGGTCGCTGTCGAAGTATTTCAATGATAATGACCAGAGTAAAAACTTTATTTATGTCATTCTCTGCAGCGAAGGTTGTCAATTATTTCAGACACTCTGTTTCAAAATACAAGTCGCCGAAAGGATACATAGTATAGTTGTGGCCACAAGTGTTGGAACATCAAGTATTTTTGACAACACGTCTTTTCGGTCAGATCAGCCGTTTATACTGTTTTATCTAGGCGTACAATTTCAATTCACAATTTCATCTCGCCTCTGCACAGCATCAATTTACCTATTTTCAATTTGAAACATATCGATTGCTTTTCTGTGCATAACAAGCAATAACAATAAGGTGTTTACTGTTTTAACCCTGTTGGCTTCCATTGTCTTTGTTGCGTAATCTAAAATTTCAGAATATTAATATTAGTACAACAAACATTTTTGTGAGTTCAAATCTTGTATACCGATATTTTCCTAACATTTGATGTGTTTTTCTGGAGGATTATATTTACCTTTTCCTATTGCCATTTTTAGTTTTCTTGAATATTTGTAACATACAATATTTATTTATTTTACATTATTGTCACTGTGACTAAGGAATATTTCTTAAGTTGATCAAAATTTAGAAATTACGGATTTATTCCTTTGTAAAACATTAAAAAATCCAAATTTGCAATAGCATTGCCTGTAGGAAAGAAGTAACACACGTCACTAGATCAGTCTATAATCTACAAGAATACTATTTTAATTTACGTTTCATTATAGCCACCGTTTATTTATGTAATTAAGACTTCGGCAAAATGTTGGTGTACTTGATGACTTCATCACGGTGATTGTTAGAACTTATTCTTAGATTCAACGGTGCGAAAAAAGTACTGCGTGAACTGTTCTGGTTTTTCAAAAATGTCAGTGGTGGTGCAAAAGTAGTTAACTAGACAGATACAAATTCCAACTGAACCTTCAAAAATGAATCTCAAACTTTGTACCTATGGGCTCTTGCTCGATTTTCACAAAATAACCATGCAAGTACATGTGATAAACCGGTCACTTACTAGTATGAAAGTATATGTCAATAACGGTCACTTATTGGTATGAAAGTACATGTAAATAACGGTCACTTACTAGTATAATAGTACATCTAATAAACCGGTCACTTACTAGTATGCAAATATTTTCGATCGTCGACTAAAACAAGACAACGGCGTCAGGAAAGTTTGAAGATGTGGATTACCTGTTGTGTGAATACATATGGAAACATCTACATAATGTTTCAAACCATATATCTATTGATAATTTTACTTTAGATTAACAAGACATAATTAAAAAACAACAGAAGCATTACGCAGTTTTACCAGATCAAGTTTTTAAACTGTTAGGGTATGAAATATACAAATTATTCTTTGAAGCTACCCCGCTCACGTTCATTTTCAATAAAACAAACTGCCACATACCTTTTTGGTAAAGAGAGTTCACCGTAGGTACTAGCCTTGTTAACAAATCGATGACAGCTCTGACATTTTGTTATAATAATAGTGTCTTATTTCTTTTTGTAAACATGAGCCCCGTCACTTGTTTTATGTCGCGAGAGTAAGAAGAAACTTTTTTTCAGAAATGTATAGTATTACTTTGCACATACAATTAAAAAGATCAAACGTTTGGATTCTATGTTTTGTTAGGCGCTTCCTAAAGCGTTTTAACTTATCAGGTTTACTGTTGTCGGGAACTTTACAAACGTCGGTCTAGTGCAGTTTGATGGTTTGACGTCACATAACATGTGACTGTCGAGAACAGTTGTTTAGGAGTTCCCACTGGATTATATATATTTGTTTTTGTATTGGTATGAAAATTACAAATATCGTGTACAGTTTTAAAGATATTGTTACGTGAGTGAAAATTACACTGCTGAAAGTATTACATGAAATCCGAACCCACTGTTCTTGACGTCATCATGCATACCCCATGGCAAACATATTTCTGTGTCGTATAAATTAAGATATAGAAATATAATATATTGAAATATCAACATACATAAGATTTGCTATCGTCATCGTTCATGAGTTTATATCGATTCCCCATGATTAACGAGACGGTTCATAATTGCGACTTCAACTTCTATTTACATGTTAGGGAGCTGCGCTTTAGTATGGAGAGAGTTGATATGTACTGGACTTTGCATCGTTACCTTATTTTCATAAAATGTGACTATATTTAGAGCTTGATTAAGTTTGACAGTAGGTATCCCTATTGTGTCACTGCAAAACATATTAAGAATATAGCTGGATGTAAATTTTGCTATTGAGTTGAAACTGAATTACACTAATTATCGCGTAAGTTCCTCAGTGTATGCTATTATTTGTTTATCATTTTGTAATTCGGTAAAAATCATAATTTTCGCAATCATCAAAATTATAGCACTCCGTATTAAAGTATATGATTAAGTTGTAAATAAATTATGAATCGACCACATGAAGTTACCGTATGACACAAATTGTACATCTACTGGCTCCGTCGTAGGGGTTTGTTAAAGCTAATGTGGTAAAATGATTTATTTTTGGATGTAATAATGCGTTTGCATTGGTACTGTATAAACTGTTATATTTTTGAGATAAAACCGGTGATGTTGAACTCAAATAGTTCATCTTGTGAAAGAAACCATAAAAGTTGTATTCCTGTCCTGCCTTCCATGTCGTCGCTTCATAGATAGAGACAAAAAAAACAATTACTTCTGAATAGAGTCCAATATTATAAAATGTGACAAGGTTACTATGTTTATGAAGTTTAAGAATACAGTTGAGTTCTGTTGTGTTCATATTTCTAAACAAAGTCTCAGCGACCTGTGTCTTGTCAATGTGGACCTGACAACAGCATTTTAAGATTTACACCAAAATATCAATGTAGCATGGGTCATTATTTTTAACTACACATGTGTGTGTATCCTTCTTGAACATCATCAGTTACATAGGTTATCAAAACAGACGTATGAGACCGTCCTCTTGTTTTATTCCAATCTATAAATTTTTCATTAATTACATAAAATTTGTATTTGCTTTATGTGTATGTAATTATACTATTTCTTAATATATATAACAAAACATAAAAAAACGAAACCACGTTAAACAGTCCTGACGCAAAGAGGATTGATATGTTGATGTTAAATAAATGCATGTGCATCTGTTGGTTAATTCTAATGATTGCAGCTTCAACAGGACCGATTACGATTATCCATTGGTTACGATGCTGGAATCTACAGCCAGCCTCTGGCAGTCCTATCTAACTGATCACAAGCACCAAATTTAGATAGGAAATGTTGTAATTCCTGGGCAAATATTACCAAGGGAATGCCACAGGTATCCATTTTAGGTCCCCTGCTTTTTAATGATTTTATTAATAATATATTTTTATTCATCAGCAAAGGTCACAATAAAAGAATCTATTATCCTCATGGAATGGGAAAGAATGCAAGTGTATTGCTCGTAACTCTTGATGATGTTCCATATCACAAGTCCAGCTAGCTTTTTATGTTGTCTTTTATTGTGTGCCTTATTCCTTGATTATATTTTGACCTGCGTGCAACTTTGATTTCAGTTTGATATTTTGTTGTTGCTAGTCTAAATTTAAATTGTGTTGTCTGCCCTTTTTTGTTTTTTACATTCTTGCATGTGTGCTCATGATGATGTTGCTTAGTTTGCAAACATATATATGTATGTGCTTCATTTATCTGCTAGCTATTTGTTTGTCATTATGCATGTTTATGAATTCAGTTGTATATCTCACATCTTAGTATTTGTTTAACCTAATGCTTATACCCGCAGAGCTTTCTAAAACTCTTGTCAATGTGATAACTTGTTAGTGCCACAATTCTTTTTATGATTCTTTGAAAATTATTTTAGTTATGCAATATTATCTCAATATACTTGCAAAGCCTTTTGCAAAGGTCTGCTATCATTTTGTCTTATTTTTTTATCTGTTTGAGATCTCTTGCTTTATAGTTTAGTATTTTGTGTTTTAATTTTAGTCTAGTATGCTACTCATGTCACTTCAAATCTGATTTTTGCTTTTCAGTATCTGTATTTTCTTCTTTTTAAGCCTTTTTAAACCCTCTGGTAAGATTATCATGATTATCATAGCTCTTAGCTTGAATATTTGACCTTTTAACCTCATTTCATTTGTCTACAGCTAACTATACATAATTATGTTGATTGTATACTTATGTTATATAGTCGGTTATAAAAGCTCATTAGAGCTTGTGTTTCTTGTACATGTCTTCCCGACTTAAAATAAATCGTATCTTATTTAAGTTTACCTTATTTTATCTTAATCATTCAGCTGTAGGAATTAGGTTTATGTGGGTTGGTTTAAAAAGTTATACTTCTGTTAGGTATTTATATGATATATTTTAACATTGATATAATTTCAATGTAAATCGCAGATTGTAATATCATTATAATTCTACATTAGGAGACAATGCAAGGAAAGGAACGGATGGGTCATATTGAAGGCCACCACGTCATTTATATAACAAACCGATCAAACCATATTCTTATTACGTAATAATACCTGGATAATGGTTTTTTTAGGTAATGTATCATAAAGGCATTTTATTATTGTTTTTAATAATGTACGTGTATTCCGGAAGGAAAAACTGATAAACCACTTCTGACCAGGTCTTTTCATATTGTTTTTCATAATGAACGTGTGTTACGGAGGTTGAAACTGCTAAAACACGTCTGACCCGGTCTATTTTCTATTGTTTTTAATAATGAACGTGTATTACGGAAGGAGAAATTACTAAACCACTTCTGACCAAGTTTCTTTCCGATTGATTTTAATAATTTATGTGTGATACGCAGCGCATAACTAAAATCACATTTCTGTCCGGACAATTTCCTATAGCTTTTAAAGATTTATAAGGGTAATGGAAGGCGCAACAAATAAACCTGTAATGGCCTTGTCCGAGTCTTATTGCTTTTAATGACATGCGTGTATTACGGATAGCACAACTACAAACACACTTGTGGCCAGGTCCATTTCAACTGAATTCAATGATATTTATGTGGTACGGAGATCACGACTACTAAACAATTTTTGAAGCTGTCCATTTCATACTGCTTTAATAATGTACGCGTGTTACGCAGGGCACAACTACAAAACCACTTGTGGCCCTGTCCATTTCATAAGGCTTTTAATATTGGGGTTTGTTACGGAGAGAAGAGCTACACAACTTTTGCGGTCAGGTCCATATCTACAGTAACTGCTTTTGATAATTAATGTGTCTTAAACATCTACTATAACAATTGTTGAGCTGCCCATTTCCTATCGCTTTTAATTATGTATGCGTGTTACGCAGTGCACAACTACAAACACACTTGAGACCCGGTCTATTTTCTATATCTTCTTATAGTTTACGTGTCTTACGGAGAAGGATACACGTACGAAAACAATTGTTTTCCCATGTTTTTTAATGATGTACGTGTGTTACAGAGG
>JAFMSR010000010.1:4251248-4423223 GCA_022818135.1 Saxidomus purpurata | reverse complement strand
CGTTGTGTTAATAATTACTAAAGCGAAGCTAAAATATACCAACTTTTTAAATTTATGGAATTTTGTACTGGTTACAATCAAAGAAATTTTAAAGTAAACCAGTGGACGTTAACTGTCTTGCTTTTATCATTTGAATTCATAAGCTAACTTTACACTATTTGATATACTGCAATATATAAACCTATTTCTAAAACGTCATGCACATAGTTAATGTGGTTTGTGCAGAAGAAACAGAAGTGTTTTTCTCGAAATAATCTAAATCCAACCGTATTCGATGCATTTTGGAGTGGGATTTGATTCAGAAAATCGGTTTTCATCGGAAAAACCGGGTGATAAATTCTTCATTTACACAAACGCCTTAAGTATGCGATTTGAGTTTTCAGTTGTTTTAAATCTTGTACATGTATTTGTATATTTCCCGCGCAACATAGGACCAGTATTAGATTGGGTGGTTAGTACATACCCCATGCATATGTGCATGTCGGTAGAACTGACCAAGGATATTTGGTCATTCCACAATATATATGGGCAAAGTCCTCAAAATAACTCTCATCAGGTCTTTTTCTACTTATATATATTGGGGATATATATCGTTTATTTTTACCTGGGATAGGTAAATGATAAGGCTCTTCTAATCATTCGAACATAATTATGTATGTAATACAATTGTCATATTATCAAATATGATGAGCTAAATTATAGATATTTTTTAGTAGTACAAACTGTTATAAATATATGGTCACATTGATCGTACATATCATGGTGCTAATCATCAACATATCTGACACACATATTAGAATGAGTTAATATCATATTTTGTATACATATTTCATATTGTATTTTCAATGCTTAAAATAAATGTATGTTTTATAAAAAGTAAATAGGTTCTAACAATATGAAAACGTTTTTACCAAATGTAATTCACTTTTCCCCTTAATTCATCACATACTACAATAACTTTTGAATACATTTGTAGTTTAATAGCTATGCTGAAATACGTAAAACATTTTGTTTTGTTCTGGGATGTGAAGTTTGTAACGAAAACAAGCACACTTAACAGTTCTAATCTTAAATCATAATAATAATAATAATAATAATAATAATAATAATAATAATAATAATAATAACAATAATAATAATGATAATAATATTGATAATGTCTTTATTTCCAGAAAGTAAAACTCATTATGCAAACACATTAAAGACAAAATGTACATACATATTTACAATGATGCAGTCTATATACAACAGAGTAACAGTATTAATCATACAAAATGCATAACCGACTTAATATCGGCAATAAGATAAAGAGTGGGCCTCGATAGCTCAGTGGTTAGGGCGTTCGCCTCCGGAACGGGAGGTCCCGGGTTCGAATCCCAGCCGGAGTACGAGGTGTGTCCTTGGGCAAAGACACTAAACCACACGTGCCTCAGTCTACCCAGCTGTAAATAGGTAGCAGCGATGAAAAACTCGCTGCCTCTCTCTCGCGAATGTGATGACATCTGGAATGAGTGTTCGAGAGCGTTTAAATAAGCTACGGAGCTTTCTTCGCGATCGAAATAAAATAAATTCGTATAAAATAAACTAAGATAAAGAGCAAACATCTGTGTTTTATAATGTGCTGTAATTAGTCATTAAAAATAGTTTGTAATGATACTTCAAAGCATTTAAAGAGACTTAATTTCTGGTGGTTTCTGGTATGGAATTCCATGTCTGCATAGCAACGATTTTAAACGTATGTTTAAAGGTCCATTACTAACACCAAATCGAATTTTCTTTAAAATATGGAATCGTAACGGGGTATTTCACCTTTTGTTAATGTTGTCTGCTGCTTAGACACATTTGATTGGAACGCGCATCACATGTACCCAATCACAATCTCTTAAATTACCGTATGTTCTACTGGCTAACTGCATATACGGAAAATCACGAAGTCTCGTTTTGTACGTTGCTAGGTCGGTTGCCTAGATGTTTGAATGTTGCAGCCAATCATTATAAAAATTCTTATTAGTTTATGTGTACTGTTGCGGCAAAATATGTATAAATTGGGAGAACGACGCTCGCTCAAGGGTTCCTTCTATCGCTGCACAAGCGTCGAGTTCCCCACCTTTCTTTAGGCCTAGAGTAGGGTTTTCATTGTATAGTTTATTCATTGAATTCATTTTGTACGCATTGGGATAAGAGACTGATGTATAAATGCATAAAATTTAGTTCTCTCATTTCATGTAGACTTGGTAGCGGAAGTTGTCCGACTGGGTTCGAACCTCTGTCCGAAATTCACTTCCTGTCCACTTCCCCCGGGTTAGGAAGGCGGTGCCCGTTACAAGACCACCCAGGTCAATCTAAGGAAATACACAAACATTCACTCGTTTTTTCTGCAAACAGGGAAATACTCCACGGCTATTGTAAAGTTTAAGAAGCCAGTTCCAAACTGTATTTCCCTGTTACAATTCAAGATATAAAAGAAAATTCGATTTGGTGTTAGTAATGGACCTTTAAGGTTTTCTTTATTCTTGCGTGTGTTATATTTCTCTTTGAGTTGGATCGTAAATTGTATATTTTGTAATCGGAAACAGTGATAAACACAGTCTTTAAAGTACAGCGCCGTGTGCAATAAACATTTGTCTACTCAAAATTCGAGTGATACGTATGCACTGTTTTGAAGTTTGATAATCTACTATGTACAATTTACTATTTAGCTAGTAATTGCCCGGTTAACGTAGAAAACGAAACCGTAGGTAGAATAACCTCCCGTTATAACAAAGTATAATGAGAAGAAAATAATGAGTGATTGAATCTTACAGCCACTAATTATCTGTCTTAAACAGATATAAACGTAAGTTTTCGGGAAAAGAATATTTTCATCACGATCATCACATCATCATCATTATGTTTATGTTATAAATGTCTATTTGTAATCTATTGTCGCGAAAATATGCGTCAAATTAATAAAGACAAACGTATCAGTCAATACAGTAAACACAACGACCGAATATCCAGATATTCGTTTGAAAGGCTGACCGAATATCCGAATACCGATTATGCTATTCGTTGACATCCCTACTTTAAAATTAAATGACCTATTAAAGTGGTAATGGAAATTACTTCTTGTAAAGAAATACAAATAAAAGTAAATATGTCATCCAACTTGGATAGAGGTGCAATTCAATGTACATGTACTCGAACATATCTGATTTAGCACATGAATTTTCTTTCGAATTTAATTCCTGTCGTGAAGAAATTCTTACCACTTTTTCATACTTTCGTAATTAACCATTTCCTGCTTTATTATACGTATAATATTATATATCGGTTAAAACACTGGAATTCATTCACCTGGTTGCTTTCTAACATTGTAGTCAACTTCTTTTCAATTAAATGACTTTAAGCAATTTCGACATCCAACGAATTACAATCTCAAATCATTTGTTTTCAGAATGACTTGACCTGAGAACCTATGTCCTGGGTAAAAGAACGATTGTTTACAGATTTTAAAGTAAGGGTAAATATAACTTCTGTCCCTATAGTAAATTCTGTCCTAATAGTAAATTCGTTTATTATTGAATGTAGAACATACAAGTATGTGAAAATTGTTTTTATTCTTGGCTTATAAATCAGGCCCAAGTGGTCAAAGGCCGAATGCAGTCAACTCTGTGTTAAGACCACCTCCGAATAAAGACATATGTTCTCGAATAAAAGCCAGCATAGTGATCACAGTGCTCTATTTATCTATAGAAGAAGCACCTGTGAATAAAAACCACATACTAATAAAAAACATATTTGTAGCCTCTCGACAGTTATCTTTGTTCACATGTTTGACTGTTTATGATTTCAATCCAAGATTGAAGACACTGTCTGTGTGTGAAGCCAAGGAAACAAGTTTGATCTGGTGTGTTATTGTTGATCTGTGTACTGATATGAATACATTGTCGTTTAAAATGCAAACACATATAGCACTTGTCTGTAATTGAATTCATCTGATCAGATTTGATATTAAATTTACTTGTAATGATAGTAATTACGTATTTATTTGTACTCTATAAGTTGATGTTGAAGGTATTAGACCCGTAATAAGCAACTCCTAGTTGCAATAAGTTTGTATATAATGTAATAATTACTAACTGCTGATAACAGTATCCGTGTTGCAGTGGTCAAGCGCACTAAATTTGTAATTTTATCACTTTCCGATCCAACCAGACCCACTATTTTCTTTTGTTTTTCTTTGCTTTTTCAAATGTATAACATAACGTGAATGTCTTTTTGCAAACAAATCTTAATTTGTTTAATTAACTATAATAAACGTGTTAAGCTTTCAATAAGGGTTGGGAAGAATAATGACCTATTTCAAAGCTGATCGTTTTAAAATCCGCTTTTGAAACCTTCATGATGTTGTGCCATTATGTTAGCATTTACGAAGAAAAACATAATCAAGCTAATTTGGTGCCTAATTGCTGTTTGCTTTGATGTATGTCCCCTATATTGTTATGGACTTTAAATAGTTTAATGATCAGATGTATCGTGATAATTTGATAAGGAACATATACTAGTGGAATGAAAACGCTGAAAATTATGCGCATGACTACTGAAAATTTGCAACATCCGATTTATTATATACCATTAGATTTATTTGAACTTTCAAGACCGGGACAGGTTGTCAGTTTTATTATATCTTTCTCATTCAACGGTTAAGTTCCTTCACAGTTTGTAGTTGAATCAGTGGAATGCTATAACTGATAAAGATGACTATCCTTGGAGCCTTTGACACATTGCTTATTATGGTTCTAATACCTTAATGCTTTGACTTTTGATATTTATATTCATTTAAAAATAAACGTAAAGGAAACAAAGTTGTTGTTCTTGTGTATGTATTGACGAAAGCAATATGCTTGTTGTTTGTAACTGGTGTATTTATCATTATGTTGTTGTATGTACTGACTTTTATAAAATCACTTTAAAACTTACTGATACATTTGTTATAAGTAAATGATTCATGTATAACTTTTGACGTTCGTTGATTGTTTTGCAATGATCTTAATCAATGTTTTGTTTTAGTAAATATTTTATTCATTTAATTGTTAAGTAAAAAGTTGTCAATAGTTAGTTTGATAGACTTAATACAGCTATTAAATTATCAAATATAATATACTTTCCGTCTCCCTATTATAAGCCATGGTAAGTTATGCACTTTCTTACCCCATTAAAATGTCATCCTGTGGTAACGCATGTCATCATCTAGTTAATTCTGTCACATTTCATTTGTGATAACATTTCACGACATAGTAACATGTTTTATGAATTAACCAATAGAAGTCTTTGTAATTTTTCACGTGTCGGCGTCGGCGTCACACATTGATTAAGTTTTTCGAACTATCCTTTTTTCAAAACCAGTGAATTATTGCTTTGAAGCTTACACTCCTTATTAACCATTATTACTTCTATTAACAGACAACAGCACGCAATTCTGTCAATATTTGTGTCAGAATTATAGCCCTTTTTCCATTTAAAAAGTACATTGAACCATTACAGATGCTGAAAATTACCATACTTATTAACCATCATTTCCTTCATCCACAGACAAAAGTGCAAAGCTCTATTAAGGTTTTTGTTAAAATTACACCCCTATTTTTACTTAGAAAATGCATTGAATCCGTGTAAAATCCACTTATGGACCTAACCCTTTGAGATATTGCTGTGAAACTTGGGAACACTTGTTTGCATGATGTCCCTTTATGGACTTAGAATCTTGGTTAAGTTTTTCGTCCACCTTTTGACGACTTAACTGTTTGAGATTTTACCCTGAAAGTTGCAATACTTGTTTACCATCATACTCTCCAAACGTAGGCAATAAAAGATAACTCTGTTAAATATTTCATTTGAATTATGAACCTTTTCGTCTTATAAACTAAAAAAGTTAAATGTTCGTACTTGTCCACTTGTTGACTGAACCATTTGATATATTACTTTGAAAGTTGAAATACTTCTGTACCAGCATTACACTATCTGTAAGAAATGGTAGATAACTATGTGTAAAGTTTTTCTGATTGTACTCAGAAATCCCTAATTAAAGTCTTGTTTGCAACAGGCACTATCAAGAACATATATCATCAACCACTTAAAGTATTTATTTAAAACTTTGCTGTAGTATTCAAGGATATCAAACAGTTAAGTTAGATAACTCTTCACTTAATACATTGCTTCTTACGACTCTTGTTTATACAGATCCTTGTTTTGCTTTTACTGCCAAAGTTTGTTTTATTAGCAAGCGCTGAGAAAATTCGAGCGCGCTGCCTTACTGACAGCTTTGTTATATTAAAGTGCACCTTTGCATCAGTGAGAATGTGGATTCATTCATGATCATTTTTTAGTTATTTCAAAGACCGTAAAACCGTATATGTGTGAATATATAGACAGAACCGCTGCAAAACATCAAGAAACAAGCACAGTGTAATGACTCCCTATCTTCCTAAAACCCAAGAAGATAAATTGTTCTGCCTTAAATTTTATTCTGTCTGTCTGTAACAGACTGTGTTATTTATCAAGTGAAATGGTCATGGTGAGCTTTTAGGATCGTTGAATATCCGGAGTTCGTCGTCCGTCGTACCTCCGTTTGTCGACAATTAGTTTGATTTACACTCTAGCATCTACATTTTTGAAGCAATCATAATGAAACTTGAAGACGATGTATATGGCCACAATACCTCGGACTATGAGTTTGATTGGACCATTACTTCCTGAATTAAGGCCCTGATTTAACAAATAAATGATTTCACTAATCCTTACCATAATAACAGATAATGTTTGTGACTATAATATCTCAGACGAGTTTGATTATGGGGTTGATCGAATAAGTTCTTCTAGAGTTATTGCCCCAGATTAGAAAAATGCAATATTTAACAATGCTACAATTCTAGCACCTTTTTCTTTACTTCTCCTTAACATATTTACAGATAATGTGTATGACCAGAAGACATCGGAACAGTTCAATTATAGACTTGATCAAATTAGTTTCTCCATGTATGACCCCTGATTTACAAAAATTGCACTACCTAACTATGTTTACACTCTAGCTCCTTTATGTTCCCATTAATCATAACAAGCTTTACAGAGAATGTGTATTACCTTAAGATCCTGGGTGAGTTAATGCATGGGCTTGTTCTGATAAGATTTTCCAGATTTATATCCCTGATTTAACAAAAATTGTAATATCTAACCAAGTTTACACTCTAGCACTTTTATTTCTTCACTTATCCTAACTATATATACAGTGAATGTGTATGACCATATGATATCAGACGAGTTAAATAATGGAATTGATCAGATTAGTTCTTCTAGAGTTATGGACCCTGATTTACAAAAATGCAATATTTAACAATGCTTACTTTATAGCAACGTCATTTTCCGATCCGGAGGTCCCCGGTTCGAATCCCGGCCGGGGCACTGGAAATTAAAGAAACTCGTTTCAGTGTTTCCCATCCATATAGAGATGAACTGGTTAGAAACTCAGAGGTAGTCACACGCGTATCGGTGCTATAAACAGGCCATGTAAGAGAACCAATGTGTCTATCCGTACACGAGCTGGTACCCGGATTGCCTTGTATCTGTATTTGTCTTTCTTCAACCTGCGCCTGTCAGGAGTCATGGCAAGTATAAAAACAAGGGGAAAAAACTTTATTTTTTCACTATTCCTTAGCATATTTTCAGAGAATGTGCATGACCATATAACATTGGATGAGTTCAATTATAGGCTTGATCGGATTAGTTTCTCCAGAGTTATGGCCCTAGATTTAACAACAATGGCAATATTTAACTATGCTTACACTCTAGCACCTTCATTTATTCACTAATCAGTAGAATATTTACAGAGGATGTGTATGACAATAGGAAATGAGTCTAGTAATGGGCTTGACATATTTAACTAAGTTTACACTCTACCACCTGCATGTCTGCACTAATCCTAGCCATATTTACAGAGAATATGTTTGATCAAAAGATCTCAGACGAGTTCAATTATGGAATTGATCGGATTAATTATGTATCATTGTTTAGTGGACCTCTACCAAGTTTGTTCAAATCATTCCCCGGGGTCAAAACTGTCCCTGCCTAAGGGGTCACTTGCTTTATATAAACTAATATAGGACCACCTTTATCAATTTTCTTCTGCAACACAACAAGGCCTCGAGCTTTGATATATGGCACGGAAAATACTTGTTTAGTGGACCTCTTCAAAGTTGGTTCAAATCATGCCCCTTGTTTGTTTATTGTGTTTTAGATAAAAGCTTCTTGTGAGTTCCTATAGCAACCAGTAACTTCTTTAGCAACCAGTGACTCCCTAAGCAATAAGTGACTTCCAGATACAAGTGACTTCCAATAGCAAACAGTGACTTACTTAGCAGCCAATGGCTTCTCTTAGAAACAAGTGACTTCTTTAGCAACCAGTGACTTCCTTTGCCAGCAAGCGATATCATGATCTTTCCTTCAGTGACTTCCCTAGGACAGTGCACTGCTACCCATGGCCCTCTTGTTAAGGACAACTCAGCAAAAATGTTTATGTTATGTACTATCCAACTTTTCTACAGCACAAAATGGAACATCAATTTTTGTTTGTTGAGGAGAGGTTGTTGCTCTACGGAGGTTAATTTGTTCAGATACGACTACTTTGGGAACTAAAACACATGTTTTTGAAGGGAGGTTTTTGCTCTTCGGCTGTGTTGTTTAGGGAGGTTGGACAGTATTCCAAAGCTTATGAGGCTACATGTTATATCCAACCATAAACTCTTGTATTTCTAGAATTTATATGTAATAGGCTGACGCACAGACCGCATATTCTATCCCGCTCAAGTCAAGGTCATACTTAGAGGTCGATGACAATCATGTTTTCCTGGCAATCATGTGAGAAACATTTTTGTTTTGTCAAAAACCAAAATATAGTTGATCATTAAATGTTCGCATGAACGTCAATTTCAGAATAACATGACTTGTCTCGTCTGTGGATAGATTTTCTCTTTTAGTAAAATGAAATTCCTTGGTGGTATAAGGATTTATTTACTCAGTTGATTCTCACCATCACCAGCCCCTTATCAGTGGACAGTGACAAATGTTTGGTTTGATGTCTGATGCATTGGACAAAATTATATAAAATATGACTATCCTCATTCTTTGTTAAACATCTCCTTCCAAGGAACTGGGGAAATTTTGAAGCACTTGTTAATGTTAGAAAAAGCTATGCAAGTTGGGATTGTATCAGTTCAACCAGACCCTAAGGGTACATATTAGTTGCTAAGGGCCTAAATTGTAGCCAAGGTAGTCACTGGTTGCTAAGAAAGTCAATTGTTCCTAGGGGAAAGTCATTGACTGCTTTGGAAGCTAATTGTTGCCAAGGAAGTCACCGCTTGTTAACAAAGTCACTTGTTGCAAAGAAAGTAATTTGTTGCTAGGGGAACTCAAGAGTTGCTAGGGCACAAAATTGTTGCTAATGATATCACTGTTCGCTAGGGAAAGTCACTGGTTGCTTGGGAAGTCACTGGTTGCTAAGGAAAGTCACTGGTTGCTAAAAAATCATTGGTTGGGGACGTTTTGGTTGCTAATGGCCTACATTTAAGTTATGAAAGTCAATTCACTGCTTGCTAATGAAAACACTTGTTACTAGGGGAAGTCATTGATTGCTAAGGAAACAATGGTTGCTAAAGAAGTCAACGGTTGTTTAGAAAGTAACTGGTTGCAAAGGAAGTCATTTGTTGCAAGGGGAAATCGATGGTTGTCAGTTGACAATATTGCTGCTAAGGAAGTCACTGGTTGCTAGGGGAAGTGACTGCTTTCTTAGGAAGTCACTGGTTCATTGAGGAAGTTACTGTTTGCTCAGGAAGCCATTGGTTACATAGGCAGTCATTTGATGCTAGGGGGACTCAAAGTTTCATTGGTCCATTTACAGGGGTCATACTGTTTGGAAACTTGTGCAGGGACGAAATAGAGGTCGATTTTAAACATTATATTAGGATGTCAATATCACCGGCTTTGATCACAACGTGTCTGCTTCTTTCGTATGAAATAATATTTGCACGTGTTCAACACACATATCCGGCAGGGGCATGTAAGTTGAACATTTCAAGCAGAATAAAATAGTGTCCAAGGTCGTTTTCAATGTTGTCAAAAAGTATCAGGATTTGCCTTAGATGTCTGACCCTTTCCGTATTCAGGATATATAGACATGGACTTTAATTTCACATATACAAAACATGTTATGTACGATAACTATTGATTCTATGGGAAGCAATTCATATCTTAACCAGCACATACGCATTAGTACGCTACTGCTCTCGAAAGGATATACGTTCTTTGGCTCTATGGGCACTGCAAATGTTTTGTTACTCCCGGAGAATTCATTAATTTAGTCTTATACACTGTTATCATTTCGCAAGTTGTCAATTTAATTATCATTAAGCATTTACAATTTGGAGACTTTCCCAAAGATGATAGGAATAGAAAAGTGTGCATTTTCGGATACATCCTCCGAACAAAGATGACGTCGACAAATACACAACGGCCAGGAGCCACATACACATTTTATTTGAATATTGCAAGAAAGCAAGGAATCCGATCGCTTAAAATTGCACGGGACGACGTCCGTGTTCCTACGTCATTTTTGTGACGTCTCTAGCGCTTGATTCCGGCACCGTTAACGTTTTATTCAATTCAAGACGTTAAGACGGGTAAAAGTCAACAATGTCTGTTCTAAATATAGAAACAATATCTAATAGGGAAAAATTTTTTATTAAATATGAATTATATTTTGCTTCATTGATCGTGCTCTGGACCAATGAGATATTGTTTATTTATAAATCATATAATAATACAGGTTGGATACTTCTCACACATAATATATGCCGAAAAGTAATTATCACTTTAGATTTTTTTGCGACATCGTAGAGCACTGTTTAGTTCACTAGTAGTGACATTAATTTCTCTATATAATTCGATAGCAAAACCAATATTTTGTCTTGACAATCAATTTAGCCCTCATAGGACTGCTGTAATACACTAGTATACACCTTACAACAATGTATCTACTGGAATGTACTCTATTGTTATAGTGTACACGAAAAGTGTGTAGTTTGAGGACATTTTCATTATATGTGTAAACTGCTTAAAACTGTCAGTTTTTAGTGCTGAAATTACGAGACGTTACTCTGGGTATCTGAAAATTGCGCAGACTAATTTTGTTATGCACATGTGTATGAAAACAAGAGATTCCAATTAGTCAGCGCTAGACCTTTTTCCGTGCTAGCCAATAAAACAAAAGCTTTGTCAGTAAAAGGTAAAACAAGTATGTGTATTTTCAAAATTTAAGCAAGATAGGTAAATGACAGTGCCTTGCGAATAAGATTCTAAGTACAAATATATGTTTAACAGAGATATCTTCTTTTGCTTACAAATGTGTGCCATGTTCCTACTTTGAAAGTAATACCAAATAGTATGTAACAAGTTGGACTGCTATGAAAACCCTTTTAGAAATTTATGGTCGAAAGAGGGTCGTATTCTAAAAAGCATCCTTTGCAGAGTTACCCCATTTTGCCTACAGATGGGGGTCATCATGCGAACAAGCACTCTAAGTCTTATACAAATATCTGAAAATGTTAAATTTTAAGTCCATTTTACTAATTTTCAATGTATGTTTAAGTGTAAAAAGGCCCATAGTTCTTACAGCCTTCATAGAGTTATGTAGCCTTGTCTGTTGATGGAGGCTATGATGGCAAACTGATGCTGTGACGCCAACGTTGATGCCGAGACGAGTAGGTTATTGCGTCTATCCTTTAAATAGTCCAGCTTGAAATCAAAGAGCAGTTACTCAAAACATTTTCATCAAGGCATAGTTTCCAAACGGTATGCGTAATTGTGTCTGTTCTCCTCTCGTACTGGCATGCTGTACAGTATGTCAAACAAAGTTTAATAATGGCGGCGCCCAGTGGAAGCTCCCATAAAAAAAACATATTTATATAATACAAATAACCATTTGTATCTAGGTACCACATTCAGAAAAGACAAATAATGTTGTTTTTATCATTTGTATTTCGCTTCAGTACATATACATTCAAATAATTTGTTTGCAATTCTTATCTAATATTCAACGTACACATAATATATGGTTACTATTTACTGTTTTTAAAAAAACACAATTGTAAGTTCACATACTTCAAGATTTGTTTTCATAATTGAAGAATATAAAGAGAAAATAGAAAGAAACAGATATATGAAGTGAAAGAGAAGAGCTGAAAAAGCTCGAAAAGTTCTGCTTTTGAAAATGTTACTAAACATGTTTTGTTAATCTATCTAGCGTGTTTTATATTATAAATTCCCTCCATTTTTTGTTAAATATGTCAGTTTTATTTCTTATCGTTGCTATTACATGTTCTCATTTTATTTTACTGTTCAAAAAGTACACAAACATTTGAATGGAAGTTAAGGTGGAATGCGCCTCAAATTAAATGCTCGAATTTTCTTCTCACATTTGCACCATGTATATTTCAGGATATTTCCGATTGCATTGGAAATTTCTTTTTGTAATATCTTTTAAACATTTTCTTTAATAGTACTCCAAACATAGCTACTGACGTCACCTTTTTACCAGCGCGCTTTCCTACACTGCCAGCAGGTTTTTAAGCTGTAGCGTTTTGCCTTTGTTATATATTTTCAACCTACTGATTTTATCTTATCTTTTTAAATTAGATCTGCACACTGATATAAAATGAGACGTAAAAAGTTTGACGTTGTAACCGCTATGCACGGATTTGTGACGTCAAAATGGAAATAAATGACTTCGAGTTTTGTTAAAATTTGAGCGTAAAATTAAACTTGTAAGAAATCGGCTCGATGAAAAAACGTTAAAGTTCAATATGTTTTGTAAAACCTATTTTGCTATTAGTTGACATTGTAAAAGGTAGGGGTCACCGACTCGAGTATTTCGTCATTTTACCTTTTCGTACCCCTACCCCATGTCTGACATAAGCGTTTAAATGCAACTTTCACATGTGTCCTTTGAATAAATGAAAATTTTATTCACAACTTGATACTTTTTCAGATAAATGATACTGTTTATAACAATAGTTATGATTTTAAGACATGAAATAAGCAGTATGTAAATGATGATTACGTATAATACATACTGAAAAATAAAATATCTACTTCACTGAAAAATAAAATATCTGCCTTATTTAATTTTAATTATTTACATCAATTGTCGCATAATCTTATCTTGCATGCCATAATTACTATAATATTGACGGAATCTTCCTTGAATATGACCAGTTGTTGCAGAGACAGGAGGAATAAATCAGGTCCCGGTCAAATTCCGCTGATGGGATTCGAACTGGCAACCTTCGAATGAGGTGTCATCCGATCTACATCTACACATCGGCGTCTCCTTCATAGTGTTTACCTCATTCCAGATCGTTTACTATAACACATTTTTCTAAATGCATAGTTTTGTTCGATTTTCCGTGCGATAACAATACCTCTTTCAGTCATAGTGCATGGATGAATAAAAATGCCATCGTCATGTTTAATAATAGCGATTTTGATTGTCCGGATGTTCGAAAAGGCAGGTAAGAAAGAAATAGTTCCTTCACTTTAATTTGGTCGTATAAGTTATCTTTCATATTTTATAATCATGACAGGTTGGAAGTGTGAGATAGCAAATCAGTTTTATATCCAAAGATTTCATATGTGTAGTGCTTAGGTTATAAATGTGAAAATGACGTACACAAATAATAGAAAGACAACCACATTACAGATGGATAAACAGAAGGGAAAGACTGCTATCTATTGATTATTTAAAAAAACAACATTAACATTACACAATTTCAAAACAGAAATAGATATGGGTAGATATGTGAATAAGGATGAGACAGTTCACTTTACTCCGTATTGGCCTATGTGGCAGAAGACCAGAGTGCGATCCCCGGCAAGGAAACATGGGATGTGCCCTACGGCAATGAACCTAGCACAACACAAAGCTGTGAATAAGTTTATCACTCGTGCAAATTAACCAGGCCCCGTGATTATAAAACTTTTAGATAAGTAGAGAAACAATATTGAAAGTCATTTCAAATTCTTATAGAAAGCAAGTTAGACACATTTTAACTAAGAATTTGTTAAATGTTTTAATATTATATTGATTCAAAGTTAGAGCACGAAACTGAGTTGAGTTATAATCACGGGCTTCTGATATAAAAAACATAGTTTCGCAGTTGATTCATATTTATCTTCGGTTTCGTCTTACGAATATGCACGTGGCAAGTCTGGTGACAGCGTTAATTTTTTACACAAATAAAACAAATAGAAGGGATGGGTGCTGCGGTGGTCGAGTGGTTAACGCTCTGGACTATTAATCCGGAGGTCTCGGGCCGAATCCCGGCCGGGGCACTGGAAATAACAGAAACACTTTTTAGTGTTTCCCACCCCTCTAGAGATGAACTGGTTAGAAACCAAGAGGTAGTCTCATGTGTATCGGTGCTATACACCGGGCATGTAAAAGAACCAAGGGGTCTATTCGTAAAATAGCTAGGGTCTGGTACCCGGATTCCCGTGTATATGCATCTGTCTCTCTTAAATGAGCGCCTGTCAGGAGTATTGGCAAGTTTACCCAGGGAGAAGTGCCAGGGTCGGCCGGGAATTGCAAACAATCAAAGAAAAAAGTAAATTAAGTAATTAAACTAGTGTGATTAAAAAAAAACTGACTAGCTAATGAAATAATTAAAACTTTTAATATTCAAAGCATATAATTTTATTTCATATTACGATAAATAAATGCTATAAGCTAACGTCACATCTGCATTTTATTAACCCCCTCTTCTTCAGCGCCTTATAAAGAATTTCTGGGTTTTTAGTTAGTATAAATGCGCGTTCAGTCGCACTACATGTCGAAATGTCGAAAATTATGTTTCATAGATTCGAACCCGCATGCTGCTAGACTTGAATTCTTCACACAACCTTTATCGTTGGTAATAAGGAAAATATAAATCAATTTTATTGCACCTACAATATCCATCATCTCGCACTTACGGAAAGTTATTTATTTGGAGTAATCGCTGGAAGATATATTCATGCAAAAAGGTCAGGGTCAGGTTAATTTGTCCGCATAATACGTGTACCATTAATGAATTTCCACTCATTAGTGATTCGGTTGATTATAGTTGTGTGTGGAGAACGATAAATAAAAAAATCGAGCGAAAACAAATTATCTGTTGATTTTAAACAAAAGACTCGCACGCGAAACTAAGGGCGGCGAATTTGATCTCAATCTCCACAAACAAAAGTAACTAGCTGTCTTTTCAGTCTAGACTTTAAATTGAGATTTCGTATGCTTGTGCTTTACACCGGAGAAAAAAGAAATACGTATCGTTATGAAAGGATGCGCCATATTTTCGAAAACCCAAAGATGCATACTTAGCTTGAAAACTTAATGAAACACAAAGGTATGTAGACCTGTGTATACTTCAGACGCTTGGAGTGAATGGGGAATACAGACCCCGTTCGGGCAATGCTTTCAGTGAGGAGGTGAAAAAATACTTCTACTGTGATAAATTCGAATTAAATATCATTTAACACTAACAGATGCTAATCACAAGCAAACATTCACAAACTGAACATGCAAGTGAGATAGGGTTCAGTTTTGTTCATTAATGTATTTTGTATATCACTGTTTATATGACGTGTTTTATTTTTCCACGATTTCCTTCTTTTGCATTGGCGGAAATGAGAAAAAATAAAATTAGATAAGCAACTAATGTAGTTTTTCTTTACAAAATAGAATCTTGTTCTTTATGTGTCTATATCCGATCTTGCATTGGTTGTTCGCACCCATCTCAGTCACGGAAATACTGAAATATTGTATCAACGTTTCTACCTTTAGAAGTATTTGTTATACATATCAAGTCGCCACTGGAGAGCATCTGAATTAATTATATTAGAGTTGCAGGTATGGTACCGTATTTTGTTACTATGTACATGACGGGAGGGTGTAAATCCGATCTAAACGCTATATAGAAAACCACTGGTCAAAGATCACATTAACCAATATAATGTAAATTGTTTTAGGCAGATAAACATTCGTAGCTTTTAAAATAGCACATCCTGGAATATAAATTGCTTTATTGAAAAACATGAGCCTGTTAGTAAATCAACTTATCCCTGTGTAAAAAAAGAAAACGTACAAAGTAACTTCCAGTACATCACAACGTCAAAACTACGTTTGGGGTAGGGGTGAAATTTCGTGGAATTGTAAAAATAGTAAGCCGGTGACCCATCCTTTTTATCATATCAAATGATCGTAAAATAATTTTTATACAGCATATCAAACATATGCGTTTTTTCATCGAGCTGATTTTTAATAACTCCAATTGTAAGGCAAAACTTTAAGCCAAACCCTGATAGAATTTTAACGTTTTGACGTCACATAATCGCGACTAGCGTCTCAAGCGTCGAAATTTTTTCGAAAATTTTATACCATTTTAAAGAACGTCTTAAATACAAGACGCATGTTATTTTATATTGTCTATAAATTTGAAAATTAAAGCGCGGTGAAGGAAAACTCGGGGAATAATATGAAATAGCGTGCTATGCAAAAAGTGACGTCAGTGGCAATGTTTGAAGCACAACAGCATAGAAACTGTAAGAGATATCAAAACATTGAAATCGGATTTCCATCACAAATATCTTCAAGTATGCACAGTGTAAATTTCATGAGAAAATTCGAACAAAATATTTGAGGCGCATTCCACCTTAAAGTGTTACTGCATTTTTATTTAAATATAAAGTAATTTGCTAAAATAATAATGAAATTAGCGATATTTCTTTTCTCATTTTCGAATTGGTGCTCTAATAAACAAAATGAGGCAGTTTGAAATGTCTATGGAGCGAATTCCTATCCTTTTATTGTTAAGTATTTATGTATTTCCACCAAAACCTATTGGATTATTTCACACTCCCAAAACAAGTGTTGAATGGTTTCTTGAGCCATAGAACAAAAGTCACAAAGATATTTGGAACTATATTGCATTTAAACAGGTAAACATTATTTGGAATAAATGTACTGAAATTCTCTTATTTGTGTATCTATTGTATATTGAATTGGTAATATAAATACTGTTTTCCAATAAATATTATTTTTCTCTCATTTCTTATTGTTTTATTTTCGTGCATGCTTGCCTTTATTTCCACCTCTATTATAAAGCATTTTATTTTGGTGTGCGGCGTTATTATAGAGATCAAGTAATCTGGTATTACTGTCCCTTGCATTGACTCCTGTATCATGTTTTGTTTCCAATTTTTGTCTATGGAAGAAAGTAATGAATAATACTTCAAACAATCAGATATGTGTATAGTGTACACATTTGTAGTTCAGAAAATGTCAAGAATTCTCCCTTGAGATAGTCAAACATATTTTCAATGTATAGTAAACCCTTATCAAACTATTTGTTTTGTAAAAGAATGTGCTTCCATTTGGATCAATAATCAACGAGTCATTCCATATTATCTGCTTCGAACAAGAAGTAATATTTTCACGAAATTTAATAGAACGTCGCGCGGAGAGGATTTCTTTAACACAGGTATACTCTTATATTTTTGTGTAAATTAATAGTGAATTTCTACTGTAAAGTAATGGTACAAGTGCAATATAATAATATCTTGAAAGTTCTCTAACAAGTAACTAATCGAGGTTTTTATTTTCATTTTTTTTTCGTTATTTTATTCTTCCGTGTTAAATTTGTAACAGACCTTCACATATATCTAACAAATCAAAGCGTTTTTTTTTAATGATATGCACTTTTATTTACAGCTCGATATATTTGACAAGCCATCGTTTTAAGTGAAGTTTTGACATACATTTTTCTTAGGCCTATCAAAATATGTTCTTTATTAAAATGTAATAAACTAAATATTTTTCTTACACATTTTACAACATGCACGCGGTTAAAAATCAAATACTCCAAGAACACATGATGCGCGGTAATTAGTCTCACTAAGAACAATTTAAAATTACATTTCGTTTAAACAATGTTGGTATTAATATTTTCCAGACACTATTCTAAAACACGATTGTATATTGAAACTATGATTATAAGAAAGTGAAATTTAACATTCATGTATGAAAACGAGAACATAATAATTATAACTAACAAACTTTTCCTTATTTCAATAAGGTCACAGCAATGACATTTGACGTTTAAATTACTGAGGTAAGATTTTAACACGCATTGTATAATTCAACTAGAATTGTTACATGGTAAATATATAAGCTCTAGACATTGTGGTTTTGCAAAATAAGATTTTTAAAAGGTTTTCCTGTTCAAGTTTAAATAAAACAAGTTACTCTAGACGGACGGACGGACCGAGATGCTCACGAAGTGTTACTATGCTATTGTTCTCTCCATTGTTCTTTTAGCCACGTGAAATAAAATTCTAGCCACATAATAGAAGAATGAATATAACTTACAGTTACGTATTGTCCTCATAGCCATGTATGTATGCATACATAAGCTCGAAAGGACGGACGGACAGACGGACATATAGACAGACATACAGATCCGTTTGGTTCTGTTATCTACTGAATTGTGCTCTACTGTTATAGTGTTGCTGTAACATGTGAAATTTGGGGACATTTTCATTATCTGTGTTAACTGATTAAAACTGTCAGTTTTTAGTGCTGAAGTTACGAGACAAATTTGTGTCATGTTCCAACTTCGAAAGTAATACCAAATAGTAAGTAAAAAGGTGGACAAGTACGAAACATTTTAGAGAATTGTGGTCGAAAGGGGGCTCTTAAAGAACTCTAAAAGGAATTATTGGCAGAGAATGCCTACAGATGGCCGTCATGATTCGAACAAGCACTCTAAGTCTAATATTTGTCTGAAAATGTTAAACTATAAGTCCATTTTAGCACGATTAAATGTATTTTTAGGTGAAAAGGGCCCTTATTTCTGACAGCTTTCACAAAACCATATACCCTATGGTTAATACGTAAACCGAAGCTGTGACTCCAAAGTCGATACCGAGACGAGTAGAATAGTTCGCCATATCCCCCCCCCCCCCTTTTACAGGACGTGTGAACATAAATGTGCATCAACAATTTTTACATCATTGTTAGCAACAACTACTCTCAACTACTCTCAGAAAATGAAACCTTAAACCATTTGTGTTGGGAGTGTAGATTTACTAAAATCCTTGTAAATGAAATTTGTGTTTCAAGACAACAAATGTCAAACTTAGATATGGAAAACGTGCGTTTTGGTTTTAGAGAACAACAATCAAGATTAGCTACAAATTTGATACTTGTAAACTTCAAGATGTATATATACAAATGCAACTAAAAAACATGCAACTATCCACAGATGGAGCCAAGGCAGATATTTCATATTTTTACAAGATTAATGAAGAAACCGCCATCTTTAAAGGCTTTCATGATAAATTCATACATGATAGGAATGACATAAAAGTATTTTGCAAACTCTAAATGTCTGCTCTCAATTACGGTACTTTTGAATCCTATATGCGTCATGTTTTATTGTGTGACTTATAACTTGTGCTAACATTTTTAGAGTATACAAACGCTGTCGGCAAAATACCTCTGACCTTATTTTCGTATAAGGTAATAAGCAAAGTAATTCGAGTATATCGCCTGTTCAGCTTGCCTCCAAAACGGCTAGTACATGTTAGAGAACTTACAGGATATTATAATATAACACTTGTATCATCACTATTAGTAATAACATAGCATGGTTTCATGTGTGTAAACAACGTCTTCTTTTGTTTAGTACACACATTTTTATGCAGTACAGTATATGTGTATTACAATCATACATACAGATACAACATTATAAAAGAAATTGAAACGAAAACAAAATCTTATGTAGTTCATATCCCTTTTTTCGTTTGAAAGCATCATCGGTTATTCTAATCTAAAACCTATTAGTATTGTCTGTTTCGCCTTAAGTAAGCTAGATTACAAAATTAAATAGTTTATGCAAATTTAACCAGTAAATATGCATATTTCATTTAATTTTGGCAACAATGAACATAATCAGATTTCTTTATTGATAACATGATTGATGCCACTTCTTTGTCGACGACAGTTTGAGAATGTGATTGCCTCTCGGGCAAGGCTCCGCAATCCCAAGTGCCCGTCGCATTGCATTCGTGGCACAGTGCCTTGGGTATTCTGTGGGTCGTTGAGCCCATGGCGAGTCTGTTAGACACCCGCATTTCCACATTCATCGAAAACCAAGTGAAGCGTACAAAAGAGCTGCTCACCTCACAGTCCACTGGTCAAATGGTAGAAGGAAAGGAGTGAATGTATTGCAAATGGTGTCCGTATCTTATAAACATTATGCGAAAGGAACTGGTCCTGCACAATTCTAATATTAAGTAGACTCCGTATTAAACGACTATGAATATAGCATTCTGGCCCTGATTTTATCACATAAGGATTAAATGCTACACGGATATTACATACTTCGGATTTACATTTACATAGTCCCAATGAGTTTAATGCATATGCACATAGATGGAAAAAGTATATTACAAAGACGGTAAAACTGCATAATATAAAATATACACCCTGAACGTAAAGTAAGGAACTGCAGACAGTTTATCTTGCATGTGCTGAAGAACACCCTCGTAATTCCCCTTATTCCTCTTAACGTGATTGGCTGCATAGGTATACTGTTTTTATTGCTACAGTATGATATGCGATTAAAAGAAGCACATGTCCTTACAAACTGTGGCTAAAAAACGTAGGTCATTCGTGTTCTGACTTGGAAAGTTATAATTGTTGAAGATTATAAGAATATTTACCGGTTGCACGTGCATATGAAAATATCCGGCTCTCTGGTAACTGTTTTTGAGCCTCGTTGCCGCCAAAAACAGTTATCTTCGAGTCAGATATTTCCATCTGTACGAGCAACCGGTAAATATTCTTATAATCTTCAACTTTTGTTTAATTTTTATTTTATATCTATCTGTATTGCTAATGTAAAAATTTAGTTCAACGTGGATATATTTGATTACACAATTTTCTCTTACGTTGAGTCCGTTGTGGTGTGACATATGCATGCTTCAAGCTAGTTGTTACCCCCAAGTTACCAATATTTCAGGTAATTGACCGTTCTAGGTCGGTTATCTCGGATTCAAACTATTTTTTTTTATAATAGACCAGTGATACGGGATTCTTGCATTTTGAACCAAAAAGTATATCAATATCGGTATACAAAACATTTCAGTTAACTACGTCAAGCACATACAACATTACAGCATTATGGAAACATATACCTGGTAATTATTGTATGCTCTAAAAACGAAGTCATATACAGTAATTTGATGCTAGAACACACTTCAATATCCATGGACAGTGAATTATTGTAATATTCATTTGCTGCCAGTATCATTCATGTTTCGTTTGTAAATTGTATACTCTTTTCTATGTCCTCTTTTCACGATATGATTTTTGATGAGGTATCGCTTAAACAAGAATAACTAAATCATTTCAAACCGCTATTGACATGGCTATGGTCTTCGATATTTTAAAACAAACAGTTGTTTATGCGTGTGAAAAGGTACTAGTAGTAGCTTTTAGTTTCAATTTGAGACATTGTTTTGTATTTAAAAGTGGGTAACACAAATGTCAATTGTATGTAGTTTTCAATCATTTATCATCGAATAATGTTACAATTTTCCCTTTCCCGTGACGCCGGTCATATGTGTTTTTGGTCAGTGCTTTATGCCGTGATGCCGGTCATGTGTGTGTTTGTTCAGTGTTGACTGCCGAGAGGCCTGTCACATGTGTGTTTGTTAAGTGTTGTATGCCGGGAGGCCGGTCACATGTATGTTTGTTTAGTGTTGTATGCCGTGACGCCAGTCATATGTTTGTTTGTTTAATGTTAAATGCCGGGAGGCCGGTCATATGTGTGTTTCTTCAATGTTGTATGCCGGGAGGCCGGTCATATGTGTGTGTCCAGTGCTGTATACCGTGAGGCTGGCCATATATGTGTGTGTTTAGTGCTTTATGCTGTGACTACATTGTCGTATGTGTTGTTCTTTACGTCTGAACTGAAAAATGCGTTTCTTTTACATAGTTAAAATAAAAACTAAAGTATGCGTCTTGTTTTTTGCGCGTTAGTTTGGTTCATGGTGTTTTGAATAATAGTGTTGACATAACCACTAGAAACTACTTACAGAATTATGTGAAAACGTGAAAGACTCCTTCTTTTCCTTTATGTTCGCATACTTAAAGGCCAGTTCAGTACAAATAGCTATGTATTACAGAAATGCAGATCTGCTATGAAGTTGCACAACTCACCTTAGTCCCGATGTAAACAAGAGCTGTCCCTCACAAGTGACGAATGCTCCTGAAAGAGGTGTCTCACAGTATGTGTCCTCTCCATGTGCTCAATAAATGTGCTATGTAATTTTAAAATCCTTCCATGCATGACAGAGTAATCATGCATACAGTATTCAATTACCTTTAAACACTAAGTGTGACCTTGACCTTTGATGTAGGGACATGGGTCTTGCACACGACACATCAGCTTGATGTGCTAAACATGTGTGCAAAGTTATCTTAAAATCCTTCAATGCAAGACAAAATTATAGTCCGGACATATATGTATGCATATATACAGGATTTCATTACCTAAAAACTCTAAGTCTGACCTTGGCCTTTGAGGTAGCGAATTTGGTCTTGCACGCGACACGTCGTCTTGATGTGCTAGACATGTGTGCCAAATTATTTTAAAATCCTTTGATGCATGACAAAGTTACAGTCATATATATGCATATATGCATATATAGAGGAATCCATTACCTTCAAACTCCAAGTTTGACCTGAACCTTTGAGCTAGGGACGTGGGTGTTGCACGCGGCACGTCGTCCTGATGTGCTAGACATTTGTGCCAAGTTATTTTAAAATCCTTTGATGCATGACAAAGTTACAGTCCGGACACAAATATGTGCATATATGCATATATAGAGGAATCCATTACCTTCAAACTCCAAGTTTGACCTGAACCTTTGAGCTAGGGACGTGGGTGTTGCACGCGGCACGTCGTCCTGATGTGCTAGACATTTGTGCCAAGTTAAAATCCTTCAGTGCATGATAAAGTTACAGTCATAAATATATATACAGAGGATTCCGTTACCTTCAAACTCTAAGTGTGACCTTGACATTTGAGCTAAGGACGTGGGTCGTACAAGCGACGCGTTGTCTTGATGTGCTTGACATTTTTGCCAAGTTATTTTAAAATCCTTCGATGCATGACAAAGTTACAGTCCGGACACGAATGTATAAGTTGAAATGCACAGACGGACGGACGGACGGACGGACAGATGGACGGTGCGATTTTAATATGGCACCCTTCGGGGGCATAAAAATGTTATTCCAGTCTCTGTCGCCCAAATATACAAACAGTTGTAATAGCTGTGGTAAGGATACATTTAAAACCATTTAGTATTTAAGTATCTTAGCTTGACTCATGATTACGTTTAAGATTTTAGTTGTGCCATACCTAGTTTAATCTTAAATATAAAGGTTGACTCGTGATTGCACGAATGAATGCTGATACATGTTTCAATTTTTTATTCTTCCATATAGAGCAGAAACTTTGTTAATTTAACTCGAGCATCAGTTACTCGAAGATCTGTCAATGGTAAATTGTCATTGACTAATTGTTTCATGCCGGTCAATTGTCCGATTAGTGGTTCAACTATACAATATTTTATTCCCATATTTTAATTGTCTACATCTGCAGCCTATTATTATTTTGATTTTTTGAGACGAAATTAAAGATAAACTCGTTTACAAGTTTCATCTTTTGTGTGAAGAAATAAAATTAATATGTCAAAATTTGATGTAGTGTTAATGACATTTGAGTGTTACGAAGGGAACGATTACTAAAACGCTTGTTACCCGTTCCATTTGATATATTCTTTTTAAAAATAACAGTATGTTACGGATGACATAGGTACTAAAACATTTGTGACCCAGTCCATTTAATTTTTCTTTTAATAATGAACAGGGTAAACGGACGGCACAACTACAAAAACACGTTTTGTCCCGACCATTTTGTCTTCCTTTTAACAATATACGTGTGTTAAGTAGGGCACATCTACTTAAACACTTGTGGCCCGGTCATTTTTCTATTGCTTTTAATAATGTACGTGTGTTACGAAGGGCACAGCTACAAAAACACTTGTGGCCCGAACCTTTTCCTATTGCTTTTAATAATGTGCGTATGTTAAGGGCACAGCTACTCAAAAACTTGTTACCCGGTCAATTTTATTTGCTTATAATAATGTACGTTTGTAACGGATAACACATCTACTTAAATACTAGTGGCCCGAAACATTTCCCTTTACTTTAACAATGTACGTGTGTTAAAGGTCCATTACTAACACCATATTGAATTTTCTGGAATTGCAACAGGGATATACAGTTTGAAACTGGCTTCAGCCGTGGAGTATTTTCCTGTTTGAAATACTGCTGCAGAAAAACAAGTGAATGTTTTTGTATTTCCTTAGATTGACCTTTGTGGTCTTTTTGTCCTACTTTCGCTTTATTGCATGTTGTAAACAGTCAGAAATATACGTTTCACATCATTGGAAGTGAAATTATTTCAACTATAATTAAAAATAGGCATGCTTATTCATATACAACCTATTTACAGCCTCTTTCTGTGAGATTTCTGGAAAATAACAAAGATATTTGAAAACTTGAAAACCTACTTTCGTTTTTGAAAATGCAAAATATAATTTATTAATTATTTTGTTAAACTAAAATTTTCAACATAAAACATTCGATGCAGTATGTCATATTTTCCTTCTGAGAAGACGCCCGTTACAATTCCAGATTTAAAAGAAAATTCGATTTGGTGTTAGTAATGGATCTTTAAAGAAGGTACAGCAACGAAACAACTTGTGGCCCGATTGATTTCCTGTTGTGTCCAATAATGTATGTGTCTTACGGTGGGCACCACCACTAAAATGTATGTGGCCTGGTTCATTTCCGTTGTTTTTAATTATATACGCGATCAATTTAACATTGCTTTAACTTATGAACGTCTCTACGGAGGGCACATTTACTAAATCACTTGGGGTCTGGTCTATTTCCTTTTTTTCCAATATACGTATGTTACAGAGAAAATAGCTACAAATCAACTTGAGGTCCTGTCCATTTCCAATTGCTTTTAAGAATGTCCGTGTGTTACGGAAGGAACAAGTACAAAACCATATGTAGTCCGGTCAATTTCGTGTTGCTTTTAATAATAAACGTGTGTTTCAGGGGCACAACTACAAAAACGCGTGTGGCCCAACCCATTTGCTATCGCTTTTAGGAATGTCAGTTTGTTACGGACGGAACAACTTCAAAACCACTTGTTGTCCCGTCGATTTCGTCTAGCTTTTGATAATATCAGTGTGTAACAACTACTTACAAATTGTGGCTCGGCACGTATCATTTTGATTTGAATTGTGCATGTCTGTTACGGATGGCAGAGCTAATAATACACTTATGGCCCGGTCCAATACCTTTTGGTTTTTATAATATACGTGTGTGTTACTTTTCCTTGTCCGTAGCATAACTCTAAAACAACTAGACGGAATTTCATACAACTTCACACAATGGTCAAACACATTGCGCGAAAGTGCAGTGTACATAAATCATATCTATATCTGGACTATTTACAGAATTAATGCCCTTTCCTACTTTTTTTTGTCCGGACCGTTACTTGAAAACTACTGATTGAACTTTAATGCAACTTCATCCTATTGTCAAGCCCGATAAGAGGTAGTGCAGTGCACAATAACTATATCTCAATCTTGACTAATTACAGAGTTATTGCCCTCTGTTACTTTTCATTATCCGGACCATTACTTGAAAACTACTGTTTGGCATTCAAAACAACTTCATACAATGGTTAAATTAAATGAGAGGAAGTGAAGTGTACAAGAACCATAACTTTATCTTGACTTATCTTGAGTTATTGCCAAGAACCATACCTCTATTTTAGTTTTTCACAGCGTATTCTGTTGTTGATAACTTCTTCAGTTGATCAAACAGTTTTTCGAGAGTATTACATTGTAATCATATTCAGTGCTAGGTCTAGTTAAATTAGGTATATTCTATGAAGGTTTTGTAAGTTTGACATTTTCTCCGTATATAAAAAGTTGATTAGATTACGATTCGCAGCAAATATTGTACCTAAATATTTAGCTAAGTTTGGTTGAAAAAAGCACTTGAAGATCCAAATTTAAGGTCAAATTATTAGTTTAAATATTGAGTTTATATATTTATGAATTTACTAGGGCGAATGTTAATGAAGATTCTTTTGATTAACATTGTTATTACTATTAAAATAATTATCACTATTAATGTAATTATTATCATTATTTTGATTATTATTTTCATAATAATAGTATTATTATTATAATTAGTTCATCAGATGGTTCAAGTTTGTCTTAACCCATCACATTATAGTTACTATTCATTGAGGTTTTCATTATACATTTTTAAATGTTCATATCTGGTATCATTTATAAGAATAATAAGTTTCTCATTCGTGGTAATTAATATTTGATATGCCTATTACCCAAATAAATATGTAAGTAATAGAAGTTAACATGGATATATGCGGAAGATAATTCAAAATGATTTAACGTGCGACTTTACACACCTGTTTAACATGATATATAGCATAGTATTTGTGTTCGCCGTAGTCGTTGAAAGTAACGTTTGTTCTGTTTGTTTCACATAATGCTGTTTGACATTTTTATTTAATCAAAAGAGGTTCTGAAGATAATACATTTACCAACCGATTATAAAATGTTATTTACTCTTTAAAGTACATGAATGACTTGAAAAGTTTACACTCAAAACATCGAGGTCACAGTCGTCGCGTGGCAAAGTGTATGTACCTGATAACTATATTGTAATGGGACGTTTAAACAAGTGAATTAAAAGGATGACCTTTCCTATGTAATTACTCCTTTTCAACATCGTACGGTACTCTATGAGCTGTTACATTTATACAATAAAATAACAGTTAAATCGCTAGCTTAAAGTAAAGCAAAATATTTTTACTCTGATTTTTATTTCTTCTTATTATTTTTTTGTATTTATGTACTATCTATAGGTACATGAAATATAAAACAGCCGTGAAATAATTTCGAGCTGAAGATTTGTGAAGATACATTTTGTAATAAATGATAGTGTTATGACTCTATATCAGCCTTTCATCCTTATAACGGGGTCGATATAGTACTGAATGACCTGCAACCTTTTGTCAATATAATCATGTGTTATGATAATCTTTTTGAAAATATTCAGACTCTTGACGCTTCGGCTTTTCATGTTTTGAAATGAGATATAAAGTTTGCACCAAACGTGGTTTGCCGGAAGCTATAAAACAAAATTTTACTGAAACAAGATACAAAAAGAAATGTTGTAGCTCTATATTTTAGGCTAAACCGGAACCGCCTTAACCACCCAAATCTTTGGAGACGATAATTAGGTCATGAATCTCCACACATATTTTTTATTTTCAAAAGTCGTTTATTGCAAGGTCTTTATAAAACGTAATCACTGTTTCAAACATAGAATAGTGGTCGACAGAATGGATACAGGTCATTAAGAAAAAGTACGTCCTATTCATACGCAAAATATTAATAAGTATGCGTCATATTCCCCGGGCATTTTTGCAAATTCGTTTACACTGGTGATTCATTTAAACACAGAATTGGCTGTGGCATGTAAAAGGTTGCATATTTAACGTTGCGGATAGATACAGAGACAGACAGACAGACAGGCAGACAGATTGGGCCATGTAGAGCACACCAATACCAGGGATAACACAACAAAGGGGAAAATAAACTTTCCTCTTGTACGAATGTATTACACAACAAACGCATTTCGCTCCCTAAAGATGCTCTTCAGTATCCTATAAGAGAATCGTTTGTTCTAGTGACACGCATTGTACAGTATAATTACAAAATGGACATGAATATACACACTTGAATATGTGAAACATACGGTATTCGAGTATTCTTGATCCAATTAACTTTGAATATGTAGACTGAATTTGAGTAATGGTAAACACTATTCAGACAAACATCTAAAGTAAGTGCCTGTAGGAATGTTATTGACCAATTCTAATCACCTTTATCAGCGATATAAAAATTTGTATAGTGTATTTACAGACTAGGTGTATAGTGTCTATTATAATGCTTTATAATTGCACTGAAATTGCGTTAAATGAAAACGTTTAGTATCATGATTTTTGGAAATACTTTAGCTTTTCTGCAAAAGCAATTTAGAATTTTTCGTTTTCATTTAATTACTATCGTCTGATCTGATTTATGCGCTAAAAATTATTTTAGCAACAGTACACTTTTAATACTAAAACCTCGTTCATAACGTAAGGACTTACACACATTGTCGTACATGTGATCGTGTTTTTTTAGTTACCCTCATGTTCTGGCTACCTATGTATGCACGGGTTGACACTTTTTATATGTGTACATTTATATTGGATAAAGCAGAGAGATATGTATTTTAAGTGTGCACCTGATGATGTGTTGATGATGTCTCATTCGCGTTAAAATATGTCGACAAACTGATATATAACAAGGCACGTTGTTTTGAGCAAAGACGATTTGTACATTTTAATCGAATCATGTCGTAAAAACCTAAGCAGACTTGTTGTAATAAATGAAAGCGACAAGATTACAAGATGTGTAGGTCCACCTGTACTTACATGCAAGACAACAAAATATATGTCGACAAGGTCCATGTCGACTTACTGCAAGTCCACATGACCATGCATAACACAGCCACTTGACAAAAGAAACCATGACAACTATATGAAAACCAAGTCATGTTGTCAAAATAAAACACAACATGATGACTTAGGTTTAGGATACACAATCTCATTTTATAGATCGCCACTTATACTGATATAATAATACAACATAGATTGTGTTGACTTGAAGAGACTTTGCTAGCTTTCCAGCAAAAACAAAAGGGCCAATATGGCCCTATATCGCCCACCTGGCTACCATTGGCTATAATACAAGATCATAAATAGCAGAAAGGATCAATTTTGTCCTTGGGACATGATTTCGACATTCATTGAAGATGTAAACTAGGCAATAATACATACCAAATATAAGCCTATGTAAAATCAAGAGACCCTCGGGCGAGGTCCTAATTTGAACAATCATAGTAAAGGTCCAATAGGCATTGCCACATTCTAAATATTAAACTGTAGGCTTTGTGGTTTCAGAGAAGATTTTCCTTCATAAGCCTATATAAAAACAAGTGACCACCGGGCGGGGTCAATTTTGACCTGAGGTTTCTACTTTGAAAAACTTTGGTAGAGGTCTACTAGGTAATGTCACATGCGTAATATATAAGCTGTAGGTTTTGTGGTTTCAGAGTAGAAGTTTTATCCATATTAGCCTATATAAATCAAGGAGTCAATTTTGAGCAGGGGGTCATAATTTGAACAACCTTAGCAAAGGTTTACTAGACAACTCCACATTTCAAATATCTAAGCTCTAGGCTTTCCTGTTATTGAGATATTTTTTAAAGTTATTCCTTTCCGTTGCCATGGCAACCAGAGTTCTGCATAGAATGAATATTTTGAACAACTATTAAAGAGCTTCATGCAAAAAACATCCCTGCCAAGTTTCATATACATTGGCCAAGTAGTTTCAGAGGAGATGTCGTTTGAAGCAAAATGTGAACAGACGTACGACACACTTGCATGTAAGGGCAAGTCGACATAGACATCTTGTACTCTTGTCGTTTTAATTCATATCGGATTGTCGACCAAATGTTTGTGATGAAACATAGATAAAGCCATTTTTCAACATAATTATATTATGTTGTATTGCGTGTAAGGGTAAGTCGACATACACACCATGTACTCTTGTCGTTTTAATTTATATCGATATGTCCACTTTATGTTTGTGAACAAAGAGAAATAAATATACTTTCTCGACATGTATTAAATTGTCTTTCATTTATTACAACATATCTGCTTAGCTTTTTACGACATGATTCAATATATATCGACAAGTCGTCTTAGCTCATAGCATTTAACCGTGTTATATATCGGTATGTGGACATACTCTAACTCGAAACAGAGGACATCTACACATCATAGGGTGCCCACTTAAAGCTTCCGTAGATATGGGTTATTTATTTTGAAAAAAATATTTTGAAAAGATTTTAGAATCTATTACAAAGCTATGATTCTAGATTTATATGCACATTGCATTTCATTAACACTAGCAGATCCGTCTTTTTCAATGAATAATGGAAAATGATTTCTTTTTCTCTACCTATGTGAACATTTTACCTAATTTAATAGCAGCAATGAACGACGACGGGTAATCGATGTTACGTATGTGAACACTGCCTGTAGTCTTATACATCAACATGGCATTATCTTATATTTTTAATGAATTGAATTTCCACTCGGGCAGTGTTCAAATCATAACTATCTAAATTGTACTATTGGTTCGTGTATGAAGCTTAGCACACTTTGATGTCACCGTCTACAAAACAATTTTGGTATAACATTCACTCACATTTCATATATCTATTTTTTCTTTTCGAAAAGGTAAAATGAAATTCCATGCAAAATGAATACGTACATACTAATCTACTAACCTGTATTATCATGATTAGAGCTAATTAAAAATCTAATTCGGGAGTGCAACATATAGGCTCAAGAAATTGTAAAATATAATTAGAATAACTTTTTTAATTAGACGTTATCACCATTCGTCTTAACATAATGAAACGTATGTTTTTCTTATAAGCAAGGTGCAATTCAAAATACTATTTTCAAAAATTTTAAGTTTCGTAAAGAAACACTTTTCTTTTTTAAACACTCTTTGTTACTGTCATACTATCCGCATATTTAAACAATATCCTCGCAAGATAAATAGTTTCACATGTAAGACAATACATGTAACTTATGCAGGGCATACATTGATATTACAAGATCGTTGTAGGTATTGGTCTCCTTTCAAATAGCGGTACAGCGTTTTAACGCATGGCTCTGTAATACACAATTAGGAATTCACTTATTTATTGCAATAAAGCAAGCCAACATATATATATATATATATATATATATATATATATATATATATATATAGTAAATGGTTCAAATTTTCAATAGCGAAATGTAATTCACAAATACAGTTATTTTTATAATGAGAATCTTACCGAACCTATGTTATTGCAATGATCAATTAAAAATGTTCAAAAATATGAAGATCCTCTGTCCATTCTGATGCAAAACATACGCTGTATTCATTTCAAAAGATGGTAACTATTGCAATATACCTTGGTATACAAAATATTCCATATTAGTAATATCCTTTTTCTAATTGCAAATACATGCTCTGAAAACACAGCTGTCTTAAGGTAGTAGACCTCTAATGGGCACCTACTCAAATCATTATAGGCTTAATATTTTCTTAATCTGTATCATTTCCTGGATTTAAAAACAAATTTTAAAAGAATTTTACCGTGAAAAAAAAAAGTTATAGGAATTTGAATAACCCTACCCCCATTTTGGAATTATCTATAAAACGACATCACACAAGAGATAAGAAAATATATGTATTTCATTTATTATTCTAAACTTTGGTACAGATTTGGTATCAGAGTAACAAGAACTATGTTTTCTTTCAGAAATTATACACCATTTACTATATAATCAACAAGTTTTATAAAACTTTTATGAAATAATCAGATAGTATTACAATTTTTTTTTACTTTTTTGGCCATGTTCAATTTTGAACATCAAAGTTTTTAGGAAAAATCAACATTTTCTAGAAATGGGGCATGTCTTTTTGTATATTAAAAATTATCTATTACATTTTGGAAACAGCATGCCAAATATTCACAATGTTTCACCGTCTCTATTTAAAATAATTTGATTTTGAAAATCTCCATCGACAATTTTAGACGTGTCTACAAGTAATAAAATCTTCAAATAAGCTAATACTAATTCGTAAAAAAAAAATTAATTTCTTTTTAGTCTAAAAACAATATGAACATATGAAGAAAAGCGCAAAATAATGAAAACAAAGAAGAAAAAGTAAAAAAAAATATTTTGGTTCCGGTGGGATTCGAACCTACGCCCCCAAAAACCTCAAAAGATCTTCAGTCCAATGCTTAACAACCTAGGCTAGCACAATAAAATTGAAGAGTTTCAAATGGAGGTTTTTATTAGGGGTGTACTACCTGAAGGTTTTATCTGGTAACTTTCGGTTTTCGGTTGTAATTGAAATAATAGTCATTTTACATATTATTTATTGGCAAGCTATACATGTTATCATTACATATCTATTGAGGCGCATTAATGGTATTTTTTGAAATCAAATGACAATCAATTAAGAGCCTGAAAACTACTTTGGTGAACATCTGATAACACTATTTTCAAAATAGAGGTCACCAAAATATACGAAAATGAGTTTATTTGTCGCTTTTAACAAGCAGCTCTCTCGGGGAAAAAGTACCTGAACTTATTGCATGGATATGTATAAAAGTACCTGAACTTATTGCATGGATATGTATAAAAGTACCTGAACTTATTGCATGGATATGTATAAAAGTACCTGAACTTATTGCATGGATATGTATAAAAGTAAAATAAGTTGAAAAGTGTGAGAAAGAAACGTTGAAATTTAATGAAATTGTCTGTAACAGTGAATGCATCTGAGAAATAACATGCTTACTAAAGTATTGTCTCATGTATAAATCGAGTTAATAAAGCAAAATTTGAGTCTTCCTTTTCATTGTCAGCTTAGATAAATACATGTATGCATCGACTCTCCAGGGATGTGCTACAGCTCATATCAACAGCAACGAAAAATACTGCAACTTTTCAGAGTTTATCGTAACTTGATAAATACTTGATTTGGTTACTTTAACTCAGAATGCAACACCGGGACGCTAAACTGTTCTCTTGTATCAACGGCTACGTGTACACATTTCTATAATCTTTATTTTAACCTGCGTTTACTCGCATTATTTTATCATTATATTAGAATGCTGAAATTGATTCACTTGTTTATTGAAAAGTGTTTTATGTGGTAAGAACAAACTTTTGAAAACAACTTGTTGCATATGTATTTATTGTTATACAGCTTTTTTATTTTTGGATAACTTAGTCAACACAGAAAAACAGATTACTCTTTATATGATATCAATTAATGGTTTTGGTCAAGTGTTCTTCTGTCTGGGTTAATGAAATATTGAACATTTAAGCGATAGCTTCATTGTTAAAATGTTTAATTATTCAAATCCTTTTTGTAGGGTTCCCACGAACACAAAACAAATAACGGAAGACTGACAAAAGGACGTAACTGCATCTTTAGAGTCTTGAAGGAAAAAACTTTTTCTTATGACAATAGTAAACGTCGCGTTTGAATGTTATAAAAGCTGTTTTCTGAAAACAAAAAACACTGGCTCGAAGTACAAACGTATGAATGAATGACTTTTTAAATGTAATAAGTGAAACATAAAATTTAATAAAAGTGTGTAAGCATAAAAATGTCATTGCCTGAGTTCGATTTTTAAAATACTTAAAATTAAGATAAAATAACAAATTGATTCGTATGTGTAAGGTATCAGTGTATTTTGCTATCCCAATTTACGTTCATTGATTGACAATTACAACCGTCAAACGATCATCTAGCGCCTTCCGTTTATTTATGTATAATCAAATTGGAAATTTATAAAGCTTGTAGTTCAATGAGATGAAATACGTTTTATGATGAAAGTAAGTTTCGAACTAGATCTCATCAGTCCGATGACCTACTGTTAAAGAGAACAAAATGTATCAACAGCAAAATGTTGTGGACAATTTAGAATCTTAATTTACGAGTTTTATATATCTTGGACGTGATTTCATTTGTGGAATCACACATATGAGGATGGGGCTCTAGTGCACTATAATCGTAAGTATATGAACTTTATTCATTTTAAAGCATCAACAAAATGTCTAAATGTGACCGTGTCTGTAAAAGAATCACTGTTATATGAATTGGGCTATATATGTTTTATAACTCATTTACGAAATTGAAACTCATTTAAAATCTAGTTGATACAAATCAAATTAGTTCGACGGAACGAAAATCTTTATATATTTTAGTTTGTTTTAAAATGTTCATATGATTAAAGGTGGATTGCCTGATATCATAATGATATAATTGCCTTCTATTTAATACTCTAAATTTGTATTCAAGAATTATTTGATTTTGGATTCTTTAATTCTTTAATTACCAACGAGGAAGATATAGGGTCATTACCGAAGATATCCCTTAAATTCAAATAGTTGTACATACGCCTGCCTTACAAATTCAACATAGTTTCCCTTTCTTCTTATAAATTCATATAATCTAAAACGATTGTTTTGGAGACAACACTTTTCGGTACCGGCAAAATTTTAACTACACTATTTACAACCCCTCCCACTGGATCTCATTTAGTCATTTACAGGCTACGTTTATAACTGGAACCGCCAGCGTCATACTTATTGTGTTCCCTATAATTAGCAAATTATGGTTTTCAGAACGAAACTTTTCTCCAATTTACAATGTTTATCATTACGTCCGTTATAGTCTTAATTATATGTAAGGACAAAAGTCCGGACTACTTAAACAGCAATATATGTTTTATTTATACAGGTAAATGTATGATTTTGGTATGGTATGAAAGAAAAATATTTCACCAGTAAATTGGCAAAATTTCACGAATATCGAATAACCAGTTTTGTAGCAAATTGCGTTTAAAATCATACACCGTAAATTTGAAAATTACAGCCATCGTTTAAAGTGTGACTTGCATGAAAACGGATTTAATAACGGATGTGTCCTCCTTCGGCATTGATGAGCGCGGTGCATCGTCGTCTGATAGAACTGACAAATCGCTGTAAAAGTCTGGCCGGAATCCGGTTCCATTCCTCGATAATTGCTTGTCGTAATCCCGCTATGTTATGCACATTTCTTGCACGAATTTTGAGTGTCATACAGTCCTATAAATGTTCTATTTTCTTGTGAAAATTTAACAGAGTTTACAGAAACAGTCTGGAAAAGTCAGATACTACCATACTTAATTGGCTGGGGGGTGATGCTACGCACAATAATTACAGCTCGTCTATTTTACTTCCTTAGCTACAGCTGAGTAACAAATCCTATCGAAATTGTATCAAGTAAAATATTTTAAAGGGAAAATATACCATTCAAATAACTATCATACTAACAAGTACATCGTTGCATGATTTACACACCATGTGGTCTTACTATGATTATATTTTTCTAACCGCTGATGTAACTGTTAAAGTATGTTTTGAACTATTAATTTCAAGTCGACACCGTGAAACAGTTATTGTTGTAAAGGATTATTTCATTTTTATCGACTGTATAGATTCTAATAATACAAGTTCGTGTTATTAGCATAATCATTATCACTACTATAAAAAATGTATTAGCATTGTTATCAACATCATTATACTTATTATAACTATGTCCAATACAATGTTTAGTTTTAAATACATGTGTATATTTTGATCTGCTGACAAATTAACGTTAAATTATTAATATCATGATTTTAAGGCCTGCTTTAGATAATTAAGATTTAAACAGGAACGATGTATTTAAAAGAGAAAAGAAGTTTAAACTTTGTTATGAAGTTAACCTGCATAAGAATGACAATTAGGTTCAATGAAACAGCAAAACTACAGGTGCATAAATCACTCAGCGTTGTACTGGTTTGCTGAACTGTCTTTAAACGATCTTCTCTCCCTTTAAACAGAACTATGCCAAAACACAGTCAACTATGTAATGCCTTTAGATTGTGCTGCATATATTTGTTTATGTATTAGCCGGTGGCGCGTGCATTTAGACCACGGCGGGAAACCAAGTACAGAAGGAATACACGTAATACTTCTCTCCCTGACTTCACGCAACAAACTGAATTAATATTTAAGATGCCATAACTCAATGTGACTTAGTGCTTCTAAAACCGCTTTAGGGAATCAGGTGGGGAAGATGAGATATTAGCACTGACCGCCTGGAATTCAAAAAATAGCATTGGCTTACAGTTTACTTTAGTACCTTCATTTAATGCGGGGAGTTAGTGTAAGTTACACGTATTTCAGATTTGCTATCTTTTGCTAAAATATTTGTTTCCGTTTCAATGTAAAATAAGATTAATCAACAACAAATACACTCAAACACAGCATCACGCATAGTTGTTACTAGCGTCTACGTAGGGTAGTGACAGAACTTTCAGCGCTTATTATAAACAATTTGGATTTCTACTATTCTTAAGAACCATTTGACCGTCCGCGGATATTTTAAGCAGTTGCTCTGTTTTAATATGGTATGAGTTTTGGTTAAGTAGTTATATCGGTATGTAATTTCACAAAAAGGGGTTGCGATCCAACCCCTAGTTTCGGACAGAGGAAGATGGCCAGTCAAAATGCGTTAAGCCTTTTTAAATATAAAGCTTACATTAAGCTATTGTATCTGTATTTAATATATTTTATCAGATGGCTTCTTAAATAGATAGATATGGACATTAAATGTGAACGTCTATGTAAATTTGCCAGTCTACCCAGTCCTCGGGGGGGCGGGGGTTTAAGTGCGAGCGATACATAAACACAAGATAGGTCATGTACGTTCATCGGCTAGAACGGGCATTGCAAATGTTCAGTTACTCGCCGTGAATTCTATTAATGTAGTCACGTCGGCAATTACGTAATATAAACACAGTATCGCCATTTTTCATGTATATGTGAAATTTAAAGACCATCATTTAGGAATGTTGTAATTCAAAAGGATGTGATCGGATTCCAGTTCAAACTGGCAGATTTTCAAAGGATAATGATTTCATCAAATTACTGGTCTGTGTTCGTGGTATGCTTTTGAAACTCTGAAATACTGAATAGTGTTTCAATAATATCCCACGGTTGTTTACCCGGAGATCGATGTGTACTAGGCATTAGAATTTAGATCATTCGGCGCATGTTTATTAAGATTATCTCTACTTGGAAAGAGACTGTTGTGATAAGTCAGTGAAGCTTGTGAATGACCGGGAGTATGTGGACAAGCCGAAGGTCTTGTTATTCATATTTTGAACGAGGAACATAAATTACCGTAAGTTTATTTATTTTTTTCATTTCTCTAGTCGTCAAAATTAATTTTCAATTAGCATTTCCAATTTGGAGACATTCCCAAAGATTTTAAGAATAAAGACACGTGCATTTTCGTGTACAGCCTCCAAAACAAAGATGGCGTTGAACATACACAATGGACAGCTGCCATAGAGAAACTTTATTTGAGGATAGCAAGAAAACAAAGAGAACCAATCGAAAAGCCTTTAAATTTGGGAGGGTGACTTTTTCACAGATTATCAAACAGGTATTTATTTTTAGCTGTGTTGTCCAAAAGTACATTTCCCAGGCCAAAGTTGAGCTTCCGATTGGGATGGAACAGACTGTAGTATTACACGGACGTGCCTGCCGATACGCCTATACGCCCGTGCGTATAAATAGAAATAACGGCTCGAAAAATGAAAATGATTTTAAGGCAAACAATCCAATAAAAATCGAATCCTTACCCGGGTTAGGGGTAATCTTTACACCCCTGACAAAATTATAACACATTTCAAAAACTCTGCATGTTATAAAACATTCTTTAACAATTTTAAGATTTCATCTTCAATGTCCAGTTCCTTTCTTTTTTCTAAACGTATATGTAAAGTTTGCATATTATCGCTGTTTATATACAGTAGTCGGAACGTTACAGTTGTCAAAATTTGCGTATATCGTGCGTGTAACGTGCGTATAACGTGCGTGCGCTCATCGTGTATTTTGTCAATCGTATATCGTGTATCATATCGTATCATTCGTCATGCAACGTGCACCATATACTATACACGATATACGATACACGATTTACTATTCCCGGTGTACGATGCACGATAGGCCTGTACGGTATACGATTCCGATGTTTTATTCAGTAGTGAATTGTTTTACTAAGCGTGTACATCTCCGCAAAAAGAAATAAAGTGCTGACTTCACATTGTATTATTTTTCATTCGTCAGTGCAATACGGGCAACAATGACTTCCGGGACAGGTGGAAGACAGTTTACACCTGAAATCCGAAATTTAATTATATTTTATCGACGGAAAGGACATAATTTTTCTTTAATATCTAAACTGTTGTTATCAGGGCATTTAATTTATCTTTAGTGCAGTAGACAAGGTATAAGGAAATTCATTAAGAATTATAACAGGACAGGGAACATCAACTACTTTAGAAGGTAAACAATTGAATATTTTTTGGGTAAATAAAAACAATATGACGAAATCGACGAATCAACGATAGTTTTACAAAATCAGTCTAAGTTCGAGCAAAAAATAATAAAATAATTGTACAGTACCTTATTAAAATTACTACATTTTGTACTTGTTTCGGGTAATCCTCGTAATCGTTATAAGAATAATCGCCACACTTAAAACTATGAATGATTAATTGAAAAGATAATTATGCTGACTGTCAAAAAGACAAAAGGACAGTTTCATTCGTGTAGTAGTGCTTTAAAGATACGTGTTGACAGCAATCAACTTCCGCTCACTTTCTCGCACCGCAGGATCAATATATTTAATACCCTGCCGAAGTCACTCAAATGTGTTCAAATTTGACACTAACTGTAAATTATTTCGCACCTAGGTAAACTGTGGACATTTGAAACTTACCGAAGTCTTTTTTTCTATTGTGTAGGTGCGAGCCTGTAATTAATTAGTCTTATTCTTTTGGTCTCATTAAACGGTATAAAGACAATAAATTGTTACAGAGAAACAAAACAAACATATTTGGTGAAAAAAAACAACAATCAAAATTTAAATGAAATGTAAAATGTCCAAAGTAATCGTATAACGTGTACTCCCGTATATCGTGTAGTGTGCGCTTCGTATATCGTTCATATCGTGTATCGCTCTAAATCGTGTACCGTGTATTTACCGTATGTTTAACGTGCGTGTATCGTACGTACATCGTGCGTGTATCGTGCGCTCCGTGTGACAACAGTTACGTTCCGACTACTGTACGGTATCCGATTGATGTTTGTGAGCGGGAAATTTCGAAATGTCGCCTCCACCCTAGTCTGATGCCTGAGCGGTCTCTCGTTAAGGACTATGTTATGACGTGCATTTGAAGTTGCATATGAACGTTACCCTTTGTGAATTTTAAGATTAGGCACATACCTGGTAATTTTTGTCTGATATGATAGATGTCTGACTATGAAATAAGTACTTCGACGTCAAAAATAAAAATATAAAAGTATTCATTAGAGAAATACTTGAGTGTGATGTTTGAAGTCTATGTTTTGGCTCAGGTTTCTGCAAAACTACATAGCCTGAACAAAAAGAAATCACCATCACTATATGATTTAAACATCCGTGTAGATGCAACGAGCCTTAAATTTTCTATATAATGCATAAAAAGTAACAAAAGGCCCCTGTAAAAGAGGTACCCATCATCAAAATATACGAATTCAAGTTACAACATTACACAATATAGTGTACCTTTGAGCGATACATACCTGCACGATACTGGTTCTTTACTATATTATATGTTGAAGAGTCACTATTTTTGCTAATTTACTTGCAAAGTATAGAAACCTTTCCATGGGTACTTTGAGAAACATGTGTTTGTATGGTAGATGATGCAGTACGTTCAGCGATATAAATGACATAACATCGGCTGGTTACGTTTCACCTCCATTCGGATTCTCAGGACGAGAAATCAATGTAGATAAAGTGGTAGGCATTTTTGCAAATAGAAAAATGCGCACGCTTGCCTTCGTGTTCAAATTCTAGAGAGAAAATGTCAATAAACATGCTTCTTTTAATAGTTTCTGTCATGTGCACGAGGTTCAGATCGAAATATCCGTCACCGAGGGTAACTGGTTTGGCGGGAACGAGGCTCTGCTGAGTTCCCGCAAAACAGTTACCCGAGGTGACGGATATTTCCATCTGAGCCAAGTGTCTCATAATGGAAACTTTTTCTTGCATACCGTCTTGCACTTTAAAGTAGATTTCTAAATGCAAACTTATCAAAATGATGAATTATCATGAAAAACAAACGAGCTTCCGACGTTGTGTTTAGGAAAGTGACGTCACAATGTTTATAACGTTACGTCATAAGTAATTCACGTGAGTCGTCTGGCATAGGAGGGGTATCAGACCGGTATGGGCAAAATCACCGGAAATGCCGATCCGATATGCAAGAAATGTGTTATCTGTCATGACATTTGTTATTTTACGAATTGATGATTACATTTTGTTTTGTAATTTGTTTTCTTTTTCGCAAATAAAAACACTAATATTAGCTCTCCAGGCACCCATAAAGCAAAATTTTCCCCAGGGCGTATTCTTCAAAATGGTCCAGTACGCACAAATAAGAGAAACATTCGACGTATAACTGAAGAAAAAATGTCATTTTACTTGCGGCATTCAGCCCAACATAAAATATCTTCAGTTTACGAATGGGCGCGTTACGGATACACACGGGACAACAGTGCGCATGTAGGATTTCGGTCTATTGATATTGAGAACAAATGCATGCCAATATGAAAATTTTATGTAGAGTGTTGAACTTATCATTCATGTACTTATTGGCAAACCGTACATCACTGCAGCATATAAGTCCCCACTTTTATTATAATGAAATTCTGTCTCAATTTTAAGAACTTTTCTTTTCATTCGGAATTGTCCAGCAAATGCTTCTTATTATACTCGGATACAAAACAATACTCTTTTTGTTCTGCCAAAACAAAACGAAAACAGCGGTAAGCTTCTGTGTGTTTTTAAATGTGTTTATAGCCATGGATTATTCTCTTTATTTTCTATATTATGTATGCTAGCATTGTTGAAGTACAACCAATATTCGTTATTTCAGTCGTAAGATTGAGAGTATGATTAACCGTTTGTTGATGTATATATATGTGCAAGTAATAGCAAACATAAAAGACAATAAAACCACAATTTTTATGAAACGCCTTTATCTAAAGGAAAAATCATGCTTTCCCTGCATAAGTAAATATTAGACGGAAATGTCCCAATGAATTTCAAAACATACAACTAAAGAAATAGCCAATTTGAAAAAGCGACAAGAATAACACAATAATGTGCTCTAAAGTGAAGAATTGCCTTAGCCTGTCCATTGATTCTGTGACAAACAACTGCAGTGTCTGCAGTTTCCCTTCAGCGGAGCCGCAGTGGCGCAGTGGTAACGCATTCGCCTCGGGATCGGAGGGCTAAAGCGTGTAGTTTATCTAGGGAATGTATTATTGGATTTCAAATGCCAGTACATTGTAGTTGCATTTGTTGCCATGAATTTTCGCATCGTATCTGATAAAACAATTATTCGCCTTTTCGTAGTAACTTAACCTAACAATAAAGGAAGAGAGATAAAAAGAACGCACCAGGTGGCTGGGCAAAATGATAAAACCTCAATTTTCAGACATACGAATTCGTCACATGTGTGAACAATTCGTACGAATTCCTCAAACATGTGTGACAAGTACGTACGAATATGTCAAACATTTGTGAACATTTGGTTCTGTACCTTTACACTCCCCCCCCCCTCCCCCCCACACACACAAAGCAAACACGTATAATTCACAAGCTAAAAGAACATCTGTAAAAGTATTGTTCATACGAAACGTGGCACATTCCAAACAACAGTTGTCGAGTAGATGCACCATGTAGAATTTTGGGTCATTGAATCAAAGGTCAGGGTCACAGACAGGTGTGTGTGTGGGTGGGGGGGCGCTAAACATTGTCAAACTCTTAAACGCTCAATATCTTGACTACCCTTTGACACTGATACATCATATTTCACAATATTATTTATCTCAATGTGTAGTAGAAGTTCCATGTTGGTTTAAGGGGTCACTGGGTCAAAGGTAAAATTCACAATGGGTCATATACATTATATTCTTAACAACATCTTGATACAACGACTAATTAGTCTCAATGAATAGAAGATCATTGTTGCTTTAGGGACTATATGATTGCTCGATTCCGTCTGTCCCTCTGTCTTTCCGTCCGTCTGTCCGTCGCATTTCGTTTCCGGTCAGGAACTACATTTTGGCAGAACTGTTCGGGAACATCAGAACAACGTCTTGCGTGCAAGACCAATGTACATAACTCAACGGTCAAGAGCACACTGCACTTTGAACGTTGTTGATTTTCACTATATAGGAAGACAGGTGGTGTTGCTCGTGTCTGTGGCATAACTTTGCCATGCATAGTGGGATAAAGTGAATCTAACATGTTCATGAGTTGTGGATAAGGAAATCCCACCCGAGGGTTGAGATACGTCCAAAAACGAGGCTCTGCCGAGGTTTTTTGGACGTATCTCAATCCAAGGGTGGGATTTCCTTATCCACAACTCAATGGACATGGTAGATTAATTTTCTCACCGTTTAAGTCGCATTTTAACATAAGTAAGAAGGAATAAGTGCAAAAACAGGATGGGGATGAAAAAATGAAAATCAACTTTTTTCTCGAATTTACTTCAAAACTGCTATAGATAGATAGAAAATGATCTAATTAAGAAAATGAATACCAACAACCCTATGTTTATTTAAAAAAAACAATTTTACAGTCATTTTTCGATTTTTATGTCTGCTTACAATTAACGTAAAAATAGTCCGGCAGCGATGTGAGATAAGCGATGTGAGATAAGTTTATCTCACATGGGTAAATGCGCGGAAATATGTATATCATAGGTGAGAAAATAGAATGATGTGGCACAAATGTTTACCATTACATGAATAGGTGTAGAAAGCTGTGCGACAGTCGTGCTTATTTCGACATTTTAGTTATGGCCCTTGACATATCAAGTTGTACTAGGGTTCTCTTTCTTTGTCAAGGACCATAAATCTGCCGTTACTTACCGAAAAATACGCCTCTCCGTTAGGTGGCGCTTTTAACGCAGTTTCCATTGAAATATCACTTTACCGTATTTTTTCTACAAGAGTCAATGATACATGGGATTGGCATGCAGAATTTCTTAAAGCAGTGTTGACTTTTTAAAAAATGCCCTACTTTCTAGGGAAAACGCTGGATCTACCTTAAATTAGAGGACCTCTTATCTGCAAGCCTGTCCTAGAAGATGCTCTGGCTAATACAGTTTTGGAGACATGCACGACACAAGACGGACGGACGGAAAATCCCAGGTATGCAACTTTGCATGCTGATAAACATTGCTAAATGTTTTGGGAACACTGGCTCATACAGTTTTTAAGATATGTGCGACACAAAACTGCATGCAATATAGGCTATTTTTAAGTATTTCAAGGGCTATAACTCTGCACGTAATTGGCGAAACAAGAAACAAATCCCCAGATGCTCAAATCTGTATACTGGAGAATATTCCTGAAAAGGTTATGTGACTCTGGCTTATACTGTTTTGAAAATATGCGTGAAACAAAAATATTTCGGACAGACAGATGGACGGATCTATATCCCATTTTTCAAAGAGAGGGTCATGGAAATAGTGGGATTTTCTTTTCGAAAAATAATTTGTCATTAATAGACATGTCTTCGAAAGACCGCCATGGAAACGAAAAATTAAAGAGGTCATATTAACATTCAAATTCATTTATGTCATGCGTTATGGATAAAAAAAAACATTTCTGCTAGACAACAATTTAAAAACAGGCGGAGTTGTGATGATAACCTTGTTAAGCAAAAACGTGCAGAACGACCGCATTGTCTTGATGCAATGCATAGTGTGATATCCCAAGAAACATAGCACACATGATACCAAAGCTGTTCCCGTCGTTGGATATTCCTCACTCAAAGTCATTTTAAAGCACAAACATTAGAGTACTAGCAGATAATGTATGATTTATATTTCTTTCACATGCATTAAATCTGATGACAAAGAATGACTGCATAATCGGCGATTTTACTGTTTTGCATATTCAACGATTTGCCTAAGCATTGCTTGGGAGGCAATGCAACTTGACTGATGCTTAATAAAGTGTTATATTGATGCTTATCTAACAACATTTGATCCGCAGTCGGTCCAGTTGTTGATTGTTGACAGTTACAACTATCCATGTTTGTACTTTGTATGCTGCAACTGGTCCCCCATATCAGAACCTGAAATGGTAAAATTATGGTAATCTACAGAGAAACTGGTAGGGTGACAGCTCAGAAATAGCCAAATTCTAATTAATTCTCACAGCATTGGATATGGGGACAAGCCAACTTAGTGACTTTATATTCTGCTCGTCCCCCAAATCAGAACCTGAAATGGTAAAATCATGGTAATCTACAGAGAAACAGATACACAGGCAGCTCAGAAGAATTTGTCAGATGTTCAAAGCTGTGGCAAATCTCTTACAGCAAAATCACTTTTACTTGAGCTGATTAATTCTCTACAACACTGCCTCGTCAATCAGAAATAATAATAATAATATGTTGCAATATGGCAGGACACATTTACAGAAAACACAACACAGAGTTGGTACACAATTACTCGTTGCAATATTTTGCGAAAGTACCATAATTATGTCACTACAATTGTCAATGAAATATAAAACACTTCTTGCAAAACCCTACTATAAACATCTTATAAATGTTATTTTTGTGATCACAAGGATGGTCCTAGACATTGGAAATAACGAGAATGTGATACTGACTTGCATTATGAAATGTTGATAAACAATCCAACAATTGATAACGCAAGTTCATATCAGCTGTTTAACAATGTTAGTTTTAATCAACATACACAAGTAACATTAGTTCGTGAAACTAGTGTTCGTCCGAATAGGAAGTCACAACCACCGCCCACTGCAAGTGTGTGCTAACAATTAATCTATTATTCCGGAAGTGCCATTATTAGTTTCAATTATGGATTATGTATAATTACTCCCCGACGAGTGTGAAAAGTCATCGAACCGTAACATGCTGACAATATGCACATTTCTTCTTGGAAGTGAAGCTTAACATTACATTTTATTGAATTTCAGTCGGTTGTTATTTAGAAATAGGTTGAATATAAATGCGAGACGGACGCATACGCCTGGAGGCGGTGATATGCTCCTCCTTTGGGGTCTTATTTTCGGTCAGTTTAAATGCATGCAGTTTTTTGGGTTTTAACGAAGCCATGACAGTAAGCCCAGTTTTAGTTCATCACTCGCGTGACAGAGATAGAAATAGCTGACGAAAAGGAAATAATGAACAATATCGCAAATTGTGCACATTATCTTGTTTCTTAGAACTATATGTTAGATAAATGTGCGTCCGTTGTTGCGTTTCCCGTATGACCCAACACGACTGGTATGGAAAGCTGTGATGCTAAGCAACCGTTCCAACAAGCATCTATAGTTCCTTTTGAAAGAGAAACTGGCACCTTAAGAGATTTTTATGTTGGGTTAGGAGAAAAGGTAACTTTTAATCAGTGGATTGATGTTATCTTTCTCAACGGAAAATCAAAAGCTTACACTAGTTTTTTAGCGCCTCGGTGCAAAATTATGCAGTGTATTTATTCTTAATGTCACGGTACGTACATCTTGTAACTGATAAATTGCAATAATTCTATTAAAAAAGTATGCTGATTTTCCGCATATAAATGCTAATGAGAGCTAAGAATAGAAGAAACATCTACGAAGATATTGTCTCATGCATACAAAATTAATTTCTTACGTGTGATTGTTATCATGCAGACAGTCTGTATCGTAGGGTCCTTATGATTAAACAAACATATTGTCTTCAAGAAGATCCGTGGTTCATATAGACGCAGACTAGTTAATGTCAACGTGGTCTACAAGGCACGGTGACTGTTTACTCTGCTACTGAACGTATGAAGCACAGATCCAATCTGAAAACTCAAAATGGCATTTTGTACTTTAATTTGTTCACCTCAAATTTCCATTTGTTCTCTGTGTTTATATTCAGAAGCTATTTGGATCTTTTTTGTAATTTTGATAAATCTTTGGCTTTCTTGTTCTAATAATTTATTAGCCAGGTAAAGGTTAATTTTATTTAAATAATCTAATATTGAAACATATCATATCGAAACGAATACGTGTGAATTGTAGATTTCGTATGATGTAGCACAGGGAATACGTTCATCCAAATTAGTATAAATTAATATAGAAAGCAATGTCGTCTCTCCTGTCATATAGCTATATAGATATTTTCCCGTAAATAATGAGAAAACGGAAGTCTCAAAATGAATCTATTACGTGCGATAAGAGTCTCAACTACACCATGCAAAATATGAATGTTTAAAGGGAGAGAAGACAATGCAATTATTATCCTATAACCTTGATCACTACATAAATAATTATACACCTTGTCCTACATTTTACTATTGCTACTTTGATTTGTTTTCCTTTTTGGTTAACATTGTATGCGCGTATTTAGCTACAGGAATTAACTCTAGTATCGTTAATATACATGATAAAAAGAAAGTTATTGAAAAAAGTATTTTAGGAAAAAAGTGTTTGAACAGAATGTTTTAAAAATAATTCGTTAAGTGCATAACATTGTTTGGGCAGAACATGTATGTATTAAATAATGCGATTAAATGTTTTTTTTTTGGTAGTAAATGAGATAAAATGATTGTTAATTTTGCCACCATTTGACTGCTATACTATGTCCATTAGTATGTAGACAATAATCTTCCGATTTCTAATCTTTTTAGATATCACCATAATTAAATAGCAGTTTCAGATCAGTTTTTATTCAGCAAATCGGCAAGTACTTGGCAAGAACTTACCTATGGCCATTTAACATATGATTGAGATGAATACGGTCAAACAGTACAATTTCAAATATACATATATTAACATTGTTATTTTTCAGTCAGATTGTTTTTAGTTCCAAGCGACCCTGATATATCTCCCTGGGTGAACTTGTCAAGACTCTTGGTTCATGTATAATTGCCCGGTGTGTAGCACAGGTATACGTAAGACTACCTCTGGGTTTCTAACCAGTTCAACACTAGTTGGATGGGAAACACTGAAAAGCATTTATGTCATTCCCAATGCCCCGGCCGAAAATCGAACCAGTTGCCTCCGGATTGGTACTCCAGAGCGTTAACCGCTCGACCACCGCGCCACCCTATAAACAGTGTCAAACTTAATTTGCTCTAAGATGAAGGTAACTGTACAACAGTTTCCGTCCTTATTTTCAGAGCTACGTTTGTATATTTAGCTACATTTAGAAGTGTTTTTTTCTTTCTTGATCTCAACAGTGATAGAAAGATATGCATATTAGGCCATGGTGTATTTCCCCAAAGTTGGTTTCTCATTTTTAATGTACCTGATGACTCCATCGAAATGGGTGTCTAGGCTAATGTAGTAAAATGGTGTCCTTTTAGATGTTATAACGCTTTTGCAACTGTACCGAATGAACTGTTATATTATTGCAATAAAACAAGTGATGTTGAATAACGATGAATGAAAAATTGGTCGTGAAAACTCAAATAGTTCATGTATAGAGATAAAGAATAACGCGTGTACACCAGACGTCGTATCATAGGATAGACGAAAAACTGTATTCAGAGATGATCAGCTCAATGAATCAATCGCATCGATAAACACATTTCTGTGATTGCAGCTTAGACATGAGGCTAATACTAATAGCGATTAATTTCCTTAGGTCACGGTGTTCAATTTTTTCAGCTGCAAAATTTAATGTATCATTTTGCTAGATGTGTAATAGCTTATATACAATTTCAAACAAGAAATATTTGGAAAGTACCTTCCTTAACACTAAAATTTATTTTTTGTCAAACATTTAGTTGAGACTTCTTAGGCGATGTATTAATAGGTGTTTTTCGGAAAATTTAAAATTGAAATACTATTTTGGATAAGAGGAAGTGAAAGGAGCAAAAAAATAGCGCTACATATAACATATCATTGCTACATTTATTTGACAAACCAATGCGGTAACATAAATATTACATTACTGAAACTATGTGATAAAGTAAAGTTTTTTTCAAACTTATGTTGTAAAACCTTGTGACACGGTTCATGTGCGATTGCTTTATTTAATTTATTTCATATCTAAATGCACGTTGAAATATAAATCATCATTACAGTTTGTAATACGTGCGAGCTTGAAATTTGTGTGGGGACATTTAAAATTGTATAAACTTAGATACTTTACAAACCTTTTATCCTCATAACAGGGTCAGTAGTACTGAATGACCTTCACCACTTTGTCCATAATCATATGTTATGATAATCGTTATAGAAATCTTCAGACTTTGGACGCTTACAATGTTCAACGCTTGACACGCGACATCAATCTTGCACCCAACTCAGTTAACATGTAACTATAAATCAAATGATTGCTGAAACAAATTTTAAAAGAAATGTTACTATAAGTAATACTATATGACTTGCGACATGTTGTCAATTCAATCATACGAGTGTTGGAAAAAGGTGTTTACAAACTTCGTAAGATTTTGGGTCATGGCAATTTTCCAACTGTATTTGCTAAAATTATAAAACGTTTTGTTAAAAGAGGTTACGACCCAACTGTTTTGAGACACACCGCATGTTTGGTGTTCAACCCGTTTACAGTTGGACGCTATGCTTCCCTCTTTGATTGTGTCTGACGGAAGAGGGGGAGGACTCTGTGATGGGCAGTTTTTAAATCCCACTGGGACGAAACTGTTTTGATTTCTGTCCTCTGGCCTGTTTCGTCGGGCCCTTAAGGGTGTTTCTCTTGGTGCTCTGCCTTCTGCAAAGGCATTGAGTACATACGTTTTTTGGTTCTCAAGGTTTGCTTTTTATATATTTATACACGAGCATTTTTGTGTTTTACATACCATGCCTTTTGTTTCCATTGCGTGTGTTAGAGATTCACCTGGCAGGGATTACTTTTATTTACACTGTCCTGTAACTTTGGAACATGGTGGGGGTAAGAGTGAGGTTGGGTGCGCACCATAAACCGGTTTAAGCTCCCCAGTGGTGTTTTTGCCACAGACCGTTCCAAGGCGGTGCCCCACTGTGTTCCTTTAATTGTTCGTTTTGTCCTCGTGTGTTTGCTTTGTATGCTAGTGTGTGTTGGTAGTGTATATGTGTGTGTGTACATTATTGTGTGTGTGTGTGTCGTGTGCGTGTGTGTGTGTGTGTGTGTGTGTTGGTGGTGTGCACTTCTGGGTGCTGTGGGGTTCGTTTTGGGGAGGCTGCGTTTTTGGTACGTGGCATTCCCTGTTTGATATTATTTTTGTTTTTTTGGGATAACCATTGTAGAAATCGTCAGACTGTGGATCCTTCGGCTTTTAGTATTTTGACACGAGAAAACAATATTGCACCTTATTTGGCTCACTGATAACTATAAAACTTTTTAGTGCTGAAACAAGATACTAAAAATATGTTGTAACTTTATCTGATGCTAAACCTGGGCCGCCTTAACCATCCTAATATTTAACGAAGGTTTTTTTGGGCCCTGACTCTCCTCACTTTGAGTTCATGATATATTTATATTTCCAAAAGTCATTTGTTGTTACGTCTACATATAGACTGTTTCGAAAGCGAAAACCGAAGCACAAGTGATAATGCAATTAAAGGATGTCTGATTAACAAATATTTATACTTTAAATGCAATATGAAAATTGCACCACATCCGGCCTTGCATTTTTGCAAGATTGTTTTACTGTGAGGTTAAAGTAAACAAAGAATTGGTTTTATTACAGAAACCTCTAGTGTACATTTAACATTAAGGAAGGTGACTTTTGAAGTACTCGTATTTTACCGCCGTAAAAATGCTCTTCAGTATCCTATAAGATAATCGTTTATCATAGTGACAAGTATTTTTATTTTTTTTTGTATTTTCAGAATCATTAAATAAAACGGTACTACGTTGAATAAACACTTTTAGTATTTTCCTTACATACTTTCATACAGGGTTATTTACAATACTCTTCTCTGATGTGTGCGTAAAATTGTTTTAAAATACTGGAAATAAAAAAGGTAGTTTATTCAGCGAAATCTTGCAATTGAAAGGGAGAGTAAACAGTAAAATTTTAAGCCTCTGATCTCGTTCATTAAGTAAAGACTTACACACTTTTCGTACTTTTCGTACTTACTAATAGTGCTACTTTGATTATTTGTATTATGTTGCTACTCTTGTATGCACCGGACAATATATATATATCTAACTCCATTGTTTACGCTGTAGATGCATGATGTACAGTAAACTGGTTGAAACATAAGGATTGGACATTTTTAAAACAATTTTTACACGTATTTTAGAACACTTTTCATAAATATGTTGTTGTGGTTATAGGGACATTACATGTTATTTATTGCATGTAATTGTATTTCTTTAATAATGGATGGCCCGACATTGTTATTAACTATCACATTTCTAGGTATGAGAAAACGGAGGCTTTATAAAACAGAGGCCTTAAATGTAGATACAAACACAATCTACTGTGTTAGAAAACATATGTGAGTTTGTTATTATTCCTCTCACACCATAGTTAAATACATTTCATGCAAAACGAATCCTCAAATATTGATCTACTATCTCGTAGAAGTAATTGATTCATTAAGGATTACATCATATATGGTGAACAAAATGTAAAATATAAACTTAAACCTTTTTAAATTAGAAATTATCACCGTAACATTAACTACAGTACAAGATGTTTTCTAATATGCAAGATTCAAGTCAGAATAATATGTAGAAAGTATAAGTTTTGAAATAAAATGTTTTGCTTTATTTTAACACTCAAATGATAGGTTTAAATACCATCTGCATGCCTAGACAATTTCTTCGTCTGATAACTTTGTAAAGACAAGGTATGCAAATCATACAGGGCATGTATCGATATTACAGGATCACTGTAGGTATTTGTCTCCCTTTCAACGGGAGTACAATGTTTAACATATGGCTCCCTAAGAAACAGGTATGCAAAATCTACAATGCCTTTATATTTAATGTTGTACTGTGCACAGAATGGGGTTATGTTATTGTCAGAGTACGTAAACGTAATGATTTATTTTCGTAGGAAAACGTAGCACAACGATTTTCATTACATTTACATCGGTAGCTAAAGCAACTGTCACCTATATATCATTATTACTTTCATTCCAATTTATGTGATGGTCATCGAATCTAAAGTTATTCAACAGACATTCGTCAGTTGTTCGTTTAATCATTATTCATGCACTTTCCTGTTGATACTTATTTAAACTAGTGATTGCAAAAATCACGTCAATTTTCTAACAGAGCAAAATTTAAAACAAAAGTACTTGATTAGTTTCACTTTTAACATCCTACCTTTTATGTTAAAGAATTGACATAACAAATCAGTTATTAATTCATTAATAACAGTCAATAGCGCAAACGATCCAACCTTGATCATGTGAATAGTAACACACATTTCTAAATAGATGTTGACATAATCCTAGGGACAAACATTGCAGCTGTCGTTTTTGTAGACTTGTCTTTTTTATGCGGTTATCTTTAACAAAAGTTTGAGTGTATATAAAGTAACCCGAGTTTAAGAGACAATCCTGGTCTGCACGAACAGCAGTCCTCAGTTTAAGATGCCAGTCGTAAGTCATTTTTATCAGTTATAAGTAGTGCAACAGGAAATAAATCCACTGGAAATAAATTATATCCCAAGTCATTACCCATAAATCACATAAGTTATATTTCTAATAATATTCATTTTTCATAGTTCCATAACTACATTCTATAACGTTAATTTGTAGGTCGATTTCTAAATGCTGTAAAAGTGCTAATTTTGGCGGGGGTTTTATTTGTTGCGATATTAGCGGTCACCACTAATTGCGACAATTATAAACACCGCCATTATAAAGCACCGCAGTTATAAGGCACAACCAATATGAAAGCAAATGGGAAGCAACTCCTATACGTTTTCAAAGGGAGGTAATTGCGGTATAATATGCATGCAATACAATATAAGTTGAAGTTTAGTAAACAAAAAGATTTAATCGAGAGATATACTACCCTACGGTATACAAATTTAATTCATTACCAACAAATAAAGTGAAAATAATCATCTAATGTCAGTTTACGAAAGTATGACGCACAAAAACTTACAGTACATACATACATATGCGGAACATATACTAGTACATATACTACTATTAGAAGTATAAAGCGTCCATTTCTATGCGACAGTACTAGTATATTATACACCAGTTTTCTTGAATGGCTCTGTTATAATGTCTGACCTATGTGCACAGCTTTCACTAGCCATTCTGCGGGTAGAGGTTTCACAAAAGAAGAGCGTAAGTCTATGTTTATGTCTGACAACTCAACACCAGCAGAGAGCTGTTTTGAAAATTTTGAAACTCTGATTTCATTTAATATCAACTGGAGGTTTTATTTTGGCAGTTGGTGTGGTTTGCTCCAATTTAAGACACCGCCAATTCAAAGTACTTCAAATAACGCCGATACATTGTATTTGGTACAGCATATTTAAAGCGCCATACAGAAGCAACTTTCACGTGTATGTAAATATACGACGACTTGGTATGCCGCATAGTTAAAATAATAATGATGATGATGATAGTATTGTTAATATTATATGAAATAATTAAACATGAAGTTACAATAATAATAATGATAATAACACTAAATTGTATAATGCAAATTATAAATTGAAACCTAAAGCTTTATAAATCATTACACTATCGCTACTGCAGACGGAAGATAGTAGAAACGTAACACGATCACAAGGTGTGTAAATCATACAGTGATGTACTGGTTTGAAGATTAATTAATTCCATTGGTATATTCTCCTTTTAAACAGAAAATGTGACTAAAATGACATTCAGTGCGATACTACGTCAACATGTGTAAATTCTTTTGCCTATGCTGAAAATGTCTGTTTATATTATTTCGACTCTACTGCTAACGTCTTGTTTGGCATCAATGTGATGTTTACATGTACATCTATACATAGCCAGAGGCACTACACAGTGGCTAGACACAGGCAACATTGGCTCTTCATAGATAGACACGAGAACCACTACATAGTGGTTAGATACGAGACCCAGCGGCGCTACACATTGTCTGTCTGGCGTGTAACAAGACGTAATTTAATGATAGAGATCTAAAGGAATCACCAGCAAAAGTAATCCAATGAAGTATAAATGCGATACGCGTGGTCTCTTTTCGTAGGAAGATAAAATTGCAAGATCACCACTCAACACGCGCGGAGTAATTAAACCATCGATGTGACATTACAGTATAACTACAATTCGTACAGTCAAACTTAAGCTGACGTGCAATGCAAGGGGGTCCAACACTGTTACTACGACTAATAGATGTTTTTACAAGTCGTCGACAAAAACAAGATATGAAAACTGTATGGTCCATTAATACATGTAGTCCGAATTATGTTTATTAGTGTACCCTGTAGCGAAGAACACTGCACTGCAATGTTGTACTGTTTTTCGTATTGAAGTAGTGCTGTAATGGATGTCGTCGCCGCACCACAATGCGTGCAAATAAAAATGAATGTGGCGAAGTGGAAACTGAATTTTGCTATTGGTCTGATGAAAATAAATATGTTTCGCACACCCATTAAGGAAGCTTGATATTTTCTTAAAAGAATGCACACGATGCTGTTTCACATTATAGTACTCTGGTATTGCAATAAGTAATTAAGCCGCAAAATAGGTACACTAACCTATAGTTTTTAACAATATAACGCGGTTGATGAATGACGATATCCTTTTGCGTTTCAATCCTGCAACCAGCATGGCTGATCCCCTTCCAGAATGACATTCGAGCGACAATATCCGAAACGGACTAATCACAGCACTCCCCACTTTATCTTTGCGGCTGGATCCCATAGATTCCTGTGGAGGATTTGACTGTAGTACATTGCTACATCTCATACCAGTGTGTCGTGGAACCATCTTCTGCATTGTGCGTAGCTGTATCAAGAGTATGTTCAGTAAACATTCCTCTCCATAAAAAGATTCAAGCAGTAGTACAGCGACACTGCTTTAGTGCTTTAGAAGTGTAAATGTGGCGTCTTCTTACTCAGACTAAGGCATCAGTATTGCCTTAGGTCAAACAAATGTAGTGCCACGTCAGCATTAGCATTACCACCATGGGAAGGTACTGACTACTTCGGCCACTATACGCAAGTCAGGTATGTCGAACAGTTAAAATTTTTAGAATTTGTGTATGTGTTTTTGTATTTTGGACATCAGATGTTTCGCTCAAGAATGAATAGAGTTTTATATGTATTTGCCATTTGATTTTTAGAGTATGTCATTTTGTTATTTTAATACAATATTCTAATATAGCATCCATAGTCTATCAATAAATAATTATGTCAAAACTATCAGTAGTTGATTATTACGCAAACTTATTGTTGGTACATTGAAAAGAATAACCATGCAATAGTCAAGTATAAACGAAACCGAAATATGAACTTTAATAAGACATACCCTAAAACTGGGTGCAATTTAGTTAACCTCAAAGTATTTTGTATTACCTTTTTGAAATGATAACACAAAACATCAAAGTACGTGTATAATTCGCCCCACCTAATTTAGACATTTTTCAATATATGTTCTTCTTGAAAGGAAAGTTATTTCTTCTTTTAGGTACATATAACTCATTTAAACCGTTTTAAATAAATTCTCTGTTATTTCTCTTAAGACATTATTATGTATGTCAGAAAATGTTTACTCAACCAACAATGATTTACGACCTTTTTCATTTGGTCCGACATTCATATGAGTCTTTGCAGTCTGTTCATAAATGCAAACTGGAGTAGGTGTTTTAGCTGAATGACCGTGTTTTATTGCAAATAATAACATTTAGTTCTATACATTTTAATGTACCCGCTTAGTTTATAATGCACAAAGCAGGCATGTTTATATTTCAAATAGTTTTCAATGTGACTAAATATAAAGTTGCCGAGTGTATTGAGTAACTGTTGAAGCCCTACGTACAAATTAAACCAAATGTTATTTTAGGTTTGTTCTAGTCAGTAGTCTCATATTACATGTTTCAAGGCTGTGGGAAAAGCGCAGTTGTAAGCGCAATCGACCGCACACATGTATCGTGCTTGAACCACTTTGTTTCTTATATTTCCTCATACAGCGCGGCCAGTCTCAAAGCTCACGTGTTGTTCTTTTGTCAAATATAACCTTATTCATGCTTACGAAAAATGACTATCTTTGCTACAAGTTTAGATTATGATCAACTTGCAAATCTATACAGTGTGATCATAATCTAAACCGTTCCTTATTCAGTCGACCAATTTGCGCGGAGCATGTATCAAATAACGGAACCTGTATAAAAATGTCCAAATTCGTTTTATGAATTCGGTAGGGCGAATGTTTAATGAAGATTATTTTGATTATAATTATATTTTTATCAATATTATTATAATAATTTTTTCTTATTATAATTATTATTATTTGCTCATCCGATGGTTAAATTTTGTCTTTACCCGTCACCTCATACATGTGGTAACTATTCATGGCGGTTTTTATTATACATTTTTAAGCATTTATATGTGAAATCGTTTATTTCAATAAAGTTCTAATTCGTGGTCGTAAATATTTTAACATGCTTAATGCCCAAACAAGTCTGTGAGTAATAATTGTTTATAATGGATATATGCAGAAGATAATTCAAAATGTTTTAGGTGCGACTTTACACGTCAGTTCATAAGGTTATATAGCAAGGTATTTGTGTTCGCCGTTGTCGTTGTAAATAACGGAAATATGCAATGCTTGTTCCGTTTGTTTCACATTGTGCAGTTTGACGTTTTAATTTAATCAAAGAGGTTTTGATGTTAATACCAATGATCACAAACTGTTATTCCATTTTTAAAATACATGAATGACTTGTAAAACAAATAATCAAAACGTATCGGTCAAAGTCGTCGCGTGGCAAAGTGGCTGTACCTGATAACTCCATTGTAAGGGGTTGTTTAAACTAATGTAGTAAAACTATGTTATATTTGATCACTCGTTTATAACCGTATGGTACTCTATGAACTTTTACATTTTTTGCAATCAAATAACAGTAATACTGATAGTTTAAATTAAACCATTCAAACTGCACACTGGTCCTGTATTTCTGCTTCTGTTTTTTTTTTATTTATGTACTTTATATGCACATACAAATATAAAACAGTAAGAAAATATGTAATACGTTCGAGCTGAAGATTGTAGTGGGGACATTTTGTAATTGTATCGATGGTAGTGATACGGCATTCAGATACTATATCAGCTTTTCATCTTTATAACAGGGTCGAAGTAGTACTGAATGACCTGCGACCTTTTGTCAAATAATCATGTGTTATGATTATCTTTTTAAAAACCTTCAGACTCTTGACGCTTCGGGTTTTCATGTTTTGAAATGGGATATAAAGTTTGCACCAAACTCAGTTTGCCGGTAGCTATAAAACAAAATGTTCAGTGTCATCGTTTTCCGGTTTTCCATATAGTGTTAGTAGACATACTTAAGCTTTTTGAATTTTCCTTTTTCTTTTATTAACAATCGTTCTGTCTGTTTTATGCGTTAAATTGTTTTTACAAAACAGGAAATGAAATATATTTTAAAATTTTAATAACCCACATGTTCTGGCTACCTCTGTATGCACGGGTTATCACTTTTTTTCCTGTATTGCTTTCAAAACAGATTCAAGGTGTACATTAATAATAGATGAAACAGAGAGGAATTAGATCGTTCTTTTGAATAATATTTTGAATCAATTTTAGAACCCTTTATATAAATACATTTCTAGTGTTATAGGGACACAACATGTAAATGATGGCATGAAAAGGCATTTCATTAACACTAGCTGACCCGTCGTTATCTATGTATAATGGGCAATGATCTTTTTCTCTCTGCTCTGTAAACAGTGTGCCTAATTCAATAACAGCAATGAACGACGGTGGGGGATTGATGATAAGTTTATACTTTAGTATTGATTGTAGTATTATACATCTACATGTCATTATCCTACATTTTTAATAAATTGATTTCCCTACGGGCAGTGATAAAATCAATACTATCTGAATTGTACTATGAATCCGTGTATGAACCAAGTACATAATTTTTCACCGTCTGCATAGCATGTTTTGTATTACTTCTGTTCATATTTCTCACCAAAAGGCGGCACAGAGTCTCTATATGAGTGTATTGAGAGGAGACTACGGGTATCACATTTATACTTCATTTAATTCCTTTGCTGGTGATCACTTAAAAGCTCTTTCATCGTTGTACGTCATGTTAATCTTCGGACAGATAAAAATGCATCGTTCCTATGTCTAGCCACTTTGTAACGCCGCTGGTTGCTGCGTCTAGACACTGTGTAGCGGTTCCCGTATCTAGCATCTGTGTAGCGCCGCTAGTGCCTTTGTCTGCACACTGTATAGCGCCCCTGGTTTTAAATAGAAAGGAATAAAAACAAAATACATGTACACATCACAATGATGCAATACTATACTTTAGTAATGTTAAAATAGTATAAACATACAATTTAAGGATAGGCAAAAATGGTTGACACATGTTGACGTAGCATCTCAATTTAGTCATATTTTCTGTTAAAAGTAAGAATACATGCGCAATTATTATTTTTTCAAACCAGTACATCACTGTATGCTTAACACACCTTGCGATCTTGTTACGTTTATACTCTTCCATATGCAGATAGGTTAAATTTGTCACTGCTATACGTGCTGTTTGATAAAGAAAACTGTCGTTGAATTCTGATTAATATTCGTATTATACAATTTAATGTTATTACTATTATTACACTGTACATATAATAAGTATATGAAATGTTTACAATATTATTATTATTATTATTATTATTATTATTAGTATTGTCATTATTATTATTATTATTATTATTATTATTATTATTATTATTATTATTATTATTATTATTATCATGATTAACATATAAACCTGCTAGTCTAAACCGTGTGATCATGATCTGCACTTTTCACTATTCAGTCGACCAATTTGCATGAGCATGAATCCACAAGATTAGCTAAAGGAACCTGTACATAAATCTAAAATGACCAAATCCGTTTTATGAATTTTGTAGGGCAGATGTTAAAGGAAGATTCTTTTGATGATAATGCTGATTATAATTATTATTCTTATTACTAGTACACGTACTATCATTATTATTATTAATAACATTATTATCAGCTCGTCAGATGGTTAAAGTTTGTCTTTAAAGTTTGTCTTTACCCTTCACATTACAGTGACTATTCATGGAGGTTTTCATTATACATTTTTTAAGAATTCATGTCATTCAACTAAGTATGTTAGTAATAAAAGTTTAAAATGGATATTTGCGGAAGGTAGTTCAAAATGTTTTAAAGCTCGACTTTACACGCCAGGTCATCAAGTTATATGTATCTGTGTTCGCCGTTGTCGTGGTAAGTATGTTTCACATTGTGCTGTCTGACGTTTTGATTTAATCAAAAGAGGTTTTTGTTAAACATAATTTGCAAGGCAAAGCTAATATGATAATATGCGATTCAATACTATTGAACATAATAAATAAGATATAATTACCAAGGATCGCAAACTGTTATTTACTCTTTAGAGTACACGAATGACTTGTAAACTAGAAAATCAAAACATCTAGGTCAAAGTCGTCGCGTGGCAAGGTGTCTGTACCCGATGACTCCATTGAAAGGGGTTGTTTAAACTAGTATAGTAAAAAATGACCTTTTCAATTTAAAGACTCCTTTACAACACCATACGGTACTCTATGATCTGTTACATTTTTGCAATAAAATAACAGTTAAACTGGTAGTTTAAAGTAAACAATTAAACTTGTATTCTGGTCAGGTATTTCTGCTAATGATGTTTTTTTTTTGTATTTATGTACTATATATTTGCACATGGAAATATTAAACAGCAGTAAAATATGTTCGACTTGAAGATTTGTGTGGGGACATTTTGTAATTGTATAAATAATAGTGTTATGACACTATATCAGCCTTTCATCCTAATGACAGGGTCGACGTAGTACTGAATGACCTGCGACCTTTTGTCAATGCAATCGCATGTTATGATAATCTTTTAAAAATCTCCAGACTCTTGACGCTCCGGCTTTTCATATTTTGAAGTGAGATATAAAGTTTGCACCAAACTTGGTTTGCCGGTAGCTTTAAATCAAAATGTTGATAAAACAAGATACTAAAAGAAAGGTTGTAACTTTATTTCATGATAAAACCTGAACCGCCTTAACCTTTTAAGGCGATTTTTAGGTCATGACTCTCCACACATATTTTTATTTTCAAACTGCATATTTTGCCAGGTCTTTCATAGACGTAATATAAACTGTTTCAAACATATAATAGAGCTAGACAAAAGAGCTACTGGTCATTAAGACGAAGTATGTCCATTTAATAAGTACTTATACTTTAACAGAAATATGAAAAATGCGTCATATTCCTCCTTGCAGTTTTGCAGGATTCTTTTACTTTGGTGATTTATTTAAACACAAAATTGGCTGTGTTATGGAAAAGGTAAAGCTAGCTCTGATGCACTTTTAACGTTGCGGATGGCGACTTGTACGGTTGTATTACACATCAATCGTATTTTGCTCCCTAAATATGCTCTTTTGTAACCATTGAGATAATCGTTTATTATAGTGACACGTATTCTTACTTTTTGTATAGTACAATAGCAATACACAACTATCGAGCCAACGCACCTACATGTCCATTTTTGATCCGATTACTATTGAATACATAGACTAAATGTGAGCAATGGTAAACACAATTCAGACACAAATCTTAAATAAATGCCCGTAGGAATGTTACTGACCAATTCTAAACAACTTTATCAGCGACATAAAAATCTATATAGGGTATGTACAAACTGGCGAAATAGTATGGTATATATTATACTGCTATATAATTACACTGCGTTAAATAAAATTGCTTAGTTTTATCGTTTTCTAGTTTCATGACATTCTTCCATACAGGGTTATTAGAACCGGAAATACTTAAGCTTTTCTGCATAAGCAATTTAGAAGTTTCTCTTTGCATTTATTAACAATCGTCCGATCTGACTTACGGGTTTAAAATTGTTTTACAATACTGGAAATGAAATAAAGGTAATTTCCTTGAATAGCGAAACTTTCGTTCAAAGGGAGAGTAAACAGTACAACTTTAATCCTTAAATCTCGTTCATAACACAACGACTTAGTTATACACACCTTGTCAGTCATGCGAGTGTGCTATTTTAGTTACCCTCATGTTCTGGCTACCTCTGTATGCACGGGTTGAAACTTATTTTAACTGTATTATTTACAAAATAAATTCATGATGCGCATTAATAACGGATGAAACAGAGATATATGAGTTCTTTCTTTTGAATAGCATTTATAATAAATTTTAGAACCCTTTATATAAATATGCTTCTAGATGTATAGACATATTACATAGCTGACCCGTCGCTGTCCATGAATAATGGAAAATGATCTTCTTTTCTCTGTGAACATTTTGCCTAATTTAATAGCAGCAATGAACGACAGCGGATAATTGATGATACCTATATATGTGAACATTGCCTGTATGTCATTTTCCTACATTTTTAATGAATTGATTTCCATTAGAGCAGTGTTATAATCATAATTATCTAAATTGTACTATTAATCCGTGTTTGAAGCTTAGCATACTTTGATGTCACCGTCGGCAAAACGTGTTATTATATTACATTCTCTCACATTCTTCACAAAAGAGAGAAGCTTAAAAAGTAAAACAAAAATATATATTTCGGCAATAAACAGTCTCTTGTGTTAAAAAAATATGGAAGTTTGTCTTTTTGTTCTTTTACACAAAGTCAAATGAAATTCCATGCAAAAAAATACACACATAATAATCTACTTTCCTTTATAATCATGTTTAGAGCTAATGAAAATTTTAATTTGCGTGTGCAATATATAGGCTCAACAAATTGTAAAAGATAATTTAAAGAACTTTTTTCATTAGAGGTTATCACCATTAACCTTAACAAAATGAAATATGCAAAGTGCAATTCAAAATAATATTTTCACAAAATTTAAGTCTTACTTGTCAATAATTGTTTTTCCTTTTTTAAATACTCGTTGTGACTGTCATACTATCCGCAGGCTTAAACAATATCCTCGTGTGACCGTTGGTATATTTTAGCAATATGTATCTCTCTCTGAGGGTAGGTCACAAGGAAATAATATGCAAGTAGTTTCCATATTTATATTTATCAATATTTCCTTTGTAGGTCCTTAAGTCAATGTGACTAAAAAGGGTGTCCTACAAATACAAGAAAACAAGAATAAGCATAAAGCAAATAAAAACATATAAAAGCAACTAAAAGCAAAAGCAAATTATTGCACAACAATAATTTGGGACAGACATTACTTAAGTATAATCATGAATTACTTCAAGACAGTAACATTTATTAATTGTAAACAAGATTTGGGTAAAAGGAATTTAACCAAATGTTTAAATAACCAAATTAATTAATAACTGATATTGATGGACAAGCCAATGGGATTGGGACAAGGGAAAACCTGGATTTACCTGACCTGTAATATATAACTGCTTGAAGAATTATATGAGATGTAGTTGGAAACTACATCTTATCACAAGCTGTGTATCTGTCCAACTAAGAATTGAAAATCCCCCCAAGCATGAGAAAGGGTGAGATGTTTAATCAGGTGTTACAAATAATCCAATCACCAGTTGTTATGTTATGATTCCCTTTACACAATATTAGTTATTGAGAGAATATATAAATAGATATCACCTGATACTATATGATCACATGACTGAGTTGTCACATTTCATGTACAACTTGTGCAAATATTATTAGGTATAAAACCACTAATAATTACCACTGTGACATTCTCCCCTGCTTTAAAAACATGTCTCCTGACATTTCAAAATGTACAGACTATGTTCACATTACATTGAATTTGCTATTTCATGAGTTTTAACATATTATAGTATTATGTGACTACATTAAACTTCACTGTTGTCCGAAATACTATAAATAGTAGTTTAATTTGTAACGTTTGTTAAATAATCAGAAAACCAAGTTTGTGATATTTACAAAACTTATGAAAGATGAAAACTTTGCGTCATGATAAGCAGAAAGAACATTTCACTGAAATAAAACAAAATACTGATGTCTTTGAGGTTTTGCTGATATAATACCAGCAAGAATTAAGCTGAAAAGAAATTTCAACTATTTACATGTTACAATTATACTACTGTAACTTTTGCTTTGGATGAAGGCTACACACCATAAAATGTTATTTTAAGAATAGCATTCTTTGCTTAAACTCTACCTACTTGCTTGCAAGCTTTTCTTTCTCTAACTACTTCATCCAAAGTTTTCACTACAATCAGCCAACTTCTGCAGAACAGCTTTAACGCATTAAAAATTACATATTAGGCAATACATATTGCATAATATTCGCAATACAACATTTAAAAACATTTAAAAGATTTATTCATTGAAATAATTTTATGAAATTATCAGTAATTTCAATGAAAATACACTATGATAAAAATATACTGTGACATTCTCCCTTGACACTTAAACGAAAACTTCAAACTCTGCTGACTGTTGATACATTACATAATCACCGTACCTCTCCGGCGCTTTTCGATTTCTTTTGGGCCGGGTACGTGGTTCAACTGTGATTTCAGAAGCTTCTGTATGTGAAGTTTGATGTGAAGGAGAAGAAAGAACAACTTCAGAAGATTTGTCACTACTTGGAAATAGCTGTGTGACATTACTAGAGGAAAACTGAGTTTGTTCTCCATTAGTACCTGTATTATTCTGCACAGATTGCACAGAAGAACTATTTTCTGAAGATAAAACCTGAACAGTATGACCATCAGAGTGAGAAATATCCACTGTATTGGATTCAGAAGTATTTTCTGACATCTAGGGAACAGGTCGCATTTAAATGTTCTCAAGCTATTCCTAATTTCTACAAAAAAAGACATTGGCTTGAAGTACAAAATTATGAATAAATGACTTTTCAAACGCAATAAGTGAAATACACAATTTAATAAAAAGGGTTTGTTCGATTTTTAAAATTCTTAACATTCAGATACAAAAAACAAATTGTTCAGTAGATGTAAGGTATTTAATGTATTTATCTATCTATCTTAAGGATACATGCCAGATATCTCCATCTGTTCTGGGATAGAAGAGTGGGGTAAAGAGCATCTGTCAACTCCAATGAATGTAGATATAGAAGTCTTCACCAGTCCTCTTCTTGAAACCAGTGGCTTTTAAGTATGGACATATTCACAAGAGAACAACAAGGATTACATGGTGCGGTACAAACTACCAAGGGCTTTGTTAAATAATAGCCAGCTTAGGCCACCAAGGGCTTTGCTAAATAAAAGCCAGCTAACCAAATATGATTATTTACTATTGTGTTAATATCCGATCTGTTTTATATTAATTTATTTAAAGGAAAATTAGTTAATTAATCACTAGTCACTTCTTTTCCACCATTACAAACGAACGTAAATTTGACAACCAAGAGGTTACGGGCTTGAACCTAATCGGAATTGGACTGTTCCCTCCTAAATGTCACCATTGCTAGTTTATCATATGAAGCGTATGGTAATATATGTACTGGTATAAGATCCATGTGTTTGCCTATATCAAACAATCAATTTGAATAAACTAAACTGTATAGATCTACCTATTTTTGTCACCTAGCCCTGTCATATCTATTTTACTAATTAATATATCACTGTTTTGTTCTTGAGCCAGTCTGCTATTGCCTTGGTTACAAATCCGTACGATGTCCGTACGATTTATTAAACTTTTACAATCCGTACGGTTACCGACACTCGTAGCTTCTGGTCACATGCCTACGGGCCCCGTACGATCTTTTTGAGGATGGAATTGTGGGAAATCCGTACGGACATCGCAGACAAGTCGTACGGCGCTCGTACGGTGCCCGTACGGTGTCCGTGCTACAAGAATAAACCAGTTCGGCGATATCTGAACATTTCTCATTTTAGCTAGAACCGCCAAGGATGTCATACGGACTCCGTACGGCGAACGTAACGCCCTGCGGGCCTCCTCGGCATCACACGTTCCCCACCCGGTGTCCATAGTAACGTACGAACATCGTATATTGACCGAGCGACTCCCCTGCGATAGTCGTGCGAGCACGGGCCTCGAAGTGTTCAACATCCGCACGGAAATCGTGCGCTGCTTCCGACTTCGAAAATTTCTACGAACTCGGAGAAAACTCGGGAGCTTGGTGAAACATTTTCACCGAGTCACCGAGTCCTCTACGAGTTCAAAAAGTCCGTACGATGCTCGCAAGAGTCAACGATGTCTGTCCGGACACCGTGCGATGTTGCAAAATTTCGACTGAAAACCTAGTCGTACGGAGCTCGTAGCGTTAATGTCACCAGGGTATATCTAGCACTGATTTCAGGGCCTGGTAACAGGTGATTCAAATATCTAAGAAAACTAAGGTGTCTTCAATCAATGCCAATTCTTGACCGCTCTCTTCAAGCAGATGACTAAGTGTTATTGCCTGGTGTTTATAATACAGTTGAAAAAAGCTCGTGTTGTAACTAGGGGTCAGTTGTAATTGGAATCTTGAAAATGGAAGAAGCAGTTAAATTGGCCTTAGTGAAGGATTGACTATAAAGAAACAAAATCATAAATAGAAAGGATGCATCGACTGGTAGTGTAAAAAGTTTACTTTTTTAAATAACTCAAAGCATTTTTGAAACATTTATTGCTGTAAGGTAGCGCTTGACATAAGCTAGCTTTTTTAAACACAATCTTCAGATGCTTTTATATTTTTATTAGATATATACGGTATGTAAAACTGTACGTTTATTGGAAACGTCGTTTCAAACTATAAACAAATGAATCAGAACAGATGATAGTGGTATGCAACGTTACAGAAAGAAGTAGTACATTAAATATGATAACATTTCATCCTATCGTCATCTGCAGCTACGGGTAGCTCTATATACCAAAAAGTTATGTTGCATTTTATAATCAGTCCCTGCTTAAACGAAGCATGTAACAGATTTCTTCGAATTAATTTTATTCTCTTACATGTACTACATGTAGGATAGACGGTTATACAATTCCCGCCCTCCCTTGACCATACAATAAATGATCATAAAAGTGTAACAAATCATGTTTTCAAAAATCCGTGGTATGGTTCCCTCGAGCAGGAAACACTGAACAAAATGCAAAAATATTTTGTTTGATTTGTGCAGAGATTGAAATTATTTCTCCGAATTTGTATAGTTATACATACTTTCTAATTACTATAACAAGATGTCTATGTTCTAAGATGTTGGAGAATGAAGTTCCAACTTTTGTCAGTCGCTACCTTAACTGCATTTCTTTTTACATAAAGTGTGTCAGTATCTTTTGATGAAGATATACAGTATAACACTTTTCACATGAACTTAAACTTATGTAATGGGTCTTTGTACAACACATTTGGATTTCATTTTGAATTGCTTCTGTAACGTTGGATATAGCTGCATCTATCAAGTCCTTTCTTACATTGTACCTGCAGGATACTTTTACAGACATGTACATATAACAAAAATTTGCATACAGCTCTGTAAAAATTTGTGAACACAATTGTTTAAAGTACTGACAACGATGGCGTGTATTACTGCGCTGGGAAATAAGCTGGTGTAGTGGTGAGGGTTTTACACAACGTGGTCCAATTTTTATATACCTTTTAACCCGACATGGAACAATGTAGTAATCACGTACATATTAAATACTAATACTACCATCTGATAAAATTTATGATATCAAATATAAAATATGAAGCATGTAGAGTGCTTAGAAAGTTTAAAATACTCTGCGTTGACGGCAGGTAGCATTATCCTGAAATATTAAAGTGACAATCGTTCCTACAATATTATTCAATATCTCACCAGAGAACATTTGTGAACTTGATACTGAATCTTGATAAACACGTATCTTGATAAATTACTTCATAGCCGTTATACAACTAAAGTACTGACCACATGTTATTTTCAGCAATCAGAGGTTTTGTTTATAGCTGTTAAGTCTCAATCATGTTTTTCTGCTCATTTTGCCTTTTACTACAATGTAGTCTGATAAAACTGTCCCAGTTTTTAAAACTAAATAATATAAACTTGACTGGAAATAGTGCATGAAATATTGTAGAAATAACAACATAAATTTATCAGACTAGTACCTAGTCTAAGAGCTACGTAAAACTGTGTTAAAATAATTTTTGGCATTGCACTTTATATCCAACTTTCGTGATATACATTTCTAGTTACATTGATCCCGTTTATGACACTACTGGATACAAATTGAAGTAATGCATGTAGTCACTTTGTGTGAAAGGCAGAAAGCAATCACTGTGAAAACACATTGCCAATTTCATCAAATACTCCAACGGCATCATTATGTTTAAAGGCAGAATACAACATGCAAATTATTCTCCTACTAAGCAGTGCATCACTGCATGATTTATACGCCTTGCGGTCTTGATAAGATTATATTTTCCGTCTGCTGTAGTTTAAGTATTTATTAAACTTTAGGTTTCAATTTGGCACTGTTAATTATTGAAAACTGTATTTTCATTTTATCAGATAGATTTTGAAAGTACAATTTCGTGTCATTAAACTTATCATTATTACTAAATATACTATTAGTACTAATATAAGTCAGTCATCATCATTATTATTGATATAAGCATGTCGCATACAATGTTCGCTGATAAATACCTGTATTAGTAGACCATGATGTCAACTGCACTAAAGCTGTTTCCTGCGTGAATGGGGCACAAAGTAGACGAGTCTGTGCTCGGGAATCAATGCGGGCGAATCTAGTAGTTCATCTACGTAACAGGTCGGTCTTCTCCAGGAAAGTCATCGTCCGGGGAGAAAGCTTGATCAAGCTAAAGTAGGAACTTTATAATATCTCGAATGTCGTAGTCATAAAACTATGTGTGTGCAATTTTCTAATTGTCAGTCCTTTCTTAAATACTAAATCTTCCCGCCTATCTATAACTTCACGGGGAAATCATAACCTCCGCGCACAGCTACTAAAACACTTTAAGCCAGATCAACTACGTCTTGCTTTCAATAATGTACGTGTATAAGGTAGGGCACAATTACAAAGACACTTATAGCCGGGTCCATTTCCTATTGCCTTTAATGATGTACGTGTGTTACGTTTACGCACAACTACTTAAACACTTTTAGCCCGATCAGCGTCCTCTTGCTTTTAATAGTGTACGTGTAACGTAGGGCAGAACAACAAAACACTTACAGCCTGGTCAATTTCCTATTGCTTTTAATTACGTTAGTGTGTTACGTTGTGCACAATTACTAAAACTCGTGTAGTCCAGTCGTTTTCCTATTGTTACAATATGTAAGACAAAACTACTAAAAAAATTGTAGTTCAATCCCTTTACTATTCCTTTTAATGACATACGTGCGTTACATAGAGCAAAACCGCTAAAACACTTGTGGTCCGGTCCACATTGATTTGCTTTAAATAATGTACGTGTGTTACGTTAACACACAACTACTTAAAAACGTTTAGAACTATCAATTTCCTCTTGCTTTTAATAATGTTCATGTGTAACGTAGGACACAAGGTTTAAAAACACTTGTAGCCCGGTCCATTACCTATTGCTTTTAACAATGTACGTGTGTTACGCATTGCTCAGCTTCTAAAACATGTGTTGCCTGGTCCATTTCCTATTGCTTTTAATAACGTACGTTTGTCATGTAAGGCAAAACTGCTAGAACACCTGTGACCCGGTCCATTTTGTTATATATTTTAAAAGCATGCGTGTGTAACGTTGGGCACAACTACTATAACACCTGTGATGAAGTCCACGTTTGTCATGTAAGGCAAAACTGCTAGAACACCTGTGACCCGGTCCATTTTGCTATATTTTTTAAAAGCATGCGTGTGTAACGTAGGGCACAACTACTATAACACCTGTGATGAAGTCCATTTCCAATTGCTTTAAAAATGATGTACGTGTGCTACGTAAACACAAATTTACTAAAACACTTTTAGCACGATGAATTTTCTCTTGCGTTTAGTAATGTTCCTGCGTAACGTAGGGCAACACGTTTAAAACATTTGTAGTCCGATCTATTTCCTATTGCTTTAGATAATGTACGAGTGTTTCCTAGGGCAAAAAAACTAAAACAGATGTAGCCCGGTCCATTTACCATTGCTTTTAATAATGTACGTGTGTTACGTAGAGAAAAACTACTTAAACACTTGTACCCCCGGTCTGTTTCCTATTGCTTTTAATAATGCACGTTTGTTACGCAGGGCAAAGCTACTAAAATAGTTGTTTCCAATTGCTTTAAAAATGATGTACGTGTGCTACGTAAACACAAATTTACTAAAACACTTTTAGCACGATGAATTTTCTCTTGCGTTTAGTAATGTTCCTGCGTAACGTAGGGCAACACGTTTAAAACATTTGTAGTCCGATCTATTTCCTATTGCTTTAGATAATGTACGAGTGTTTCCTAGGGCAAAAAAACTAAAACAGATGTAGCCCGGTCCATTTACCATTGCTTTTAATAATGTACGTGTGTTACGTAGAGAAAAACTACTTAAACACTTGTACCCCCGGTCTGTTTCCTATTGCTTTTAATAATGCACGTTTGTTACGCAGGGCAAAGCTACTAAAATAGTTGTTGCCCGGTCCATTTGCTATTGCTTTTAATAATATACGTGTGTTAAGTTGTGCCTAAACTACTAAACTACTACTAAACTACTAAGTACGTGTGTAGCGAACAACTGCTAAATAACTTCCATTCCGGTCTACTTTTTATTTCTTTACATAATGCACACATGTTACGCAGGACTAACACACTAACACACTTGTTGCCGACCCATTTTTTATTTCTTTTCGAAATGTGTTACGTATGGCACAACTTCTTATACACTTATAGCCCCTTCCAATTCCTATTGTTCAAAATATTGCACCTGTGCTACGTAGGACACAATTGCTAAAACATTTGTGGCACGGTCCATTTTCTATCTGTTTAAATAATGGACGTGTGTTACGTAGGACACAATTACTTAAACACTTGTAGCCCTTTGAATTTCATCTTCCTTTTCATAATGTTCATGTGTAACGTAGGGCATACTATTAAAAACGGGTGTGACCCGGTCTATATGCCATTGTTTTTTATAACGTACGATTGTTACTTTTAGCACAACAAGTAAAACGCTTGTTGCCCGGCCCATGTCCTATTGTTGTAATAACGGTCCGGCGCAGCTTCTAAAACATTCGTTGAACGGTCCATTTCCTATTCCCTTTAATGACGTACGTGTGTTATGTAAGGCACAAGTACTAAAAGACTTGTGGCCTGGTGCTTTTCCTATTGATTTTAATAGTGTAAATATGTTACGTGGTGCACAACCACTAAAAGGCTTGTAGCCCGGTCTAATTCCTATTGCTTTTAGGTATGTGTGTGCTAAAAGCTTTTAATATCGTTCGTGTGTTATGAAAGCCAACCTACTAAAATATGTGTGGTCCGGTCCATTTCCTACTGATTTAAATAATGTACGTGTGTAACGCAGGGCACAACTACTTACACACTTGTACCTGGTCCATTTCATATTTCTTTTAAAAACGCACGTGTGCTGCGTAGGACACAACTTTAAATAATGAACATAAGTTACGCAGGGCAGAGCTACTAAGATGTTTGTAACACACGTGGCCGATCCATTTTCTGTTTCTTTTCCAAACCTACGTGTGTTACATAGGGCACATCTACTTATACTCTTATAGCCATGACTATCTCCTATTGTTTTAAATAATGTATTTGTGTTACGTAGGACACAACTGCTAAATCTTTTCTGGCTAGGTCTCTTTTAAATTTCTTTGAATAATGGCCTTGTGTTACGTAGTTTACAATAACTAAAACATTTTTGGCAGGTCCATGTCCTATTGTTTTAATAACGTACGTTTATACGTTGTGCAGAACTACTCAAACTCTTGTAGCCCGGTGCATTTCCTATTGGTTATAATAATGAACGTATGTTACGTGGTGCAGAATTACTAAAACACTTGTAGCCCGATCCATTTTCTATTGCTTTTAAAAATGTCCGTGTGTTACTTAGTGCACACGTACTTATACACTTATAGCCCTGTCCGTTTCATATTGCTTTAAATAATGAACGTGTGTAACGCAGGGCACAACTACTTAAAAACGTGTACCCGGTCCAATTCATATTTCTTTTAAAAGCGCAAGTATGCTGTGTAGGACACAACTTTAAATAATGAACGTAAGTAACTCAGGGCAGAGCTACTAAGATGTTTGAAACACTTGTGGCCAATCCATTTCCTGTTCCTGTTCCAAACGTACGTGTGTTACGAACTTATACACTTATAGCCCTGTATATTTCTTATTGCTTTAAATAATGTATTTGTGTTACGTAGGACACAACTGTTCAAGCTCTTCAGGCTTGGTCCCTTTTAAATTTCTTTGAATAATGGACATGTGTTACGTAGTTTACAATAACTAAAACATTTTTGGCAGGTCCGTGTCCTATTGTTTTAATAACGTACGTTTGTTACGTTGTGCAGAACTACTCAAACTATTGTAGCCCGGTCCATTTCCTATTCTTTTTTTTAACATACGTGCGTTACGTAAGACACAACTAATAAACCTTTTGTAGCCCGATTCATTTCCGATTGCTTTGAACAATGTACGTGTTTTACAGATGTCATGTCTACTAAAGCACTTATACACTAATACACGTATGTTACGTAGGGCTCAACTAGTAAAACACTTGTGGCCCGGTTCATGTGCTATTGATTTTAATAACGTTACTGTTTTACTTTGTATTCAACTAGTAATATATTTGTAGAATGGTCCATTTCCTATTCATTTTAATAACGTACGTGTGTTATATAAGGCACTTGTGGCCCGGTGCATTTCCTATTGGTTTTAATAATGAACGTATGTTACGTGGTGCAGAATTACTAAAACACTTGTAGCCCGGTCCATTTTCTATTACTTTTAAAAATGTTCGTGTGTTACTTAGTGCACACCTACTTATAGCCCTGTCCGTTTCATATTGCTTTAAATAATGAACGTGTGTAAAGCAGGGCACAGCTACTTCAAAACGTGTACCCGGTCCAATTCATATTTCTTTTAAAAGTAGGGCACAGCTTTAAATAATGAACGTAAGTAACTCAGGGCAGAGCTACTAAGATGTTTGAAACACTTGTGGCCAATCCATTTCCTGTTCCTGTTCCAAACGTACGTGTGTTACGAACTTATACACTTATAGCCCTGTACATTTCTTATTGCTTTAAATAATGTATTTGTGTTACGTAGGACACAACTGTTAAAGCTCTTCAGGCTTGGTCCCTTTTAAATTTCTTTGAATAATGGACATGTGTTACGTAGTTTACAATAACTAAAACATTTTTGGCAGGTCCGTGTCCTATTGTTTTAATAACGTACGTTTGTTACGTTGTGCAGAACTACTCAAACTATTGTAGCCCGGTCCATTTCCTATTCTTTTTTTTAACATACGTGCGTTACGTAAGACACAACTAATAAACCTTTTGTAGCCCGATTCATTTCCGATTGCTTTGAACAATGTACGTGTTTTACAGATGTCATGTCTACTAAAGCACTTATACACTAATACACGTATGTTACGTAGGGCTCAACTAGTAAAACACTTGTGGCCCGGTTCATGTGCTATTGATTTTAATAACGTTACTGTTTTACTTTGTATTCAACTAGTAATATATTTGTAGAATGGTCCATTTCCTATTCATTTTAATAACGTACGTGTGTTATATAAGGCACTTGTGGCCCGGTGCATTTCCTATTGGTTTTAATAATGAACGTATGTTACGTGGTGCAGAATTACTAAAACACTTGTAGCCCGGTCCATTTTCTATTACTTTTAAAAATGTTCGTGTGTTACTTAGTGCACACCTACTTATAGCCCTGTCCGTTTCATATTGCTTTAAATAATGAACGTGTGTAAAGCAGGGCACAGCTACTTCAAAACGTGTACCCGGTCCATTTCATATTTCTTTTAAAAGTGGGGCACAGCTTTTAATAATGAACGCAGGGCAGAGTTACTAAGATATATGTAACACTTGTGGCCGATCCATTTCCTGTTCCTGTTCCAAACGTACGTGTGTTACGTAGGGCACATCTACTTATACACTTATAGCCCTATCTATGTCCTATTGCTTTAGATAATGTGTTTGTGTTATGTAGGACACAACTGCTAAAGCTATTATGGCTTGGTCCCTTTTAAATTTCTTTGAATAATGGACCTGTGTTATGTAGTTTACAATAACTAAAACATTTTTAGCCAGGTCCATGTCCTATTGTTTTAATAACGTACGTTTGTTACGTTGTGCAGAACTACTCAAACTCTTGTAGCCCGGTCCATTTCCTATTCCTTTTATTAACATAGGTGCGTTACGTAAGACACAACTACTAAACCATTTGTAGCCCGATACATCTCCGATTGCTTTGAACAATGTACGTGTTTTACGGATGTCATGTTTACTTATACAATTGTACACTAATGCACGTATGTTACGTTTTGCACAACTAGTAAAACACTTGTGGCCCGGTCCACGTGCTATTGCTTTTAATAACGTTCCTGTGTTACTTTGTCTCTAACTACTAATATATTTGTAGAACGGTCCATTTCCTATTCATTTTAATAACGTACGTGTGTTATATAAGGCACATGTGGCCCGGTGCATTTCCTTTTGGTTTTAAAAATGTACTAATGTTACACTCAACCACTTTTCTAAGTATACACCTCAATTATGTGTCATATCAAAATCATTTTGAAAAATATGGTCATGAAAATTTGTCAACAAATTATTGGATTTATTTTCTCGATACTCTGTATAAGGTTGATGAGTATGAATAGTGATTTCATTGTCTCAGAGAGTTGACATCACCACACCCCTAAATGTGAAATTCACAAAATTGTAAATTATGGTAATCCTATATTTCTTCTAAATTATGTAGAACAATAAAGTTTTTGTTAAAAAAACGGTTTCTGGTACCAATTTCAAGCATCCCGCTTTGATAAAAATACCCTCTAAACACTAAATTTATCAACGGAGTTGATCTGTCTAAGTTTATTACAATTTCCTTTCCCATGCATTTATCCAACAAACCTCGTCAAGTGGATCAATTGGTTCTATATAGTGCTGTATTTTCTCCAAAGTGACGTTTTCACACCACAAACTGACCATCAGAGATTCATGAGAAGTACCAAATACAAATTCTTGAAGACGATTACGTCCAAGCCACAAATCAGTTGAATAAACATTAGGGTGCTCATTTTCCATCAAATCTTCGTATCTTAGCATCCAATCGAAATGAAGTGGAGGATAAGAGTCAGGCAAAAGTCTCAAAAGTCCTTTTTACACTTTACATCTGCCTAAGAACATCTTCTTAAAGGATCTGAATAATCAAACATTGCAACATGTCTGCTAATATTTTTTTGTGAATCATAAATGGTCGACTGTGTTACACGCAGATTGATGACAGTCTGGTAATTGTAACGTTTTTGTGACTTTTGAATATTGGGGTTATTGTGTTTACAGCGCTGCGGTCCTATGAGCTTGGTACCTATCTTTCTAACTCTGATGGAATATTAAATATCAATCTTTGATCTTATGACTTTGAAATATTCATCAAAATATCTTGAAAATTGAATAAACTACAAGATTTCGTTTAGGTGTATACTTAGAAAAGTGGTTGAGTGTACGTGGTGCAGAACCACTAAAACACTGAATGTAGTCCGCTTGATTTTCTATTGCTTTTGAAAACGTTCGTGTGTTACGTAGGGCACATCTAGAAAACACTTGTAGCCTTGACCATTTTGTACTGCTTTTAAAATGAACGTGTCTTACGTTAATCACTACTACTAAAACACTTGTAACCCGGTCTATTTCCTGTTGCTTTTAAGAATGTACGTGTGTGACGTAGGGCAAAACTGCTTAAACACTGATAGCCCGGTCTATTTTCTTCTGCTTTTAATAATGTGCGTGTGTAACTCTGCGCACAGCTTTTAAAACGTTTGTAGGTAGATCCATTTCCTCTTGCTTTTAACAACGTACATGCGTAACGTTCTGCAAAACCACTAAAAAGGTCTGAAACCCGGTCCATTTCCTATTCCTTTTATTTACATAAGTCTAGGGCACAACTACTAAACCACTTGTAGCCCGATCGATTTCCGATTGATTTGAATAATGTACGAGTATTACGGATGGTATGACTTCTAAAACACTTGTGGCCTGGTCCATGTCCTATTGCTTTAATAAATGCGTGTGATACGTTGTGCACAACTACTTTTACACTTGTAGCCCGGTCCATTTCCTATTCATTTTAATAATATACGTGTGTTACGTAAGACGCAACTACTAAACACTTGTGGCCCGGTCAATTTTATATTTAATCAAGATTCACGTATTCTTAAGTATACTGAATACCGTATATTAGAAATATTCGGGCTTGTAGGATATCCGTATTCTAAGTTTTTCGTAATAACAAACTATATGTTCCCGTATACTGATAATGCACGGAGTGCCGTTCACTCCCTGTATTAACCTGTTTTCCGCAGTGGTATGAGATAGAACAAAAAGTAGCCTTAACACTTTTGGATATCATTTTTAATAAAAACAAATTCAAGTGATGTACCAAGGAGAAAATGAGAGTGATTTAAGTTTCAGTCAAACTTATCTAAGACCACCCGTCCCTTAGACTACACAATGTGAATGTATGCCAGTAAAAAAAATTACCGGCTTTCGCTATTACAAGTGATTGCCTTGTCTATATCTAATCTCTGGTAAGACTCAATTAATACAATTTTGCGATGGATGATAATATTACTATATATCTTAAAAATAATTTTAGTATACCAATACATAAATGTAGAAATCATTGGCGTATGCATTTCATACCGCAGTCCCTCATATACTATGCAAAGCAAAAGAATATATAAGTTAAACCTCACTACTTTTGACATTTAAGTACATAGAGATAGTTTCTGTGTTGTTCTCACCGCTTGCTTGTGTTATTCCCACTTCAAAGAAATAATACCTCGGTATGGTCTCACATATATGTGTATAATTTGACCTCAAAATATAATTAATCTTAGTCAGTGAATTATAACAAGTTTAACTAGATTTAAAGTTTTGAATTCAATAATAAAATCAATAAAAAGTGACTAACATTGGTAAAGTTTTTTTCAGAGCTGTACGAAGAGAGAGAAATGACAACATTTCTCCTACAAATGCAATAGGTACCTGCTCGATTTACACATCTTGTCCTATGCAATTTAACAAAACTATCACTTGCCTAAATAACGGTATGAAAAATCCTTTAAAATGTCTGGTTTCTGATTACTCTGTTTTTAAAAAGCTGAGGATTTGAAATTAAAAATAGTCTTCATGTTGTTTTATTTTATTTTCGATACACATATAAACCAAATCTATTATTGGAAATGTTATACAATAGTCATTCCTTCACCCTAAGATAGGCAGCCATTTCAAATATAATCATATTGGTCTTTTTGTTTAGCTATAACCCAACATACACGTACCGAAATGGTATTAGTAATAGAAAAACAACAGCGCCTTAAATGAAATACATTTAACTTTTTTTTTGATATCTAACAAAAATGGGCAACTTTTTTGTTTTGTGATTAGAATATCTTGCATTTCTATAAGGGGACTTTGTATGTTGTTGAATTTACAATATAAATAATATGTTCAAGTCTAAAGTTTGGTCCCAATTTGTTGTTTCTTTGCGCTCGTGATATTCATATGCATTTGTTGTTTATGATGCAAATTAAAATTATTATAGACTTTTAACCTAAGATCATTTCACGGTTTAAATAAGAGCTGCTCTTCTCTACAAAGTAGCATGATACAAAACAACATTTACGGTCCCTTCTCTTAATGAATCGTAAGTGAAATGTAGTGGAAAGGCGTTCACTAAAACTTGTCTGTGTTTCATCAAAGTAAACAATTTGAACCGAATAGCAACCGCATACACACATAGTGGGCCGGCAGACACATAAAGTTTATGAACATTCTACTCCAGCTATTGGTGCAATCTGTATCTTTTAGCTCATATAAAGGGTCAGATAGGCGGGGCCTAGCGACTGGTATGCTAAACCAATCCGCACAGTAAATGCCGAGATCATCTTTAATTGACTTGTTTACAACATTGCGGACTGTCATAGTCAAAGAAGGTTTTATTTAATTTTAATGTGTGTGCATTAAGTGCTGATTTAACTCCAAATATCCTTAATATGTCCACATCTTTGGATGAGTGTCATTTTAAATTCTTATTAAGAAAATTGCGGAATTTGACCAAAAGAGGATTTCTTAATTTCAAGGTTTGTGATTTTAACGTTGATAAATATCGTTACCTATTTTTTCAAATCTAGACGTAGTTTTGCTGTGACATTCTTCCTTTCACTTTCTTTGATATAATGTTAATATAAGCACAATATATAGTAAATGAATTAGTTTGTCAAAGATTTTTTTTGAAAAGTCAGTACATTGTCCAAATTATTATAAAAAATATATCGTTTTAAAGACATTTGGAAATAGAAATACAAAAAAGTGTACCTTGTGCTAAAGGATAAGCGAAATTTAAAATAAATGAAGAAACTATATACATAATGTAGTTACTAATAATGTTATCACAAATATTGCTTAATATTTCAATTCAAAAACCATATTAATATATTAAAGATTTGTAAATACACATTTAAGGTTTCTTATATCAGATCACAGACACGTTCCTTTCGATCACTTCATTTCAGGGTTGATTCTTATTTTTAAAAACGTGTAGTTGTAGGGCTACTGCAATCACGGCATAATTGTATCAATTGTTTTATTTTCATTCCACTATAAGAATTAGAGTCTCAACCCGCTTTGAAATCCAAATAACCTGCAATGATACCGTTCATAATTCAGGTATCTTTACTATCGCATAATTCCTTTTGATTTTAATGCATTATTACAAATAGCCATTCATTTCATGTGTAGCTGCCTGAAAATAAAATACAAAACGGACTCAATTATTCTTAAACCTGAAAATATTGTTTTTCCTTAAGTCATGTTGTTTACTGTTATACCAGCAAGTTAAAAAAATAATACTACCAAAACATTGCGGACTATTTACAAAAAATGATTACTGTGTTGATTTTTCAGGTTTTCGTTTATCGAATTCCCCGATCTATTTATGTCAGATTTCTATTCGCTCTTTCATAACCAAAACATTAACTTGTTCTGCACCTTTGTCGTACCTTTAGATTGAAAATACTACGATACTAAACATATTAACATATTTACCAGTTGGTTAACAAAACCAAATTATATTTAGGCTTGAAAAGTATTTGTTTTAAAGGGCAGTTAAAGTCTGGGTGATGTGTGCAAATTACATTTTTTGTAAAACAGTTGTACGCGATGGCCAGGTTTTTTAACTGCTTTCAGCTCTCGTGAATTAATCGTTACTCAAATTACAATTTAGATCACAATCAATGTTAGGTAAATTACCTCGTCTAAATTATATTTTGTTGTTAAAATTCAATATTTCACTTTCGAAAAATGTATTTCTGCCACATTTAATTAAAAAAAAAAAAAATCATTTTTCGAAATATACCCTATGTTGCTATGTAAGGTATGTTACATTTTTTTTTCGGGAGTTGACAAGACACTGGCAAAAATATTTAAATTTAATAAACGGTGAAACATGCCCGGTCGGCATATAAATGCTAAATTGTTCTTGTTTTCTAGTGGTATTTGATCATATGGAAACAAATGCTTGCGCGTTTTCCGTTTACATGGAAAATGGTCTTTGACATAACTATTTCTGTAATTTGAAATAATGCATTATCGATTTGTATGCCTATATATCTTAATGTCAAGACCGTGGGCGTTTCGTACTTCCGCTATTGCTATTGCTTATTAACGTATGTACGTATATCATCACTTAAGTTTCAACATTCAGATACTTTTGTGATAAGCAAGCGTTAATACCTAACCCGTTACCAGTTTTTATTTTTTAATGATTTTTAAAGTACCGAAACCACCGAAATTCGTTTAATAACATAAAAATAATGTTTATGATATGATGATCGTGATGAAAATGATTATTGTGAAATCAAATAAAATGACGAGAAAAAACATTATAACAACAAAGCATATAAAACAAGATCATTAAAGACGTATGCAGGCACAGATGCATGGGGCATGGACTCGCCACCCAATCTAATACTGGTCCCGTGTTGTTCGGGACATATACACATTCAAGATCTGAAACAGCTTCTATCACATCTCGGGAATACTGTTGATGTCATTTCTAAAATTAGTAAACTATAGGCACCAGGCTACGTTGTTTATCGATCGTGTAAAAAAGGTACCAGTCGTTTTTATTGTGAGGCACAGTCAAGTTTGCGTTGTTGAAGATTTACTATATAGTTGAGACATTTTTCTATAGAAAACGTACACAGACGCATGCATATTTTGATCGTGATATACATATATTTTTGATAGATCTAGGTCTTACAGAAGCACTTGTACCGCCAGTTCTCATACACGACGAAATCTGCACTGTAAACTTAATGGTACCACGCGCACGCTATTTGTTATACTGCGATGCGGGAAACCCATTGTTAAAACGTCATGTATGTAGTAGATGTGGTTTATGCAGAAGAAACAGAAGTTTTTTTTACTTGAAGTTATCTAAATCAATCGTGTTCGATCCATTTCGGAGAGGGATTTGTATTGGAAAAACCGGATGAGTTATTCTTTATTTAAACAAATGCCTTAAATATACGATTTGAGTTTTCAGTTGTTTCAACTCTTGTATTTGTATATGTCCCATACAACATGGGACCAGTATTGGATTTGGTGGCTAGCCCATACCCCATGCATATGTGCATGTAGGTAAAACTGACCAAGAATACTTGATCGTTCTACAATATATAAGAGCAAAAATTCCTCAAAATAACTTTCATTACCTTGCTTTCTTCTTATATAAATTGGGGATATATATCGTTTATTTTTACCGGGGATATATTTGATAAGGTTCTTCTTACCATTCGAACATATTTATGTTATATAATTGTCATATTTTCAAAAAATATGAGCTAAAATATAGATTTGTTTCCAGTAGTACAAACTGTAACAAATGCAGATTCACAGGAATGGTACATATCAAGGTGTTAATCACCAACATATCTGACAACTGTAGGTAGCTAAGGTATTGCATTGAATAAATATCATATTTTATATGCAGATTTCATATTATGTTTTCAATGCTTTAAAGTAAATGTGTGTTTCATAAAAAAAAATAGGTTTCAAAAATATGAATAAGTTTTCTACAAATGCAATGCATTTTTCACTTTAATTCATAACAAACTACAATTACTTTAAAAAAAGTTTAATAGCTATGCTAAAATAGTCAAACATTTGTTCTGGGATGTGAAGTTTGTAACGGAAACAAACAAAATTAACAGTTCTAATCTTAAAACAAAAGAATCGCGAGATTTAAAGAAAAACGTATTTAGAAGAACATATTCGTCCAGGATGCTGGATGTCCAAAGTTGAATACTTTAGAAGTTTTTGAAACTTTGTCTGCTAATTATACAATCACTCTTGCCTTCTTTTTTAACTATGGAGCTGAAATTACACATTCACACTATTCACAGATCTGCTTTTACATAAAATAACCTATTACAGTGGTAATAAAAACGAAATCTTGTAAAGAAATACACATGAAAAAGTAAATGTGCCATTTATCCAACTTTGAGAGAGGTGCAATTTAATGTACATGTTCCCGAACACACGTGATTTAGCACATCAATTCAACAATTTCCTTTCGAATTTTAATTTCTGCCGTGAAGAAATACTTACCACTTTTTCATAATTTTGTATGGGTTATTCATACAATATTCTTTCAAACAAGCACAAACAATTGAAGGGTCACCGTAGTTTTTGTTTATACAGCCGCCTCTAGACCGGATGTATGTATGCAATAATCAAGAGTTGGTAGGGTGGGGCTCTTAAGGATACACCACGGGATCCATATATCATTTGTGGTCATTTGTTTGGTTTTAACATAATCTAAATGCCTTTACTATTTTCTATCATCACGATAAAAACTATTTTTCTAAGTAATTTAGAAATATGTGTTTTATCTGCATTATTCTAGTGTAGCAGTAAATAAGTGCTCTGTTTGATTTAACATCTGCCTGGGAAGGTCATTAATTTTCTCAAGGGGATACATTGTAAGGGAAAGTTTCCAATTGAATTGGTTCCAGGTAATAACAATGATTTGACCTGTCTTAGTGAGGTCAGTTGGAATATTGCAGGACTTATCAACATAATAAATAGTTATTAGTAACTTATACCTGCTATAAAAGATAACGGAATTTATGAAAATGTTATGTGAGTGTTTCCAATTAGAACTTTGAATCTCTTACAAGCATGTTTTGTGTAATTTGCTAGATCAAGCTAATTAATATCCCATTGGTAACTTTCACTCTGGCCTTTCAAACATGTAGAATGTTATATATTGGCCCGTACATATGTAGACTCATAGTACATCAATTAAAAACATATGTCACTCTCTCTACTAATTGATCTGGCACCAGAAGATAGCTTTAAATTAGAAAGAACTCTAAATGTATTATTATGTGATCACGATAAAATCATCCAAAAACAGCCAGCAAGTATTATTTAAAGGGGGACATTGATTGAAGCATACACATAGCTTGATACTAATATTTTCTATTAACATGTCATTGACAAACATTCTGTTCAATCTGTTTATCAGCTATTAATGTATGCCTGCAGAGTGTGCACTTTAGTAGGCAGTACCACCTGGTATCACGTGTACATGTATGTATCTCTGAAGGTGTTTTTTTTGCAGCAAGTATTGTCATATTGTAGTGATACAAACATTAAATTTTGACAATTTTCAGCATTATTGATTTATTAGTTATATTGCTAGATTTTTTTAATCAAACCTAGCATTGCTTGCTAATTATTAAGTTCTTATAAAATATTAAATATTTAATATACTAAGCTTTATATTGTATCATTAAAATGTTTGGTACTTATCCCATTACAGACATTTTCTCTTTTAGCTGTACTTCTAAATCCATGCTGATGTAATTTATTGCCACGATAATGGTAATGCCCCTCACAGAATAACCTTTACAACATAATGGCCATTTTATAGCTTGGCAGGTGATTGACTTTATTGCTACATTTAATGCTTATTAAGCTATTCAAACTGAGGTGTCCAGCATTGGTAGATTACCAAGAATTTTTGTTAAAATCTCATTAATATTCATAGAAATTAACTCGGTTTTAACAAAATGTAGTACCATAAGCTCTTTAGCTTGGTCAGTGTTAAGGAGAGGGCAGTACTTTTATATTTTATGGGTGTAAATGGGAGGTTTCATTCAGATTCCATTTTTCTTCATTTTCCAGAAGTGCAATCACAGATTTTTAGACAATGTTCTACTTGATTCAGATCCATCAATTCTGAATCAAATTGCACGAAACTTGACAGGGGGGACTGTTTGGTGTATGAACTTAAAAGGTATCTCAGAATTTTGATAAAAGATTCCATTCAAACTTTATGACCCTTTTGGTGTAGGTGGTACATAATATGCCAGTACGAAACTGATTTTACTATAACTTTTTCCGTAGGGGAAATAAATTGAATCCAAGATACACTTTTGTAAATCATACCGTGTAGATACCTGGCAGGAAAATTTGACCACCAAGGTTGAATAATGGAAGAGTTGAATCACATTTTAGAAAAACACAAAATCTGCATTTGCGTAAATATACAAAATAATAATAAAAAAGCCGTTACATAGTTGAAAAGGAAATTTCATAAGCTTTAAAATGATATGCAGCTTGCCTATACTTCCTTTTATAAGGAAGGCACAATCGGTATAAGTTCAACACCCCCTGGTGTATCCTTAATTGCATAGTTTGCTCTTCAGTTTAAATAGTTTAATATCCAGTCGTCACCAAACTTGGACAGAATATGTATGAGCACATTTTCTAAACTGGATTCAGCTTGCCCGCCCATCCGTCCTTCTGTCTGTCTGTAGACACATCAGATTTTTAATTACTGAAACAAAGGTAGTTGTTATCCATTCAACACAGGACATTGAGTAAATACTTATGGGCAAATGTCTATAATGAACCTGGTCTCCGGAGGAAAACAGATGTTAAAATACATTTAGAGAGAATGGACAATTGTTTTTTCGGTATAATATCGTGATATGTTTTTCTGTACTTTTGTTGTTTTTATGTCAGCAAAGTCATGTATCCGAAAAAAAAATAGCTACAACTACGTCTAGTTTTCACAAATTTGAATACACTTTGATATTTTGCCGAAAACCAATTGTTTTAGAGACACAATATTGTATATTTCATTGATTATAAGCAAACAGTACAGTCTACATGTCTTCATAGAAATCGAGAAATGACTGTAAAAAATGTTGATTTGAATTAAACGTTGTTTTGAGAAAAGCATTGTGTTTGTTGGTGTACTTTTTTATAAGATCATATTACATGTATATATATCTATAGCAATTTTGAATAAAATTTTGGGAATCAGTTGATCTTCATTTTGTTTTTCACATCAACATAATATTCACTATAGATTCTCGATACTTGCATATATTGTCTCCCTTTATATTACAAAGAAGAACTGAAAACAACTTTAAAAAATCCAGTGTATATTACCTATGTAATTTTGTCTTTTACGCCATACGACAGGTTCTGTTTACGTCAAATTTCGTGAACTTTCCAACATATTTAAAATCGCTTGAACTTTCCATTTCCTGCTTTATTATACGTAGAAGACTTTTTTCGTGTTGTCATGCTCATATGCCCGCTTACTCTGAACACTAAGTAGCCAGCGTTAATGTGTTGGTTTATGCCGAGCAATCAGCGAGGTTGATGTACCTAGTGAAGTGAATTGAAAGGTAAATGAACTCACGATTGATATGTCGGTTGAATCACAGGAATTCGTTCACTTACACATTATGAGGCATTACTTTCTGAGATTGTATACAACTTCTTTTCAATTAAATGACGTTTTGCAACTTTGACATCTAACGAATAACAAACTCAAATCATTTGTTTTCAGAATGACCTGACTTGAGAACCTATATCCTGGGTAAAAATAAAGATTGTTACATATTTTAAAGTAAGGGTAAGTATAACTTCTGTCCCAATCGTAAATTTAAATTATTATTGAATGTGGAACATGCAAGTATCTGGACAATATTGTCGGTCTATGCTTATCAGACAGGCCGAAATGGGCAAAAGCCAAATACAGTCAAATCTGGGTTAAGTACACCTCCGCATAAATGCAACTTTTCGGAAAAAAAGCCAGCATGGTGATCACAGTGCAATATTCATCTATAAAAGTAGCGCACGTGAATACAAACCACCTGCTAATAAAATACATATTTGTAGCTTCTCAACAGTGGTCTTTGTTCCCATGTCTGACTGTACATTATTCAATCCAAGATTGAAGACGGTGTCTGTGTGTGAAGCCGAGGAAACACGCTGAATGTAGTATGTTATCGTTGATGTATGATAGGAATAAATTGTCGTTTAAAATGTAAATGTATATTGTATTTGTCTTTTATTGAATTAATCTGATCAGATGTTGATGATCAACATATTAAACTTCCTACTATGTACTGGATTCCTAAATTACATAAACAACCATATAAAGCTCGTTTCATCGCTAATTCAAGCTCTTGTACCACTACAAATATTTCAAAACTATTAACATCTTGCCTAACTGCTATAAAAGCCCACGTGAAAAGATATTGTGATAAAGTATACGAAAACTCTGGTAAACATTTATTTTGGTCGATCAAAAATTCTGGCGAAATCCTGGATAAGTTTAAAGTTAATAATTACAAAGTAACTTCAGTCAGTACATACGATTTTTCTACACTGTATACCACTTTACCACATAATTTGATAAATGACAAGCTAACTGCCCTAATTCAAAAGACTTTTGCCAGGGAGAATGTTACATTTCTCGCCTGCAATTTCGATAAAGCTTTTTTTACTAGCTGTATTGTTAAACATTATACTATGTGGACCTGTGACGAAGTTTGTAAAGCCCTTTCCTTTTTATTGAACAACATTTATATAAGGTTTGGGAATGCAGTTTTCAGACAAGTAATCGGTATTCCCATGGGAACAAATTGTGCACCCCTTGTCGCAGATTTGTTTTTATATTGTTATGGAAGAGACTTTATGTTGAGTCTTTCTCCAGACACGCAGGCAGACATTATCACTGCTTTTAATAATACATCACGCTATCTGGATGATATTCTTAATATGGATAACCCGTTTTTTGGTCAATTGGTGGACACTATTTATCCCCGGGAACTCCAGTTAATTAAAACTAACAATTTGGATACTGGTGCTTCATTTTTAGATTTACATCTCTCTATTTATAACAATATTATACATACCAAAATTTATGACAAGAGGGATGATTTTAATTTTAGTATTGTAAATTTCCCCCATTTGGATGGGGATGTACCTCATGCTACATCTTATGGGGTATACATTTCTCAGTTAATTCGGTTTGCCAGAGCGTGTAGTTATGTTGAGGATTTCAATGAACGTAATCAATATATTACAAATAAACTTCTTCAACAGGGCTACCGTTATTACAAATTGCGTAAATATTTTGCTAAATTTTACTATCGTAATTCTGATTTGGTTTTGAAATTCAATAGTAATCTAAAGACTCTTCTGCGAGAAGGTATTTCAAAACCCGATTTTTATGGGGATGTGGTTTACAAACTTCGTAAGATTTTGGGTCATGGCAATTTTCCAACTGTATTTGCTAAAATTATAAAACGTTTTGTTAAAAGAGGTTACGACCCAACTGTTTTGAGACACACCGCATGTTTGGTGTTCAACCCGTTTACAGTTGGACGCTATGCTTCCCTCTTTGATTGTGTCTGACGGAAGAGGGGGAGGACTCTGTGATGGGCAGTTTTTAAATCCCACTGGGACGAAACTGTTTTGATTTCTGTCCTCTGGCCTGTTTCGTCGGGCCCTTAAGGGTGTTTCTCTTGGTGCTCTGCCTTCTGCAAAGGCATTGAGTACATACGTTTTTTTGGTTCTCAAGGTTTGCTTTTTATATATTTATACACGAGCATTTTTGTGTTTTACATACCATGCCTTTTGTTTCCATTGCGTGTGTTAGAGATTCACCTAGCAGGGATTACTTTTATTTACACTGTCCTGTGACTTTGGAACATGGTGGGGGTAAGAGTGAGGTTGGGTGCGCACCATAAACCGGTTTAAGCTCCCCAGTGGTGTTTTTGCCACTGACCGTTCCAAGGCGGTGCCCCACTGTGTTCCTTTAATTGTTCGTTTTGTCCTCGTGTGTTTGCTTTGTATGCTAGTGTGTGTTGGTAGTGTATATGTGTGTGTGTACATGATTGTGTGTGTGTGTCGTGTGTGTGTGCGTGTGTGTGTGTGTGTTGGTGGTGTGCACTTCTGGGTGCTGTGGGGTTCGTTTTGGGGAGGCTGCGTTTTTGGTACGTGGCATTCCCTGTTTGATATTATTTTTGTTTTGATATTAAATTTATTTGTAGTGATAGTAGTTACGTATTTTTTTGTTGCAATAAGTGTGTATATAATGCAATAATAACTAACTGCTGGGACAGTCTCCGTGTTGCAGTGGTCAGCGCGCTAATTTTGTAATGTTATGTCACTTTCCGATGTAGGTTCAAATCCAACCAGAACCACTATCTTCTTATGTTTTTCTTTCCCTATTCAAATTTATAACATAAAGTGAATGTCTTTTTGCAAACAAATCTTAATTTGTTTTATTTACCATAATAAACGTGTTAAGCTTTCAACGAGGGTTGGGAAAAATTATAATGACCTATTTCAAAGCTGATCTTTTTAAAATCTGCATTTCAAACCTTTTTTGCCATTATGTTAGCATTTATTAAGAAATAAATATTCAAGCTAATTTGGTGTCAAATTGCTCTTTGCTTTGAGTTATGTCCCCTGTATTGTTATGAACTTAAAATAGTTTAATAATCAGATGTATCATGATAATTTGATAGGGACCATTTACTGGTGGAATTAAAACGCTGAAAATTATGCGCATGGCTACTGAAAATTTGCAACATCCGATTTATTATATACATGTGTACCATTAGGTATATTTGAACTTTCAAGACCGGGGAAGGTTGTCAATTTTAATATATCTTTCTCATTCAACTTTTGATAATTATATTCATTTCAATATAAACGTAAAGGAAATTGTTCTTGTATATGTATTGACCGAAAACAATATGCTTGTTGTGTGTAACAGGTGAATTATATCTGTACGGATATAAGACAGTAAATTGTGATGGTAACATTTTACCAATAATCAGTTTGATCGGCTAAGTGTAGACAGTCTGTTGTCATACTTTTATATACTTGTATTTATCATTATGTTGTTTTATGTACTTACTTTTATAAAATCATTATAATTTTTTTACTCATACATTTGTTATAAGTAAATGATTTTAGTATAACTATTGAAGTTAGTTGATTGTTTTATACTGATCTTAATTAATGTTTCGTTTCAGTAGACGTTTTATTCATTTAATTGTTAAGTAAAAAGTTGTCAAAAATAAGTTTGATAGACTTAATACAGCTGTTAAATTATCAAATATAATGTACTTTCCGTATCCCTATTATAAGCCATGGTAAGCTATGCAATTTCTTACCCTATTAACATGTCATCCTGTGGAAAAGCATGCCATCATCTAACTAATTCTGTCACATCTCATTTGTGATAACATTTTACGACATAGTAACATGTTTTATGAATTAACCAATCAAAGTCTTTGTACTTATTCACGCGTCGGCGTCGTCGTCACACCTTGGTTAAGTTTTTCGAACTATCCGTTTTTTTCAAAACCAGTGGGGATATTGCTTTGAAGCTTACAATCCTTATTAACCATTATTACTTCTATCAACGGACAACAGCACATACTTCTGTCAAGGTTTGTGTCAGAGTTATAGCCCTTTTTCCACTTAAAAAGTACATTGAACCCTTACAGATATTGCTTTGAAACTTACCTTACTTATTTATCATTATTGCCTCCATCCACAGACAAAATGCTCTATTAAGGTTTTTGTTAAAATTATAGCCCTTTTTACTTAGAAAATACATTGAATTTGTGTAAAATCCACTTATTGACCTAACCCTTTGAGATATTGCTGTGAAACTTGGAACACTTGTTTGCATCATGACCCCCATCTGTAAGCAGGAGAAGTAAACTATGTCAATGATTTTTGTGTACTTTTAGTCCCTTTGTAGTCTTAGAATCTTGGTTAAGTTTTTCGTACCAGTCCACCTTTTGATTTAACTGTTTGAAATTTTACCCTGAAAGTTGCAATACTTGCTTACCATCATAATCTCCAAAAGTAGACAATAAAAGATAAATCTGTCAAATATTTCATTTGAATTATGATCCTTTTCGACTTATTCTAATTTTTGGTTAAATATGTCAGTTTTATTTCAAATCGTTGCTATTACAGGTTCTCATTTGTTTACTGTTAAAATTGTACACAAACATTTCAATAGAAGTTAAAGGTTTGCTGCATTTGTATTTAAATATAAAATGAAATTAGCGATATTTCTTTTCTCCCTTTCGAATTGGTGCTCTAATAAAACAAAAGAGATAGTTTGAAATGTCAATGGAGCGATTTCTTATCCTTTAATTGTTAAGTGTTTAAGTATTTCCACCTAAACCTATTAGATTATTTCACACTCCCAAAACAAGTGTTGAACGGTTTCTGGAGCCATATAACAAAAGTCACAAAGATTACTCGGAACTATCTTGCATTTAAACAAGAAAACATTATTTAGAATAATGCTCATTATATATTTGTACTGAAATTATCTTATTTTTGTATATATTGTACATTGAATTGGTAATATAAATACTGTTTTCCAATCAATATTATCTTTCTCCTATTTTACAAGAGATCAAGTAATCTTGTATCACTGTTCCTTGCATTGGCTCTTGTATCATGTTTTGTTTCCAATTTTTGTCTATGGAAGAAAGTAATATATAATACTTCAAAAAATCAGATATGTGTATATTGTACACATTTGCAGTTCAGAAAATGTCAGTAATTCTCCCTTGAGCTAGTCAGACATATTTTCAAGGTATAGTAAACCCTTATCAAACCATTTTTTGTAAAATAATGTGCTTCCATTTGAATCAATAAATAACGAGTTATTTCATATTATCTGCTTCGAACAAGAAGTAATATTTTCACAAAATGTAATAGAACACCACGTGGAGAGGATTTCCTTAAAAAAGGTATACTCTTATTTTATGTTGTGTACTTCAGTACTATTGCAGTTACATTTAAAAAACAGTGGTGCCGCCAATTTTTCTAGTTCATTTCTATATATGTTCTGCCACATTAAAGAGTTTTCGGAAATAATCCTTTAGACCCAACTGACTTTAAGTGATTATAATGTTGACATTAAGTCTATCACTGATTAGCCAACATTCTCATAATTTTGTATGATAGTATTCCTTGCTCTTTTTCCTGGTTTAGAATCCCATAAAAAGTCAAACATAAGATAGTTTAGTTCCTTTACTAATTCAGTTGGGGGGTTGGTCAACACTGTTAAAGGATATATACGTTTTGGGAGTGCAAACGTTTTTAGAACAGTTATTTTACCAATTAATGACAATTTACAATTTTTCCACATGGTAAGTGTTTGTTTGAATTGTGTGATTTTTGGCTCCAAATTAAGTTTGTGTACATTTAATTTGTCATTTGTGAATGTGATTCCTAATGTTGTTGCTTGATCTGATTTCCATTTTTTTTAAATTCGTTACAGTAGGTTAGTTTCGAGTTTCGGAGGGAGCCAACTCTCATAACAGTGCATTTAGAAATATTCAAATGTAAACCGGAAATACTGCTAAATATGTGTAGTATTAGTATTTCAAATGATTTCTTGGACCCATCTAAAAAGAAACTTGCATCATCAGCAAAAAGTGTTTGTTTTATCTCAACATTTGTTAAGCGTATTCCTTTTATTTCTTGGTTATTTCTTATAGCCATAAAAAGTAATTCAATACATATAATGAAACTATAAGGCGTTAGAGGACAGCCTTGTCGAACTCCCTTCTAAATGTTGAAGAAGTTTGGGAAAAAACCATTGTTTGATTTACAGCTTTTAGCATCAGAATAAAAAAAGTTTTACCCATTTTATTAAAAATTCTCCGAAGTTAAAGTATTCTTAAAAATGAATGAATGATTTTGACTATCAAAAGCGCTTTGAAAGTCCGAGAAAAGACAAATACTACCAAATTTAACACTTAAAACCTCTACACACTTATTAAAAAAGCCGACAAGATAACCCATTATTGCTCTGCTTGTCAAAATCAGACAAATGGCAAAATTATCTCCGAGAATCTTGGTCAAGCAATAAATCTGAATAAACCATTGCCTGTTTTTTCAGGTGTTTCTCCTTTATCCCAGCCCTAGATGTGTAGGAATATCCTAAGAAAAAGGACGAAACTTTCAATGCCCGATATTGTAATCGACCCCACAGGTGTCCTGGAACTACCGAAAAATCTACAAGTGGATACGGCTGCTGATCCATACATGATAAAGCCAGTACAAAGTATTATTCATTTTCAAAAGACCCCTTAGTACTGGACAACTTATATCAGGTTTGACGAAAGCAAACGATGTCCGTCTATCTAAAAATAGTGATAGTAATGACCGTGCAATCTGCAGGCTCATCTCGGTAACCTGCATTCTTTGCAACCTGTTAGATCACATAACTGCATCACGCCTATCCAAGCATTTCTCACACAACGTACTCTATGAGTTACAGCATGGGCTCGGTTAAGTCAGTCCTGTGAGGTCCAGCTTTTAAGCTAGTTGATGAATTATACAAAAACCGCACCTGAGGTGCACAGATCAACCTTGTCCAACTTGATTCTAGTAATGCCTTTAACAAAGTCAACCACATTAAATAACAATTCAAACTTCACGAACATGGTATCCCAAGTCAAACCGTGTCTTGGATCCGTTCCCTTTTTCTAGATTTTTATTTTGTCTATATTGACGGTCACCACTGGTTGCGCAAAATCTTAACACCATCATTATCAATCACCGCCGCTATAAGCCACACACAGGTAAATATATACAAGCCGGAAGTCGTCCATCGGCGCACAGTCAGATAGATCAAAAATGATTACTCAAGTTACTAGTGCCAAAGACCTGCAGAACACATTTGGCTGAAGCACCATTGAGAACAGGCATCTTATCTCCAAACTACAAAATATACTACAATATTGTAGCAATATCTCTACTTAATGATCTAGAAGTCCTAACCATAAACATGGCATATGCACTCTCATATTCACCGACTAACCCATGCGCCCTCGGACTTCTGTAAGTACTCCATGTCCCCCATACTAGAGTTATGTTTAATAGGTTGTCCCCGCATATTGCAACCCTGCCTGATCTGGGCCCAGCTCAGTTAATAAATAGTCAGCAGTTGTTTTTACATCTTTTTCTTTTTTTATCAATTTTAACTATTTTGTTTCTCATTACTTGAAGAACTACATGTGTACTTGCAGTGATTTATTTTTAAGGGCATTAACTCCCGACGTACACCCTCCTCTCAATATCCAATATCAATATACATAAGTATCAATTAAATTCATTCAATACTCGTACATGTATTATTAAACGGAAAAGCCTTTTACATAAAAGAGGATAATTAAAAAATGGGGTCAGCAAGACTTGTGGTTTTTGGTCACTGTACTTTTACCCAATGACCTCTTTTAAATGTTGAAATATCAATTATATCCCTTCGAAATTGTGGAGTTTGGACAAAATATTCATTCTGAAACAGCTATATGTTCCCCTTTTCATGAAGCATAAAACTATGACTGTGCTTCAACACCATGGAAATCAAAGTTTTACATCATGTTTAACAACAACTACTCTTTTTCGAACACACATGAAAAAGTTAAAACAAATTATGACATGAAGTTAAAGGAAGTGTACTGCTAAATCCGATTACTCCTTTGCCTTTAAGATCTGCGGTTGTATTTAAACATTTGTTCATATGATATGATGCTGATTAATGTTTACAAAATCCTCATAAATAACCTTATGTACTCTATACATATACAAATTGCTTATAACGTTCTGTTACCATACAAATTTATATCATGGGTATGACATTGTGTAAAATATCCATCCATTACTGTTTGCAAATCGCTGTTTGCATAATTCCTCTGACCTTATTTCCGTATTAGGTAATAAGCAAAGTAATTCGAGTATATCGCCTGTTCAGCTTGCCTCCAAAATGGCTAATACATGTTAGAGAACTTTCAAGATATTATTATATGGCACTTGTACCATCACTTCACAATCGAATTCACTAGTAATAACATAGCATGGTTTCATGTGTGTAAACTACCTCTTCTTTTGTTTTGTACACACATATTTATGCAGTACAGAATATGTGTTTTACAATCTTACATACAGATAAAACATAATAAACACTAAAAAAGATTGAAACGAAAAAAAAAATTAATATGTAGCTCCTATCCCTTCTTTTGTTTTAAAGCATTGCCCCATCTGTACTTTTAAAGGTGTGATCAATCGTTGTTTTGCTAAACGCTGTTGAACAGCTTCTATGCAGTTTGCACGTTTAACTGTGTTACAATTTGCATGCTAAATTTGGTTTTGTGTGATTGAGCATAATACTGAAATTTAAAATTTCATCAATCAGTATCTAATGAACCAGGTGTGTAGGGGTAGACTGACTCTTCAAGACAAACTAGCTTGATTGATAGCATGAAATAAAACGCCATTTCTTTGTCGACTACAGTTTGAGAATGTGATTGCTTCTCAGGCAAGGCTCCGCAATCCCAAGTGCCCGTCGCATTACATTCGTGGCACAGTGCCTTGGGTATGCTGTGGGTCGTTGAGCCTCTGGCGAGTCTGTTAAAAACCCGCATTTCCAAATTCATCGACAACCAAGTGAAGCGTACAAATAGAAAAGAGCTGCTCATCTCACAGCCCACTTGTCAAATAGTAGTAGGAAATGAGTGAATGCATTATAATAGTTTCCGTACATTATAAAAAAAGTCCTGGCCCCACTTTCACGAAAGTACTTGCTCCAGAAGTACACAACATAAAGTAATTGCTCAGCTAAGTTATTTTAAAGTTTAATTGTCTCTAAAAATAAGAATATTTATTGTTGTCATTTCTAACGATAGTCTATTTTTTAATGAAATTAACATGTTAAAAGAACAAAAATATTGTAAATTACTAATTGCAAGTCAGATTGAGCGAAAAATTCATTTGAGTACATGTTAAGAATTTTAAGAATCTTAAGAATTTACTTAGTGTAAATTACTTGCTAAAAACAACATTTCCTCCACAAATACTAACAAGTGTATATAATTGTAATAAATGGGTAAATACGACTCTGACAAACTTGAATTCTTTAAATGATTAAACATATAATCTGATATAAGTGTCGAAATAAGTTAAGCATGGTACTAAGTAAATACTTAAGTATTTTCGTGAAATTGGGGCCTGTACATTTCTAATAAACTCCGTATAAAACGACTCTGAATATAGCAGTTTTTCCGGATATAAGAAACAAATCTTGTGGCCCCGATTTTATCACATATCTAAAACTGCTACATAATTTTTATATATTACATACTTCGGTTATAAGGAATATATTTAAATAGTCCAAATGAGTTCAGTGTATATGCACATACATGACAAAAGTATTTCACAAAGACGGTAAGACTGCATAAATGTAAAATATACATCCCGTACACAAACTGAGGAACTGCAGACAGTTTACCTTACATGTGCTGAAGAACCCCATCGTAATTTCTCTTAATCCTCCTAACGTGATTGGCTGTATAGTAATAGTGTTTTTCATTGCTGCAGAATAGTACGGGATTAAAAGAAGCACATGTCATTGCCAATTGTGGCTTAAAACGTTAGGTTATTTGTGTTTTGACTTATGGAAAGTTATAATTGATTACATTGGTAAGCAGTTGTCCGCAGTTGTCCGCAGTTTTATTTTATTTTTATTTTATATCTATCTGTATTGCTAATGTTAGAACTTAGTTCAGCGGTGATATATTACATTACACAATTTTCTCTCACGTTCAGTTCGTTGTGGTGCGACATTTGCATGCAGCAAGCTAGTTGTTAACCCAAACTTACCAATATTTCCGGTAATTAATCGTTCAAAGTCGGTAACCTCGGATTCAGACTATTTCATATAATTGACCAGCGATACGGGATTCTTGCTGATTCTTTGAACCAAAAAAGATACCAATATTCAAACACTTCAGTTACCTACGTCAAGTACATACAACATTACAACATTATGAAATGATAAAACTATGGCGTCATTGTTTGCTGTAAGGATAAAGTCACATGCAGTAATTTAATGTTAGAACACACTTCAATGTCCACGGACAGTGAATTATCGTGGTAATCATTTGCTGCCAGTATCATTCATGATCCGTTTCAAAATCATATACTATTTTGGTAGATTTGATTAAATATCTATGTCCTCTATTCACGATATGAGTTTTGATAAGGTATCGCCAAAACAAGAATAAAGTAATCATTTTGTATCGCTGTTGACATGGCTATGGTCTTCGATAATTTTGAAACAAAATGTCAATGTGCGTAAAAAGGTACTAGTAGTAGCTTTCAGTTTGAGACATTGTTTTGTATTTATAAGTGGGTAACACAAATGTAAATTTTATGTTGTTTTCAAACATTTATTATCGAAAATTTACAATTGTCCCTTTTCCACGATGCCGTTCATATGTGTGTTTGTTCAGTGCTGTATGCCGGAAGGCCGGTCATATGTATGTTTGTTCAATGCTGTTTGCCGGGAGGACGGTCGTATGTGTGTTTGTTCAGTGCTGTATTCCGTGAGGCCGGTCATATGTTTGTTTGTTCAGTGTTGTATGCCGGGAGGCCGGTCATATGTGTGTTTGTTCTGTGCCGTATTTGATGTTGTTTTCAATCATTTATTATCTAATAATGTAACAATTGTCCTTTTTCCTTGACGCCAGTCAAATGTGTGTTTGTTCAGTGCTTAAGGCTTTGACGCCGGTCATATGTGTTTTTGTTCAGTGATTTATGTCGTGACGCCGGTTATATCTTTGTTTGTTCAAGGGTGTATGTCGGGAGGCCGGTAATATATGTGTTTGTTCAGTGATGTATGCCGTGAGGCCGGTCATATGTTTGTTTGTTCAATGTTGTATGCGGGGTAGCCGGTCATATGTGTGTTTGTTCAATGTTGTATGCGGGGAGGCCTGTCATATGTGTGTTTGCTCAACGTTATATGCCGTGAGGCCGGTCATATGTATATTTGTTCAATGTTGTATTCCGGGAGGCCGGTCATATGTGTGTTTGTTCAATGTTGTATGCGGGGAGTCCGGTTATATGTGTTTGTTCAATGTTGTATGCGGCGAGGCCGGTCATATGTGTGTTTGTTCAATATTGTATGCGGGTAGACCGGTCATATGTGTTTTTGTTCAATGTTGTATGCCGGGAGACCGGTCATATGTGTGTTTGTTTAATGTTGTATGCCGGGAGGCCAATCATTTGTGTGTTTGTTCAATGCTGTATGCCGGGAGGCCGGTCATATGTGTGTTTGTTCGGTGCTGTATGCCGGGAGGCCGGTCACATGCGTGTTTGTCCAGTGTTGTATGCCGTGAGGCCGGTCATATGTGTGTTTGTTCAGTGTTGTATGCCGTGACGCCGATCATACATGTGTTTGCGTAGTGCTTTATTCCGTGACGCCGGTTATATGTTTGTTTGTTTAGTGCTTTATGGTGTGCCTACATTGTTGTATGTGTTGTCCTTTACTTCTGCACTGAAAATGCGTTTCCTTTACATAGTTAAAGTAAAAACTGAAGTATGTGTCTTGTCTTTTGCGCGTTAGTTTGGTTCATGGTGTTTTAAATAACTTTATATGTTTTATAATGTTGACATAAACACTAGAAACTACTTACAGAATTATGTGAAAACGTAAAAGACGCCTTCTATTCCTCTATGTCTGCATACCTAAAAGCAAGTATAGTACAAATCGACACCTTAGAATTATTAGGTCTTAAGTGTTACTTACGACCTTATATGACCCATACATATTCGTAATCTGCATTAAAAGGCGCTTACCATATACAGTCGACTCTCGTTATCTCGACTACGGTTATCTCGATTTTTCGATATCTCGACTGGATTTTCTCGGTCCCGATTTTTTCCCTTCTTGTTCTATATAAATCAACTACGGATATCTCGATTTGTTTATCTCGATTTTTTCGTTATCTCGACTAAATTTTTGATCCCAAACTATGAAATTTCCTCTATTTTGACATCCGATATCTCGATTTGACATTTATCACCTGCCAAACAAGGTGCGAAAAGCTGCACGCGATTGTATTCGCTCAATTGTCGTCTGCTGTCAGAGGTGCGAAAAACACCACGCGCGGCTATTCACTCAGTGATTCGGTTAACGACCCAAAATTAATTAATTTTTTGTTTGCGACGTAAGCTGTGTAATATGCGGAATTGGTAATTTGTATTGAATTGTGTCAAAACTGAGAAAAATTAGACAGATAACATCTCGATATTGAAAAAAAAAACGAAAGAGTCATGTCGGAGGGCGGAAGTCATGAACTTGTCCGAGTGCCAGTCGAACAATCTAGAGAAGGGCCCGGTAACCAACCCGGGAGGATATCTGGATCGGCAAACGCTGAGAGTTTTGGCGAAGGACCCGGGGGGAATTCAATCTTTCGGCACTGAGGTGCAAGGCAACATAAATCAGATGAATTGAACATTTAGTTGATTTAAACCTACGAGCTAGTTTCGTTTCACAACCTGTGTATTACACAGATCATAAGATGGTAGAAAGAAACAAACGTCTTTCTATCAACAATAATCTTCCTTACCCCCTCCTATCCCCTATCGAACATATGTTATCCAACTTCGGTTATCTCGATTTTTCGTTATCTCGACTTATTTTCTTCGGTCCCAAAAAAATCGAGATAACGAGAGTCGACTGTACGTATTTTCAAGGCGATAGCAGTGTTTTATTGTGACCAAATTTGAAGCAGAAAAAGGTCGTAAGTAAAAACATTGATAGTGCGTTTGAAAGAGAAGGTCGTAACTGCTACTTACGACTTTTCGTTTTGGCTCATATTTAACTGTGTTTTCATAAGAAAAGGTCATATCTGCTACTTACGACCATTTAAGTCTTACCAGAATCGAGATATATTCCGTAAAAGAAGGTTGTATCAGCCTTTAAAATTTCTATGTTTTGAATTATGCAATGAACCTAAATTCTTTAAACAATGCAGTATACAGTTACTGTAATAAGACTGAAACGCACGTTAGGCTATTCATTACCGTTATTCTTTATATTTAAAGCCTTGATAAGAAGCTTACATCATGGCACAATGTTTCAAAGTTCCAAAGCGGCAAAATTCAGACGCCAACATATTTGTTTTCATCAACCTTTTACTAAGTGGAGGACATTTCATACTTTTAAGATCTCGTTTTCTGATCTTTAATAACGTTTAACTTACTGTTCGATGCTCAGTCTATAGATGTTTGTTTTTTATGTTGTCATGTGATCGTGTATTTAATTGTAAATTATTTCTCTTTTCATGGTATTTTCTAGAAATAAGAATTAAATCCAATTAAAATGTTTTGCAAGATTGATCTAGTTTGATTTTAAAATAATCGAGACGAATAGATTTATCTAGTTTGATGCTGAAATAATTCAGACGAAGCTAAATTTAACACATCACCGAGTTGATTTTTTTGTTTTAAGCTGGGTCTCATTCAAATAAGACTTTCCAAATATTAAAAAGAGTAACATGTTCAGCGGCGTCTGTTTACGTCAGTTTCTTCAAGAAACAAAATGCTAAACTAGTATAGCAACAACATTGAAATTGCACTAAAATCAATGAGACAAATACAAGTCCTTTACGGAATCTTGTTTGTGCAATTTAAAATGTTGTTCGCTCCCAATGTCGACCGCAAAACATCACTAAAACGCAATACATCATCGTAACGATGTAATACGATATACCTTCCAACAAAAAATACAATATAAAATTTCGAGATGTTGCTTCACGTTGTCGTGTTTGCATCTATAACACCATCTTTATAGACCTATAAATGTTTATCTAGTATTTGAGCATTTTAATGCCAATGCCAGTATAATTATTTTCCGCAGTAATTTATATATGGTAAAAGTTGACCGTCATTGGCCTTCCAAGCTCGTGCATAATTGTACTGTCCGTCAAGTAATAACACGTATTTATAGTAGAACTTTTATAAAGAAAATATATCATGGTTTGTACTTAAATTACCTATGCATATCCCTGCAACCTTCGCACTGTCGCGGAATTGCATTTCATTATCGTGCGTTGTGTAACTTGTGTCCCTGAAGGCGATACACTACAACACGAAACGACATCTCGACTGCAACTCGATAATACTTACATCATTGCAAAATACATCACGACAAAATGAAACGACACACGTCAACACAAAGCGACGTGCGATCTTTCAAACGACATTATTACGATTTTGGTGAGGGTGGTTGCCGTTCGTGTAATAGTTTAATGGCACCCACAGGAATCGTAGCTAGGGCTCATATTTCTAATACACGATTTTGAATATTATCTCAATTGTAACATGGAGGGGCACCTGATGCTAGATTTGTCAAAGTAATCGTTACTTTTGATACTGAAGAAAGCGCATCTTCTAATTTATAATCACCTTACAAAGCACCTATATCCTCCGAAATATTCTAAACATACGTTTTGTGACCACATACAGCAAAAGCGCTGTGCAAAATTTCACAAGTGTATCTCAATACAACAGTAGATTCAAACATTATTTCTGTTTCAATTTAGAATATTCTTGTGAGAATGGTAAAAACTGCCCAAATAAAGTGATCTGCTCATTCACATTACAGTCGTTTGATGTAAATGTTTTAAATTCGCAAACAGCATATAAATCATGTGAAGAGAACTAAAAGCACAATTAGAAAAAATGTAATTTTAAGCTATGAGATCAACAGTATCTACTTTTGCTGTGTTATCTTCATTTATGAGAGAAAGGGCAATAATTCATTTTTGTTGATCCTTTGTGTCACTTCTCCATTACGTATATATCATTAGTTTTAAAGGAAAGCTATGCTTCGTAGCTTCCTTTCGCGAACATCCAACTAACACTTTTAAATAATTGTCTAATACTTTCCTTGACGCACAACACAATATGCTCTTTTAATTGCAATGTCCGAGAGAGAGCTGCAAGTAAAATCTAATTACGTTTCATCATATTGTAAATGTACTAGATGTCCTTCTGTCTGTCCGTCAGAAGTTGTTTCCGATTAGTTGGCCTTGGGATCATATAACTGTGGGCTTATTGGTCATGACCAACGAATGACCTATGTATATTTTGAGTTTGAGTTTGGTCAAGGTTACGGTGATCTTTGATTTAGAAAATGGTTTCCAAGTAATAACTGAAGAACGAATAACCTTGGTCAGTTGGTTATAGGTTATGTTCACTATGTTCTTAAATGAAAAAAAGAAAACATTTTCCGATTAAAACCTGAAGAACGGTTGACCTTAGGAGCATATGACTTGGCAAGCTTATTTGTCATGACAAATATATGTCACCTACAGTTGTTTCGGTTATATTTGCAAAGGTCAAGGTAACGGTGACGATTAAGTAAAAACGGTGCTACAATTATCAAACTTTGCTGGTTGATTTTGATATATCCAATAAATGACCTCTTTATAGCTTGAGTCGGGTGGGCCAAGGTCATGTGATGAGGGAGATAGGGATGGGTGGTGTAGAAAACCATAGGTCTTCTCAATGAATATCAATTTTCTAGTTAAACATATTAACTCAAATAGATATCTATAATGTAATCATTGATTTGGTCTTTATAATTAGATTAGTTACGTTTTAATTAATGTACTCATAAGTGCATGAAATAATCATCGGTGGATGTTATTATTTAGTTTTGAAGTGTATGGATCCGGTTTACAAACACTAGCAGACCAACGATGAAAATTTAAAAACAAAAAAGTGCTTAGAGAAGACTAGATGCCCACGTGCAACATGGCGAGCCGCCAGCTGTCAAAAGGGCTAACTCCTTACCAAGTAAAGATAGGTTAAAATACACCTAAATTTTGGATGTAACATGCATGTTGTACCACAGAAAAGTGGTCTCGATTTTTCTCTACGGCCAGTCATAAAAAAGTTACAATATAAGCTATTTATAGTAACAACAAAGGGAAGTAATTCTAAAAAACAAGGGTAGCTCATTGTGGTGCACATTTGTGCCAAGTTACATCAAAATCCCTCCATGCATGAAGAATAAATGCTCCGGACAAAGATATTCTTGAATTTGACCTTTAACCTCTAAGTGTGACCTTGACCTCAGACCTAGGGACCTGGTTCTTGTGCATGACACTCCGTCTTATGGTGGTGAACATTTGTGCCAAGTAACATCAAAATCCCTCCATGCATGAAGAAGAAATGCTCCGGACAAAGTCATTCTTGAATTATTCTTGTATCTGACCTTTGGCCTATAAGTGTGACCTTGACCTTGGAACTAGGGACCTGGTTCTTGCGCATGACACTCCGTCTCATGGTGGTGAACATTTGTACCAAGATACATCAAAATCCCTCCATGCATGAAGAAGATATGCTCCGGACAAAGTCATTCCTGCATTTGACCTTTAACCTCTAAGTGTGACCTTGACCTTAGACCTAGGGACCTGATTCTTGCGCATGACACTCCGTCTCATGATGGTGAACATTTTTGCCAAGTTATTTAAGAATCCCTTGATCCATGGATAAGTTACAGCCCGGACAAGCTAAACTCGGACGGACGGACGCACGCACGCACGCACGCACGGACGCGCGCACGCACGCACGGACGCGCGCACGCACGCAAACACATACACCGAGCAGCCATTTGAACAACTATATCGAGCTTTCGCAAGCGGCTCGACAAAAAACGCAATATTATACTTAGTAGAAAAAAGCTTGCTTAGATACCTTTACTTTTGTAAATTTTTTCAACAAGTGAACAAAATTTCTGCATAAAACAAAAATTGACATAATAATGTGTTAAAAAGGGCGTATTAGTAAATATTTTTACACTCATTTTTTTATACTCTAAAAATTATAATAATGAACACAACAACAGCAAAATAATCTTCTGAAGGAATTTACTCAATACGTAATCAGATCTTGTATTTAGTTGTTTGCCTCCATATTTAATTCAAATATGCACAACCCAATCAGCATGTTGTTACTTGAAATCTTATAACCATGATTTGTATTGACAAAATTATGAATACATTTTTTTCATACATTAGTAATAAGATCTTGGATGGAAAATTCACACAGGTCTTCGGGGTCACTTAACGAGGTCACACCGTCAAGTACCGTAAGTAGTCCTACATCTTAGTCATGAACTAAATCGAAAATTCATTTAGTTCTTCATGTTTCATCGTGTTTACAGTTGTTATTTACTAGCAATGCTATCGTTTGAGAGGCAGAAGCTCGAATACTAGTAGTCGAGTTTAGTTCTCTTATGTACACTTCTTGTTATATTAATTCTTGTACATGTCAGATACCGTGCTTTTGCTGACAAATGACTAAATTTTATCATATATTTTAAATAACTTAAATGCAAATGTTACTATGACTAACCATGGTAATCTGTTATTCTTTGTTTACATTACACCAAAAACATACAGAAATAGTAGTAGTTACGACCTTTTCATAGCCAAATGATAATGAGAAATATAAGAACAAAAAATGTCGTAAGTGTCACATACGACCTTTTGACCATTTCTAACTAACCTTACAGTATTAAAATGAAAAAAGTCCTTTGCACTGAAAAAGCATTTATATGTAATTGTAGTGACAAAAAAAACATTTCATTTTCGGTGCATTATCAATATATCCGATAAATGTGTGAAGAAAGGAAATAATTGTCTAATTAAAATGGGGGTTCAATGGGTAGATAGTTTTTTCATGTTTTCTCAAAATAGCAGTTTTGCACTAACAACCTTATTATTCTGCTATAAAGTTGCACAACTCAACTATGATTCGCCTTAGTTCCGATGTAAAAAGAGTTCTGGCGCGTGGATGCTTGCAGTCTCTGTCGCCCAAATATGCAAACAGTTGTAACAGCTATGGTAATGATTCCTTTAAAAAACTTTTAAAAGTATCTTAGCTTGACTAATGATTACGTTTAAGATTTTAGTTGTGCCATATATAGTCGTCTCTATATTATATTGGTTATTACATGAATGAATGCTGATACACGTTTCAAATTTTAATTCTTCCATAAAGAGATCTCTTGTCGGTCCCGACCATATTTCCTATACGTTTAGCTACACATCATAATTGATAACTCGAGTATCGATAGCTCGATAACTCGAGGAACAGTTATGATCACGCCAATTAGTTTTCTTGCCAATTTACCTGCGGCAACTCGAAGCCGCTGATTAAATGGATATGTTCACACCTTCGTAGGCGCATCGACATATTTTGATACGTCGCTAGAAAAACTTATATTGTTAATTGTCAATGAGTAATTGTTTCATGCCGGTCAATTGTCCGTTTAGTGGCGCAACTGTACAATATTTTATTCCCCCATTTTAATTGTCTCCATCTGAAGCCTATTTTATTTTGATTAATTGAGACGAAAATAAAGATAAAATCGTTTGTAAGTTTCATGTTCTGTGCGAAGTTTTCTTCACAATCGAGCTTAACTAAATTAGTATCAACTAAACTCGGGCCCGTGCGACTTTGAGTCATCGAAAATTTAGTTTACAGTTTTATTGTTATTATATTCATTCGTGTTAAGTTTGTAACAGACCTTCACATATATTTAACAAATCAAAGTATATTCTTTAGTGACGTGCACTTTTATTTACAGCTCTATATATTTGATAAGCCATTGTTTTAAGTATAGTTTTGACAGCAGTGAAGACTGCACATAAAGTAGATAGATAGATAGATATATTTATTTCGGTATCACAGTGCATACAATGGTTACAAACATGTTGTAAATGCACATAAAGTGATAGGTTTGGGCGTCTGTGCTAAAATGATGCATGTATAATTCACAATGATTTAGATTATTTATACATTCTTTATCTGCTGATCATTATCAATGTTTCCAAGTCGAGGAATAGCAGTCTGAATGTCTGGTGTCTTGTTTGTGTAGCATGATTTGATTTATTTGATTTATTATTGTAGCCTCAAGATCGACTGAACTTGGCGAATTTACTGTTAACGAGCCTGTAAATATATTGTATTCACTGAATTTTGTTTTTACGTGATATGCAATGTATTGAATATTAGTTTAGTCGTCTCAGTATAACTGTTAATATTAGACCTTTCTAACTTAAACGTAATCCGTAAATGTAATACGTACTTCGGAAATAAATTGGGGGATTTCTCAAACAACACATTTACCACTTTCCAGTTCAGTTTTGCGGGCGTTATTTTTGGCTACATTGGATGTGCCAAATAAAAAGAACGTATATATAAATCGCTGCAGTACACCGCCAATATGTAACCTTAAAAAAATAACCGGTATGAAAGTCAAAGAGAGACAACCGCTGCATCATTACATGATTGTTACTGGATTGTGGAAATGAAATATGAGGAATATGACTAATATACTATACAAAATAAAAAACTTCTGCTAAGTTTGCTTGGACACTGCTGGGTGAAAACAAAACGGTGGAATCATTGTTATATATGCGTTTAAAGAGTGTTTCATAATGCATCGTTTAGTGCAAAAGTGATGGCCAAAGGTTAACATAATAAGGGGGACATTTTGACCAAGTGAGGTAGGGACTAAAAACAAAAATAACACGTGATAACGGGTATGACCGCCTATTGAGTTGACCACTGCAGTGTATCACCGGCGCATAGAATTGACTAAAGTGTTGATTTCTGCCTGAGGAATATTGTTCCATTCCTGAATGAGCGCTTACCGAAGTTCTTGACGTTAGCAGGTGGGTTGGGACGACGCCTCACTCGTCTGTCCAGAATATCACAGACGTGCTCGATTGGGTTGAGATCGGGACATTTAGCAGGCCAGTCATCAATGAAAAATCATTCATCTGTTCCATAACAACGCTAATATCTTGATTTTTCAGCATGCTAATGCCACATCTCATACAGCTATAGACACTGTAAATTTTCTTATAACAAATAACATTGATTTCATTGATGACTGGTCCGCTAAAAGTCCTAATAAGAGGTGGTCATTCCCGTTATTAAGTGTTCTTTTTGTTTTTAACCCCTACCTCACTTGGTAAATTCCTTCAAATTCTGTTAACCTTTGACCATCATTTTTTCATCAAACGATGCATCACGAAACACTCTTTAAACGCATATATAACAATGAGTCCCCCGTTTTGTTTTCATCCAGCTATGTTCAAGCAAACTTAGCGGAAGTTTCTTATTTTGTTTAGTATATATATCATTATTTAATTTCTTTTACATGTATTACTGAAAATAAACCGAGTTATCAGAAGAAAACAGCAGAACATGTTCATAATTAGTATATTTTAAGTTCTGATCGAAAGTAGAAACTCATAATTGAATTGATACTAGAATGCAGTGGAATCCAATATTTTACAAAGCGAAAATGCAAATATATCTCTAAGGGTGAAAGTGACATTTCTATCACACACACAAATGTTTACCATTATATGAATAGGTGTTGAAAGCTGTGCGACAGTCGTGCTAATTTCGACATTTTAGTTATGGTCCTTGACATATCAAATTGTACTAGGGTTCTCTTGCTTTGTCAAGGACCATTAATCTGTCGTTACTTACCGAAAAATACGCCTCTCTGCTAGGTGGCGCTTTTAACGCAGTTTTCATTGAAATATCACTTCACCGTATTTTTTCTACAAGAGTCAATGAGACATGGGGTTGACATGCAGAATTTCTTAAAGCAGTGTTTAATTTTTAAAAAATGACTTATTTTCTAGGGAAAACAGTGGATCTACCTTAAATAAGAGGACCTCTTATCTGCAAGCCTGTCATAGAAGATGCTGTGACATATGTATCAGCTGTAACCATGATAATTCATTCATATATGCAACTTAAACTGCCATTATGTTTGTATATCTGTATATTGTGTATATTGTGGCCTTTACCTCATTACATAAATGTTTTTAATTTGACATTTGAATTGGATATCAAAATTGCAGAAGAAATAAAATTACGTGAAACTAGAAATGTGTCCAGGATAAAAACAGACCCCTCCTTAAGCCTTTGTCACATAAACAAAGACCATTTCTATTGTCATAGTTGATGAATGTGCATAAAAATCAAAAAGTGAACAACCTCATATAGGCGTTACGAATATATGCTCAACAGACCATTTTCTAGGAAATTCGAGGGCTATAACTCTGCCCGTATTTTGGCGCAACAACAAACAAAACCCAAGGTACACAACTTTGCATGGTAAACATTCTTCTAAAGATTTGTGACTTTTGCTTATACATGTATTGAGATACGCGCGACACAAGATTTAGAGACGGTTGGAAAGACAGATAGACGGATGGATAGAAAAACCCATGTGCATACATTCTGGTGAACATTCCTATAAAGATGTGTGACTCTGGCTAATACAGTTTTGGAGATATGCACGACACAAGACGGACGGACGGACAGATAGGCGGACAGAAAACCCCAAGTGTGCAACTTTGCATGCTGATGAACATTGCTAAATGTTTTGGAAACACTGGCTCATACAGTTTTTAAGATATGTGCGACACAAGATTGCATGCTATATAGGCTATTTTTAAGTATTTCAAGGGCTATAACTCGGCACGTATTTGGCGAAACAACAAACAAAACCCCAGATGCACAAATTTGCATACTGGTGAATATTCCTGTAAAGTTATGTGACTAAGGCTAATACTGTTTTGAAAATATAAGTGAAACAAAAAAAATTCAGACGGACAGATGGACGGTTCTATATCCCATTTTTCAAAGAGAGGGGCATGAAAATAGTGGGAATTTCTTTTCGAAAAATAATTTGTCATTGATAGACATGTCTTCGAAAGACCGCCATGGAAACGAAAAATTAAAGAGGTCATATTAACATTCAAATTCATTTATTTCATGCGTTATGGATAAAAAAATCATTTCTGCTAGACAACAATTTAAAAGAGGGCGGAGTTGTGATGATAACCTTGTTAAGAAAAAAACGTGCAGAACGACCGCATTGTCTTGATGTAATGCGTAGTTTGATACATAGCACAAATGATACCAACGCTGTTCCCGTCGTTGGATATTCCTCACTCAAAGTCATTTTAAATAGCAAACATTAGAGTACTAGCAGATAATGCATGATTTATATTTCTTTCACATGCATTAAATCTGATGACAAAGAATGACAGCATAATCGGCAATTTTATTGTTTTGCATATTCAACGATTTGCATCAGCATTGCTTGGGAGGCAATGTAACTTGACTGATGCTTAATAAAGTGTTATCTTGATGCTAACTAACAACATTTGATCCGCAGCTGGCGAAGCTGTTGATTATTGACAGTTACCACTATCCATGTTTGTACTTTGTATGCTGCAACTGGTCCCACATATCAGACCCTGAAATGGTAAAATTATGGTAATCTACAGAGAAATTGGTTGGCTGACAGCTCAGAAATAGCCAGGTTCTAATCAATTTCTCACAGCATTGGATATGGGGACAAGACAACTGAGTGACTTTATATTCTGCTCGTCCCCCATATCAGAACCTGAAATGGTAAAATCGTGGTAATCTTCAGAGAAACAGGTACACTGGCAGGTCAGAAGAATTTGTCAGATGTTCAAAGCTGTGACAAATCTCTTACAGCAAAATCACTTAAACTTTTACTTGAGCTGATTAATTCTCTACAACACTGCCTCGTCAGTCAGGAATAATAATAATAATATGTTGCAATATGGCAGGACACATTTACAGAAAACATAACACAGAGTTGGTACACAATTTCTCGTTGCAATATTTTGCGAAAGTACCATAATTATGGCACTACAATTGTCAATAAAACATAAATACACTTCTTACAAAATCATACTAAACATCTTATAAATGTTATTACTATGATCACAAGGATGGTCATAGACATTGGAAATAACGAGAAGTTGATACTGGCTTGCATTATGAAATGTTGATAAATCCAACAATCGATAACGCAAGTTAATATCAGCTGTTTAACAGTGTTAGTTTTAATCTTCATACACAAGTAACATTAGTTCGTGAAACTAGTGTTCGTCAGAATCGGGAGTCACAACCACCGCCCACTGCAAGACTGGGCTGAGAATTAATCTATTATTCCGGAAGTGCCATTATTAGTTTCAATTATGAATAATGTATAGTTACTCCCCGACGTGTGTGACAAATCATCGAACCGGAACATGCTGACAGTATGCACATTTCTTCTTGGAAGTGAAACTCACCATTAAGTTTCATTGAATTCCAGTCGGTTGTTATTTAGAAATAGGTTGGATACAAATGCAAGACGGACGCATCCACTTACACATGGAGGCAGCGATATGCTCCTCCCTTGGGGAGCATAATAATGTGGTCTTATTTTCGGTCAGTTTACATGCATGCAGTTTGTTGGGTTTTAACGAAGCCATGACAGTAAGCCCAATTTTAGTTCATCACGTCATGTCACGTGACAGTAAGAGATAGAAATAGCTGACTGAAAGGAAGTAATGAAAAATGTCGCAAATTGTGCACATTCTCTTGTTTCTGAGAACTATGTTAGATAAATGTGCGTCCGTTGTTGGGTTTCCCGTATGACCCAAAACGACTGACGGAATCGCGGTATGAAAAGCTGTGAAGCTAAGCAACCGTTCCAACAAGCATATATAGTTCCTTTTGAAATAGAAACTGGCTCCTTAAGATATCTTTATGTTGGGTTAAGAGAAAAGGTAACGTTTAATCAGTGGATTGATGTTATCTTTCTCAACGGAAAATCAAGAACTTACACTAGATTTTTAGCGCCTCGGTGCAAAATTATGCTACTAATTATGTCATTTTTTATAAATACTAGCATTGTTTAACCATCTGAAAAGTTCAGAAGCTAAGCAGAAATACCGATGTGAAATTAAAATCAATATTTTTTACAGAAAATCCTATTTTGCGTGATCCAACGTTGGGACCCAAAAACTAATTCCTGCCTGCATCCATAAAAGGTTTTTAGCTGTACATTTCCATCCTAAATCGCTCTGATTTTCTGATCATCTAATACCATATCCAAAGAATACACAATGTACTTGCAAAGTTCATATCACAGTCTGCAGAAAATGTTGGGCGCCATTATCTTAGTGTAATATCAGCTGAGCCCTGAGGCAATGTCGATTTTTGCCGGGGCTCTTGATTTTTACAGTCATGGTAGTTAGGCATTAGCCAATGTTATCTGCCAAATATCTCTGCTAAATGCCTTCCTGATTGAGGCAAGACGATTTTGAAAGTTTTGACCCGGGGGTCATGTTTGCACACTCGTGGTAAAGGTCCACAAGACGATACTTCTTGCCAAATATCTTTGCCAATAACGTTAGTAGCATTGTGAGCCACAAACTTGCTATATATACATTAAAGCCACTTGGTTTACCTTCTTAGAAAAGTGTTACTTCATTTTGCAATACTGGTCTGAAAATTAACGGACACATGTTTACACCACTGTGGCATCAACACTTGCTGCAAATTTGCCTAAAAGTTGTTTCGAACATGCTGAAAGCTATCATACTGGTCAAAATGATCAGAAAAAGTACGGTCAAGAAAAGTTTTCAAAACATGAAAAATGTTTAGAAAATTAAAAGAAAATAAGTTATGCTCAATCATTTTTTTCATTAGTGCATGCAAACAAAAATTTGTCATATCAAATTGATAGAAAATCATCTTATGACCCGGCTTTATCAGTTTCAAACTATGTTCAATAGGAATAAAATGGTTGTATATATTTATGTTATTTAGCTATAACTTTCGCAATGTTTGTTTTTTAATGATACTAAACAATTGGTGCGTGTGTTACAATAAATTGCGATTATCATATTGGAGGGTATTATCACTTTAACATTTTGTTAATTCTTTTTATTCTGCTAAAGAAATATTCCAAATAGTTTCTCATTTTCTGTTGTTTCAGGGAATAACACTCTGAAGTATTTAAATACATGTAAGCTTAGTGCTAACAATGCCACTGGACTATATTGTATTCCTTGTAGGATTTTAAGTGACAATGCTACCATTTTAGCTTGTCCCATGACCCATATTGTTAATCTTTCAATTATCCAAGGTACGGTCCCAGAGGATATGAAGTCTGCAACGGTTATTCATTTGTACAAGAAAAATGATAAAACTGAGGTTTGTAATTATAGACCTGTTTAATGTATTATTTCCAAGATTTTTGAAAAGGCTATTTATGATCAGTTGGAATGTTATTTAAATGAAAAGAAACTTTTCTACAGTTTCCTGTCCGGTTTTAGCTGTGGGTTTTCCGTTTATATGATTTCATTAAATTTCAGATGGATCAATGTAAAATGGTTGGAGCGGTTAAGTTGATTTACAGAAAGCATTCCACTCTGTCAACAATAGCATTTTGTTAATAAAATTAAACGCTATTGATCTTATTTCTAATGCTGTAAGGTGGTTTTAGTCTTACCTTTCTAATAGACACCAACCAGTTGATGTATCTGGTGTTCATTCTACCTAGGCTGCAGTCACATGAGGGGTTCTACAGAGGTCTATCCTTGGGCCCCTGTAATATTTGATTTATTTAAATGCCATGTCTACTGTTGTTAAAAACAAGCTTTATTATATGCTGATGAATCTGCAATTATAGTGTCTGGAACAGATAGATCAAATAGCAAAGCTATTACATCCAGTGAGTTGGAACTCGTTAATGAATGGCTTGCTGACAACAAGCTTTCACTTCACCTTGGAAATATCTAGTCTTTTATCTTTGGTGACAAACCCAAGCTAATGTCTAATATCAGTCTGAATATTACCTGTAGTGGAAATAGAATCAAGGATACCAAGTCAGTCAACCATCTTGGTGCAGTCTTGGACCAGAGTCTATCTTGTGGTGAAATTGCAAGGTCAGTTACAAAAGCAAATACCCGTTTAAAATATGTGTACCGTAAGAGTAAATAACTTACTTTTCCTAGCTTTCGTAGTAGGTCCCATATAGGCCAAGAGCATTTCAGGTCTTTAAATTGGTTACCCGTGTCCAAGAGAGTTGATCACTTTATTCTTTGCCATGTCCATAAGATAAGGATTGGCACACCCTTTGCTCTGTTTAATGATTATTTGGTACCTCTAAGCTCGGTGCATGATAGGTGCACAATGTCTAGAGTCACTGCAGGATTTGAGAAATGTTACATATTTCAATAAGTTCAAACATGCCATCAAAATCCACCTAATGGCCAGTTAGTTTTGTTCCCTATTTTAAATTTAGCCTATTAATTTAAGTAATGCTGATACTTTTTAAGTTGTGTGTGAAATAACTTCGTAATTTTCAAACATGTTTATAGGTTGCAATAATACTTAATACTGTGATATTAGTAACTTGTAATTAAAGTAACAATCTGTGAAACACTTGAATCTAATTGATATCTTCGTGTAATATGCTTTACGTTCATGATGAATTCATTACATAATATAGTAAATGACTTTATGTGTCATGTCAATAATAACAAGGTCCACATTCGAATATATCTTCCCTGGTATTGGTGTGCATTTCGTGATCTAGAATACATGTATGACTATAAATAGTATGCTTGACATTGGTAACTTGCTATATCATGCATTTGTTTTATTGCCGTGTTTTATATGTATATGTACACTATTACCTAAATAAATGTATCTAAAAATATGTAATGCCTTCACTGTGACTAAGTCTAGGTCCATAAACTTTGTGTTACTGGTCCAGTATAAAACTAACTCCCAGATGCACAACTTCACATCCCTATAATCATTTTCTTGAAGATTGGTGACTCTATGTCAATTAGTTATAAATAGTAGGAAAACGGTTGGGCCAAGGATCCTCAAATTCAGTGGCCAGGTTAATCATGATCGGTAAATGACATTTTGTCGAAAGAAATATGATACTTTTCTTTGTCACAGTGCATGCTAATCATTCATATGACACCGTTCAAACTATACATTCAATTCAACTGCTTATTAACCATTTGTTTTGTTAGGCGAGGGAGATAAATGTCGTTTCGACAAATCTCTGATTATTGTTTCAGGATAAGCAACATCCGACAACTTTCTAGCGATTGCGGAGAAGATCGTGAGACGCCCCCTTGAAATTATTTCTAGTATATGGTACATTTACATTACTGGTACTTGTACGTTTACGCTCATCTTGTCTAATACAGAGCTGTTATTTTGGACTGTTTATAGTCGGTTTCTTCTTAGATGAAATTATCAAGACCCCTGACAGGCGCAGCCAAGTTGACGAGATATTTGTCTATACTACGAATGAACCCCTCGTTTCTTTAACGTGTCCGGTATATAGCACTGAAAAGCGTTTCTGAAATTTCCAGTGCCCCCGTCCGGGATTAGAACCGCTGACCACCATATTAGTAGTCACGAGCGTTAACCACTCGAATACCACGACACTCTTAGAATACGGAAAATTCGTGTCTTTGGAGAGTCAACAACCCAGTTTTAAAAGTTCTAGTAAAAGTTTAAAGAATCAATAAGTTGTGATTTTATATAATTTTTTATATTTGAGAGGCTTTTCTATGAAATAATAGTGTTGCTTGTGCCAAGAACATTACCCGAGATTTTCGCTTGAAGTGACAAGCAAACGCCATTCATTGAAGAATGAATGGCAAACGCACAACTTCTCTCTCCAAAGTTGCATTTTGCGACAACCATTGGGTAAGATAGTGCATTCATTCAACGCTCATCTTCCGATTCAACAAAAAGATCAATACATACATTTTTTTATGTCTTCCATGTGCATGGACAAATTGAACCTTAAATCTTTATAATCTCAAAAATTCTAAATGTTCATGCAATTTCTATGACAACATCTTTCACATAAATTCCGAAATTATTGCAATACGTGACTCTTATGTTAGTTCAAACGTCGGCTAAACATAATTTAAAGTTAGGAATATGCATATTCCTTCGGGAACATATCTAACAGCAGTTAACTCTATGCTAAAATATCATTTAAAAAATATTGGGAAATGAATGATCGAATGAGGTTATTATGTGACAATAAAAATGACCTATTATGTTATGAAGTTTATAATATTGTAAATGTAAGAGTTACAGTTAGAAACTAATGTCGTTTGAACAAATATTGATAACGGCCTGTTTTGAATGAGAGGGCAAATAACGTCGACGTTATACGCGAAAAGACATCGAAAATAATATTCAGTGTATTTATTCTAAATGTCACGGTACGTACATCAAGTAACTGATACATTGCTATAATCCTATTAAAAAAAGATGCAGATTTTCCGCATATAAATGCTTATTAGAGATAAGAAAAGGAGAAACTTGACCCCTTTGATGTACGCAAAAAAAAAACTCATCTGATATACGGTAAATCTAAGTATGTATTGTCCCATGCGTCAAAAATGAATTTCTTACGTGTGATTGTTATCATGTGGACAGTCTGTATCATAGGGTCATTGTACTTAAACAGTCATCGTGTCATCAATAATGAAAGTGTGGTGATGTTAACAATTAAAGATTTGGTGCGTTTGAAAATGCAGATATTGTAAACATCTCTTATGAGTCTTTTTATTGTTAAGCGAAACGGTTGATGCTGCCTGTTAACTTACGGAGATTGTAAATAACATCTCAATTGTAATTAGGATCTGTAATACATAGCATAAACCATGTGTAAGGGTAGTTGTACATCATAGTATATATACATCTGGAAAAAAAACCTTAACACCCTGGATGTTATAAAGTTACTTTAAAAAGATGTTTCCTAAAATCACCGACGAATTAAGAGAAGGAAAAGCACTGCAACTTGTAACAGCAACCATCTGCAAGAACTGCGAACTATTAGTGATATACGAGTGTAAGCAGATTGTGATTGAAGAATATCCGTGGTTCATATGGGTGCAGACTAGTCAATGCCAGCGTGGTCACCCAGGCACGGTGACGGTTTACTCCGCTACTGAACGTATGAAGTACCGATCAAATTTGAAAACTCAAAATGGCATTTTGTACTCTAATTGTTTCACCAAAAATTTCTATTTGTTCTCTGTGTTTATATTCAGAAGCTATTTGGATCATTTGCAATTTGATAAATCTTTGGCAGGACTTATGGTAGCGATAATCTTGTTTTAATAATTTATTAGCTAGGTTAAAGTTAATTTTATTGAAATAATGTGATATTGGAACATTCCCTATCGAAACGAATAAGTGTGATATGTAGACTTCGTATGGTGTAGCACAGGGAATACTTTCATCAAAATAAGTATGAATGAATATAGAAAGTAACGTCGTCTCTCTTGTCATATATCTATGTAGATATTTTCCCGTAAATAATGTGAAAATGGAAGGCTCAAATGAATCTATTATGTGCGATTGTTATCATGTGGACAATCTGTAAACCTTTCATAGATAGGCAAAATCCGAAATGTTTAACTGACTCGCTGAAATAATTAATTAGCTAAATAATATCAAACCTTTTTTTATATATAGCATTTATCTCATAGTTGAAAGCGCCAAAAAGTGAGGATATATGTATATAAAGATAAGAGTCTCAACTTCACCCGGCAAAATATTAATGTTTAAAGGGAGAGAAGACAGAGCACTTATTATCATATAACCTTGATCACTACATTAATAATTATACACCTTGTCCTACAGTTTACTATTGCTACTTTGATTTGTTTTCATTTTCAAGTCTGTTCCATTCCACTTTGGACCCCCAAATTGGACCTGAATTGAAAAAACCTGAGCGGCTTTCGTATAAATTTTACCTGTTATGTGATCTATAAAAAAAATCACCCTCATGAATTTTAAGCGTTTTTGAAACAATCACGTCATTTTGTAAAGATGCCGATTTTTATTTTTCTATGGAGACTCGCCATTGTTTACATTGGACGCCATTGAAGTTTACTCTTCCGTTATAGAGAAGTTACGCCAAAGTTCACGTGTTTTTCATTAACATGTTCGGGGCACATTTCAATATTACAATCAGATGCATGGTTATTAATAATGAGCTATATAATAACAAAATTAACGCTTAAATGTACAAGAAATGTTGAAAATCTAATTAGATCTATAATTAAAAAGATTTTAACCATTTACCTAATAATGATTCTCATTCCGTCTACTCCAGTCCATGATTCATGACAGCATAAACATTTTGAAAACTCTTTAGCAGTTGTTGAATTTCAGGTGAAGTAGCATAGCATGCAAGTGAAACACGCATTCATTTAAACAGTGGCCCAACATGCATGTCACAGTATAACCCTGAACACTCCATAATCCATTCTAAATCCTTTATTTTCCTCCAGGCAGTAATGGCCTTCTTCTATTGATCTTAAAACGACAACATAAATTTCAATTCTCCGAAACTTGCTCGTGACGTATTTATTAGATGACGTAGTATAATAACAAATCTAGGCGACACGAGTGGATCCGTCGTGGGAGCGTGCATTTGCGCGCATCCTCTGATGCATACTGGTAGCTTAATAAATTGAAATAACACTTAAACGAATCTAGTAGTACTGTATAGGCATTTGGTCGTAGATAAAGCATACACGAGAAGGTATAGGGCTTTGTTCGTGGATGAAGCTTACATGGTAGACAAAGATGATAATACATGTATCGAGAACTGTTTCGTTTACTCATAGTCACGACAAACTACAACTCGTATGATCACGCTAGTCTTACTGATGTATACTGGACTTTCAGATTTCGTAACAATCATTTTACTTGTTATTTGAAATGATCCCAAATTTATGGGTAAGCCATTTTAAGATTCGATCGCTGCGTAAAAACGTTGCGTAGATCTACATATTTAGATTTTTTTCATTAAAAATACTATTAACAAGTACTCTCTTTAAAAAAGATGGTCGGCGCGATATTGAGTAAACTATATGAAACAGATAGGTAGCTAGACTTCATAGTTAGTGTACCGTATTTTAAAGCCTGGCACAACAAGTGCGGAACACACACCTTTTTCGGAGCGCGTAGAATTTATACGCTTTTAAGAGATCACCAGTCCTGTTCGATATGCATGTGCCTTCCTCATTCGTATGTACATACCCATATTAACTGCTGTTTGGACAAAACCCGCTGCCATATACATGTGAGATTTACTTGTTCCGTTTGGGTCACGATGCGAAGGGGCGTTAATACGATGCGAAGACACGTTGGGGCGATGCGATATGAATATCGTCTTCGCATCGTGTGATCGTCCCTGCGCATCGTCCTACTGTCGCTTGCACATAATATGTATTTTGTCAGGGTCTGGAAATCTGGATAGGGGCAATGTTTTCCATTTTTACAGAAAATATACCTGCTAACCAGATATTGTAGCCAGTAGAGTTCTCTCAAGGGAAAAATCTTTTCGATGTGCTTTGTCCGTCTGGACGCAAAACTTGAACTGTACATGTTCTGTAAATGGGCTACACCGGATGTCTTCATCTTCAACAGTTTGAGTTACGTATCGATTTCAAACTAATTTTAATATGTGCTTTAGGCTTTTAGCATAACGGCTAAGGAGATTTTATTTCTTATCCGACGACAGATTGGGTCGCAAATTACGCAACAAAGTAGGGTATTTTACTTTAGAATTAAGCGAAAAGTGATAGATCTATGTGTCTGATATAAATGTCAGTTTTATATGTGCGAAGGCTTTAAAATGTCTTGTTATTGTTGTATAAAATATATTCTACCTGTGTGCGTGCGTCTGTATGTTCGTGGTCTGTATAGATGTACTTGAAACATTACCTGTTACGGGAGTGACAGTCTTGCCGTGTCTATTCTATGACGCGCGGTTTAGGGATTCATGATCCTATTTTTTCTAAGTTCTATTCACAAAAGAATAGTTTTATAAATAATTTTCATTTCTGAAAATATATGGTGGTGATCTCATAATGTTATGGTGGACTCCAAAAGAAAGCCCCCCCCCCTTCTTTCAACAGCTGAAATCTTTCTCCGCACCTGAGCGCGAGGTTCTTATTACATGTCATATATTTTCTATATCAGTGGGTATCTAAGAATTTGATATTTGCCGTTTTTCGAAAATAGATACTTTATTTTATGTTTTTCTATGATCCGAAAATTGCCTGTCCGATTCACATGTTTAATGTTTAATGTGTACAGTAGGGCCTACAATTAAACGTTTAGGGTCCTTACAAAATGACGAAATGTCTCGGCTGTTCCTACGATGCCGGTGATTAAAAGCAAGTTGGGTATGCCGAAATCGTTGAACAGTCGATACGGATATGTTCAGGTCGGCATGTATACATTTATTAAATAACAGATATGCACCGCAAAAATTTGTCTCTTTCGACGTTGGCAATTTTGAGTACGTCCCTGGTAACGTCAGCTATGGACGCCGCCATCTTGGAAATCAACGCGACGTTACTTTGCATTACGCCCTATGGAGAAAATCACAAAAATGCGGATTTTAACGTTTTAGTTAAAAATAATGGAAAAATAAAAAAGATGCCTGGAGTTATTAAATTTCCCGATACAAATATACTATAAAGAACACAAATATATGCAGTGGTGACAAGAAACCAGTGGTCCAAAATTAGGTGGAACAGACTTTAGTATCGTTAATATACATGATAAAAAGAAAGTTATTGAAAATGGTATTTTAGGAAAAAAGGTATTTAGACAGAATGTTTTAAAAATAATTGTAAATAACATGGTTTGGTCAGAAAATGTATGTATCAAACAATGCGATTAAATGTTTTGTTCTTGTAGTAAAGGAGATAAAATGATTCTAAATTTTGCCACCATCTGATTACTATACTATGTCCATTTATATGTAGAAAATATATTCCGTTTTCTAGTCTTTTTAGATTCATCATAATTAGATAGCAGTTTCATTTCAGTTTTATTCAGCAAATCGGCAAGTACTCGGCAAGAACTTGCCTATGGCCATTTAACATATGAACGAGTTTAATACGGTCAAACAGTACAATATCAAATAAAAATATATTAATATTGTCTTTTTCAGTCAGATTGCTTTTTTAGTTCAAGGCGACATTCGGAGGTTGAAGATACAGATGCAGATACAAAGGAATCAGGGTACAAGACCCTAGCTACTTTTACGAATAGAGCCCTTGGTTCATTTATAGTTGCCCGGTGTGTAACACCGATACAAGTAAAACTACCTCTGGGTTTCTAATTAGTCCAACTCTAGATGGGTGGGAAAAGCATTTCTGTAATTCCCAGTGTCCCGGCCTAGAATCGAACCGGGTACCTCCGGATTGGTAGTCCAGAGCGTTAACCACTCGACCACCGCGCAACCACATAAACAGTGTCAAAATTAACGTGCTCTTAAGATGAAGGTAAATGTACAACAGTTTCCGTCCTTATTTTCAGAGCTACGTTTGTATATTTGGCTACATTTAGAATTGTTTTCTTCTTTCTTGATCTCAACAATTAAAGATATGCATATTAAGCCATGATGTTTTTCTCTAAAATTGGTTTCTAATTTTTAATGTACCTGATGACTCCATCGTAAGGGGTGTCTAAGCTAATGTAGTGAAATGGTGTCCTTTGGGATGTTATTACGCGTTTGCAACTGTACTGAATGAACTGTTATATTTTCGCAATAAAACCAGTGATGTTGAATAACGATGAATGAAATATTGGTCGTGAATGCTTTCATTTAGAAATAAAGAATAATACGTGTACACCAGCCTTTTTTCTCTTACCGTCGTATCATAGGATATACTAAGACTGTATTCAGAGATGATCAGCTCAAGGAAGCAATCGCATCGATTAGCTTATTTCTGTGATTACAGCTTAGACATGATGCTAATACTAATAGCGAATACTTACCTTAGGTCACGGTGTTCAATTGTTTCAATTCAATATATCAGTTTGCCAGATGTGTAATAGCTTATATACAATTTCAAACAAGGAATATTATGATAAGTACTTTCCTTAACAGTAACATTTTATTTTCGTCAAACATTTAAATGAGACTTCTTAGGCGATGTAATAATAGTTGTTTTTCGGAAAATGTAATATCATTGAATTTCTATTTTTGGTTAAGAGGAAGTGAAAGGAGAAAAAAGCGCGCGACATATATCAAACCATTGCTACATTTATTTTACAAACCAATGAGGCATTATTGAAACTATGTGATCAAGTAAAGTTTATTTCATTCTGTACGCGTGTTAGGGAAATTAGGATAATTTATGTTGTAAAAACTTGTGACACGGTTCATGTGCGATCGCTTTATTTAATTTATGTCATATTTAAATGCACGTTGAAATATAAAACATCAGTAAAATGTGTTATATGTTCGAGCTTAGGATTTGTGTGGGGACATTTATGATTGTATAAACTTAGATACTTTACCAACTTTTTATCTTTATAACAGGGTCAGTAGTACTGAATGACCTGCGTCATTGAGTCCATAATCATATGTTATGATGATCTTTATAGAAATCTTCAAACTTTGGACGCTTAGGGTGTTCATCGTTTGACACGCGACATCAATCTTGCACCCAACTCAGTTTACAGGTAACTATAAATCAAAGTATTGCCGAAACAAATACTAAAAGAAATGTTACTTTGTAATTGTATAAATAATAGTCATGCGACACACAACAAGCATACCAACCTTTCATCCTTATCACGGCTTAGAAGTAATACTATATGGCCAGCGACATTTTATCAGATCAATCATACGAGTGTTGTGATAACCTTTGTAGAAATCGTCAGACTGTGGATCCTTCGGCTTTTAGTATTTTGACATGAGAAAACAATATTGCACACAATTCGGTTCACAAATAGCTACACAACTTTTTATTGCTGAAACAAGATACTAAAAATATGTTGTAACTTTATCTGATGCTAAACCTGGACCGCTTTAACCATCCTAATCTTAAACGAAGATTTTGGGGGCCTTGACTCTCCTCACTTTGAGTTCACGATAAATTTTTATTTCCAAAAGTCATTTGTTGTTAGGTTTACATATAGACTGTTTCGAAAGAGAAAACTGAAGCACAAGTAATAATAAATTAAAGGATGTCTGATTAACAAACATTTATACTTTAAATGAGATATGAAAATCGCACCACATCCGGCCTTGCATGTTTGCACGATTGTTTTACACCATAGTGAAATAAATTTCATGCAAAACGAATCCGCAAATAATGATCTACTATCTCGTAGAAGTAATTGATTAATTAAGGATTACATCATATATGGTGAACAAAATGTAAAATATAAACTGAAACCTTTTTAAATTAGAAATTATCACCGTAACATTAACTACAGTACAAGATGTTTTTTTAATATGCAAGATTCAAGTCAGAATAATATGTAGAAAGTATAAGTTTTGAAATAAAATGTTTTGTTTTAGTTTAACACTCAAATGATATGTTTAAATACCATCTGCATGCCTAAACAACTTCTTCGTCTGATAACTTTGTAAAGACAAGGTATGCAAATCATACAGGGCATATATCGATATTACAGGATCACTGTAGGTATTTGTCTCCCTTTAAACGGGAGTACAATGTTTAACATATGACTCCCATAGAACAAGTATGCAAAATTTATTACAATGCCTTTATATTGAATGTTGTACTGTGCACAGAATGGGGTTATATTATTGTCAGAGTACGTAAACGTAATGATTTATTTTCGTTCGAAATAAGCACAACGATTTTCATTACATTTACATCGGTAGCTAAAGCAACTGTCACCTATATATCATTATTACTTTCATTCAAATTTATGTGATGGTCATCGAATCTAAAGTTATTCAACAGACATTCGTCATTTGTTCGTTTAATCATTATTCATGCACTTTCCTGTTGATACTTATTTAAACTAGTGATTGCAAAAATCACGTCAATTTTCTTACAGAGCAAAATTTAAAAAAAGTACTTGACTAGTTTCACTTTTAACAACCTACCTTTTATGTTAATAAATTGACATAACAAATCAGTTATTAATTCATTAATAACAGTCAATAGCGCAAACGATCCAACCTTGATCATGTGAATAGTAACACACATTTCTAAATAGATGTTGACATAATCCTAGGGACAGACATTTATGTAGAAATTATCTTTTCATGAAGATTCTGATTTCTGTAATAACAATAAACCTTTCACTGACGGAATAACTTGAGAAAAATGTTTCGGATAGTTTTCCCGGTCTTTCTAATACATTCTTTGCAGTGTCTATTGTTTTAGAACAAACTCACAGATATGGAAACTAATTGAGTATTACTATAAAGAAAATGTATTCACATTATTATGATATATCACGGAAACATCACTTATGTTTTTATATCATGAAAAGCTCACTGAACCTGTATCTTTACAATAATTGTTTAACAGTATCATGGTCCTCTGTGCACATATTTTGTAAACATATGGCATATTTTCAAAGGATGATTATCATTTCAATTTCCCTGGCAAATAATACCTGTCAAAGTCGTAAATCAGTGTTGGTTGAATAAACATTTTCTGACATACATAATAATGTCTTAAAAGAAATAGCAGAGTATTTATTTAAAACGGTTCAAATGAGTTATATGTACGTAAAAGAAGAAATAACTTTCCTTTCAAGAAGAACATATATCGAAAAATGTCTAAATTAGGTGGGGCGAATTATACACGTACAAGTACGCAAATTTTATCGATTTCTGACGGAATTTTAGGTGATACTTTGATGTTTTGTGTTATCATTTCAAAAAGGCGATACAAAAGACTTTGAGGTTATTTAAATTGCTCCCAGTTTTAGAGTATGTCTTATTAAAGTTCATTTTTCGGTTTCGTTTATATTTGACTAGTGCATGGTTATTCTTTTCAATGTATCAACAATAAGTTTGCGTAATAATCAACTACTGATAGTTTTGACATAATTATTTATTGATAGACTATGGATGCTATATTAGAATATTGTATTAAAATGACAAAATGACATACTTTAAGAATCAAGTGACAAAGAAACATAAAACTCTATTAATTCTTGAGCGAAACATCTGATGTCCAAAATACAAAAACACATACACAATTTCTAAAAAATTTGAACAGTTCGACATACCTGACTTGCGGTAAGTGGCCGAAGTAGTCAGTACATTCCCATGGTGGCAATGCTACTGCTCAGGTGGCATTACATTTGTTTGACCTAAGACAATACCGATGCCTTAGTCGGAGAAAGGAGACGCCACATTTACACTTTTAAAGCGCTAAAGCAGTGTCGCTGTACTACTGCTTGAATCATTTTATAGAGAGGAATGTTTACTGAACATACTCTTGATACAGCTAGGCACAACGCCGAAGATGGTTCCACGACATACTGGTATGAAATGTAGCAATGTGCCACAGCCAAATCCTCCACAGGGATCTATGGGATCCAGCCGTAAAGATAAAGTAGGGAGTGCTGTGATTGGTCCGTTTCGGATATTGTCGCACAAATATCATTCTGGAAGGGAATCAGCCATGCTGGTTGCAGGATTGAAACGCAAAAGGATATCGTCATTCATCAACTGCGTTATATTGTTAAACACTACAGGTTAGTGTACCTATTTTGCGGCTTAGTTACTTATTGCAATACCAAAGTACTATAATGTGAAACAACATCGTGTGCATTCTTTTAAGAAAATATCAAGCTTCCTTAATGGGTGTGCGACACATATTCATTTACATCAAACCAATAGCAAAACTCAGTTTCCACTTCGCCACATACATTTTGATTTTGCACGCATTGTGGTTCGGCGATGACATCAATTACAGCACTACTTCAACACGAAACACAGCACAACAATTGCAGTACAGTGTTCTTCTCTACAGGGTACACTAATAAACCTAATAGGGACTACATGGATTACATTTGCTGGTAATTCTTTTAGATCTCTATCATCAAAGTACGTCTTGTTACACGTCAGACAGACATGAATGCACCCGTCCGGGTCTAGCCAATGTGTAGCGCCGCTGGCTCCCGTATTTAGCCACTATGTACTGGTTCTCGTGTCTATCCACTTGAAGCGCCAATGTTGCCTGTGTTTAGCCACTGTGTAGTGTCTCTGGCTGTGTATAGATGTACATGTAAACATCACATTGATGCCACACAAGACTTTAGCAGTAGAGTCGAACTAATACAAACATACATTTTCAGCATAGGCAAAAGAGTTGACACTTGTTGACGTAGTATCGCACTGAATGTCATTTTAGTCACATTTTCTGATTAAAAGGAGAATAAACCAATGCAATTAATTAATCTTCAAATCTGTACATCACTCTATGATTTACACACCTTGCGATCTTGTTACGTTTATACTATCTTCCGTCTGCAGTAGCGATAGTGTAATGATTTATAAAGCTTTAGGTTTCAATTTAAACAGTTCGTTTAATTAGCATCAAATTGCATATAATTTGCATTATACAATTTGGTGTAATTATCATTAATGTTATTATTGTAACTACATGTTTTATTATTACATATACTATTAACAAAATTATCATCATCATCAGTATTATTATAACTATGCGGCATACCAAGTCTTATATTTACATACATGTGAAAGTTGCTTCTGTATGGCGCTTTAAATATGCGGTGCCAAATATTGGCGTTTTTTGAAGCGCTTTGAATTGGCGGTGTCTTATATTGGAGCAAACCACATCAACCGCTAAAATAAAACCTTCAGTTGATATTAAATGAAATCAGAGTGTAAAATTGTTCAAAGCAGCTCTCTGCTAGTGTTGAGTTGTCAGACATAAAAATAGACTTACGCTCTTCTTTTGTGAAACCACTACACGCAGAATGGCTAGTGAAAGCTGTGCACAGAGGTCAGACTTTATAACAGAGTCATTCAAGAAAGCTGGCTCATAATATACTGATCACAGACTGTTATTCCATTTTTAAAATACATGAATGACTTGTAAAACAAATAATCAAAGCGTCTAGGTCAAAGTCGTCGCGTGGCAAAGTGTCTGTACCTGATGACTCCATTGTAGGGGGTTGTTTAAACTAATGTTGTAAGACTATGTCCTATTTGATCACTCTTTTATAACCGTATGGTACTCTATGAACTGTTACATTTTTTGCAATAAAATAACAGTAACACTGATAGTTTAAAGTAAACCATTGAAATTGTACACTGGTCCTGTATTTCTGCTTATGTTTTTTTCTGTACTGTATATGCACATACAAATATAAAAAAAGAAAATATGTAACACGTTCGAGCTGAAGATTGTAGTGGGGACATTTTGTAATTGTATCGATGGTAGTGATACGGCATTTAGATACTATATCAGCCTTTCATCTTTATAACAGGGTCGAAGTAGTACTGAATGACCTGCGACCTTTTGTCAATATAATCATGTGTTATGATTATCTTTTTAAAACCCTTCAGACTCTTGACACTTCGGCTTTTCATGTTTTGAAATAGGATATAAAGTTTGCACCAAACTCGGTTTGTCGGTAGCTATAAAATAATATGTTCAGTGTTATCGGATTCTGGTTTTCAATATAGTGTTAGTAGACATACTTAAGCTTGATGAAATTTCCTTTTTCTTTTATAAACAATCGTTCTGTCTATTTAATGCGTTAAATTGTTTTTGAAAAACTGGAAGTGAGTCCACTATAGCTCGGTGGTTAGTGCACTTGACGCAAGAGCGGAAGGTCGGAGGTTCGAACCCCGCTGGAAGCTGGTCTCTCCACTTCATTTCAATTCATCTCCCATTTATCACTGGTCATTTCTCATCATCTTTCGACAAAAACTGCCTTGTCAAATTTCAAAGTTTCTCCATTAGTACCGAGAACGTCTCTGCTAACTTGTGACAAAGTCCAAAAGTAGGAACGCTGGTAAACGGAAATGCGAAGGGCATAAACTGGCGTGTACGGAGTATACAGTGACAGAGTAGCTGGGTAATAGCCCAGTACTAGCTAAGTAAATTGTGAAAAAGTACCGTAGAGTACTATGGGAAAAAACTATCCCATGACAATAAGCGCACAAAGGGTAAAACGAGAAAGAAATAATTGAAATGCAGATGAAAAGCAGTTGGAAATCACAGTAGAAATATAATATACAGCAATGTTCGGCGACGAGTACGTGAGAACGGATAGCCGATGACTAGCGCGGGCGGAGGTTGCAATGACGGGAAGGGAAAAGTGAGAGTGCGGACAAAGGAGATAAGACAGACTAAAAAAAAAAGAAAAAACAACAAAACTGGAAATGAAATATTTCATATCATTTTGTTAAACAGCGAAACATTCTTGTTCAAAGGGATAGTAAAACGTACAATTTTAACCCTGAAATCTCGTTCATAACGTAAAGACTTACACACCTTGTCGTATAAGCGTTATTATACATCAACGTGTCATTATCCTACATTTTTAAAGAATTGATTTCCATTCGGGCAGTGTTAAAATCAAAATTATATAAATTGTACTATGCATCCGTGTATGAACTTAGTACATGATGATTCACCGTCTACATAGCATGTTTTGTTTTACAGTGGTGCTCACGTGTAACTTTGCAAAATGTTCGTGTATCGTGCGTGTATCGTGCATTCCGTTTGCATTCATCGTGCGTTTATCGTTCGTGCATTCATCGTGCATCATTCAGATCGTGTATCGTGTAACACATTGTTCGTTCCGTGTGATGAACGTTGCACGAAAGGAATTATATAAAAGTGGTCCGAGATAGTGCGGACGGCTAATCGTGTAGAACGTTTGCACGTTAGCCTAGACCTAAACGCGTGTTATTCATATTTATTGTTGAAAGATCGGATTAAATTGATGAAAAAGAAAAAAATCATTCTTTCAATTATCTAAAGTATCTTTCTGTTACATTTTATTCTTTTTCTCACGAGATATTTGTGGGAAGAAGAGATGTTGACTTCCGGTAAACCGAAAGTAGACGTTCTGCATATCGTGCAAGAGTTACACCAGATGTTATTTTGCCGACGCAAAGGATATGTGAATTCACTTATTTGTAAATTGTTTCTGTGTAGGCATTCGGTAAAGTGTTCACTGCAACTGTAAAAATTATGGCAGTGGCTAGGTAGCGGTTATACGTCGAATCGGACTTTCCGTCCGAAGATTCTTTACAACATTTAATTATAGATGTAATTAGTATGTGTGCCGCTATTCAACTACTACATGTAATCATTCTTATGATCTGTTTGGTCTTACTGTAAATTATCGATAATTTAGGACTTTAAGGGGGTTCGATTCAGCTCTTACATTGTAGTTAGACATCTATTAATAATATTGTTGTTAAGCAAACGAAAATGTTTGAGTAAATCGAATAATCGTTTTTCGTTTCGTTCATCGGGAATCGTGTATCGTGTATCGTGTATCGTTCTTATCGCTCATCATTCATGATTCATTCATCAGTTATCGTGCGTTCATCGTGCGTTCCGTTTGCGTGTATCGTGCGTGTATCGTTCGTTCCGTGTGCAAAGTTATACGTAAGCACCACGTTCGTTCCGTCTGATGAACGTTGCACGATAGGATTTATATAAAAATGGTCCGAGAAAGTGCGGACGGCCAATCGTGTAGAACGTTTGCACGTTGGCCTAGACCTTTACGCGTATCATTTATATTTTTGTAAAAAGATCGGATTAGATTATGTAAGAACTATTGATGAAATTGAAACAATCATTTTTTCAATTATCTGAACTATCTTTCTGTTACATATTTTTTTCTTTTTCTCACGATATTTTTGTGGGAAGAAGAGATGTTGACTTCCGGTGAAACCGAATGTAGACGTTCTGCATATCGTGCTAGATTTACACCAGATATAAAGAACAATGTGTTATTCTACTGAAGCAAAGCATATGGTATTTCACTTATTAGTAAATTGCTTCTGTCTAGACATTCGGTAAAGTGCTCACTGTAATTGTAAACATTATACATCGCATCGGACTTTCCGTCCGAAGATTCTTTACAACATTTAAATATAGATCTAATTAGTATGTGTGCAGCTATTCAACTACTAATTATTCTTATATTCTGTTTGGTTTTACTGTAAATTATCGATAATTTAGGATTTTAAGGGGGTTTGATTAAGCTCTTACACTGTAATTAGACATCAATTAATAATATTGTTGTTAAGCAAACGAAAATGTCCGAGTTAATCGAATTATCGGTTTTCGTTTCGTTTCGTTCATCATTCATTCATCAGTTATCGTGCTTGCATCGTGCGTTCCGTTTGCGTGTATCGTGCGTGTATCGTTCGTTCCGTGTGCAAAGTTATACGTAAGCACCACTGTACATAATTTTCCATTTGTACTACATGTAACCAAAACTCTACAACGAAGTCCTTCCATGTTCGCCGTATATAAAGTTGTTTTGTGTGTGTATTTTCACACCAAGTTATCTTTTACAGAAATTTATATGTACTCTTTCCAAAACTACAGACTCATTTAGTCCCCAAACTTCAGCACCATAATGTAAGATGCAAGAAACTTTCTAAAATTTGACCTTTAAACAGAAACTTTAAATTATGTTTTATTTGTCCACCTTTTTCAAAAATCATAACCTTTGTCTTAGTAGAATTAACACTTTATTTCCATCTATCACAATACTCTTCTAACAGTATTATACCTTTTTTTAATTCTTCCTCTGATTCAGACATAATAACAATATCATCGGCATATTAGAGAAAAAACATGTTTAACATTCCAATATCTATCCCATTAAACCCATGCATCATAAAATATTCTTCAATATCATTCAAGTACATAGAAAAAAGAAACGGGGATAACGATTCACCCTAACGCATCCCAATCATGCATGAGAATTCTTCATTGCTTATTTTGTTGTTGTATTTTATTTTCGATCCTACTTTATTATATATAGATTTGACAATATCAAGCATTTTGCCTCTGTCCCCATCTTTACAAGCTTATATCAGATTATATCTCTTACTAAATAATTAAAGGCCTTGAAATTGTTTTACAAAAACTGCATAAATGATATCATTATTATTCAATAAATGATTAGTAAGGCCATATAACACATATATATTATCGATAGTTCCTATATTTTGTCTAGACCCGCATGGGCTTCAATAAACACATGATAATTTTCTGCCCAATAATTCAATCTATTATTTATAACTTTAGTAAACAATTTACCAAAAGTGCATAGTAAGGTTATGCCTCTTTAATTACTAACTGTATCAATGTCACTCTTTGATGCAAAGGAACTACAGAACCTTCTGTCCATGCTTCAGGAAAATATCTGACATCAAACAGTTTATTGAACAATGTACATATGATATTTTAAAAACTTTCACTCTGAATTCCATATTTTAAAAAAATCATTTAACAAGCAATCAGGTCCAGCAACTTGCCATTATTCAAGATTTTACATGGTTTAACAATTTACATTTTAGTAATTGGCATGTTTAACTCGTAAAACATTATGTCTATTTTTCCATTCAAATTTCTCTCATGGAAATAAATAATATATTCATCTGGTTAAAAAAACACAGCATCTGGATCATTTATAGACAGAAAATACTCATGAATCTCCTTTGTTGACAATGATGCATTAGTGTTATTTATAACAGACCCTTTCAATAATTTCCAATATTGTTTCGCATTTGACAATCTAGCTGATTCAAGTTTTAGCGTCTGCTTTTTATCATATATAATTATTATATTTCTTTTGTCTAATTGTCTTCTTATATCCACTTCTGGCCTGCATCATATTTGTTCTATTATTATCACAGGGCTTATTTATATACCTGTTTAAATGTTGATAATGAGTAACTTTTAAATGTTTACACTCGTCATCACAATACCCATTTCTATTTTCAAACGTATGACTAAAACTATTAGTACATTTCTTTTTAAACAACGTTGAAGATACATTATTTACAATACCGCAAAATGTATTTAAATTAGTATCAAGATCCTCCATACTTTGCGCATTACAAATAACATTACACAATTCATTAAATATTTTTATATGATATGCTTAAACACACAATAACGCAAAATATGAACAATACAATCTTAGTTTTGACATTTTCTGTTCTTCCAATACTGTTCCCTTTCTTTCAATAAAGCTATCGTACAAATTACCCATGAACCTTTTATTCAGATATCTAAACATGCATTTCAAATTCCCTATTCACAATTTCATTTTAATGAAAATAACCCCCCAAAAATAAAACGTAGCATGTCGAAAAGTAATAATTTGTAATTTAAAGTTGTAATTGTAATGCAAAATTACACTGAAATAATGACAAAAGATCTCCTTTCGTACAGACAGTCTTGGTTATGTAACGAATTTACAAATAAAACAAGGTTTGCAAATTATGCAGGGCATGGATTGATTTTGAAGGATCATTGTAGGTAACCGCCTCCCTTTAAACAGGTTTGAAATTGTAACGTCCACGTCCATTTTATAGAGATAAGAATGCATCCATTTATTGACGGGCTATTTATATGCGGAGTAAAGTTGTATAATAGTTATGGTACATCGCAGTCAATAATCACACCTTGTATTATGACATTTTCATCGACAGCTTAAGCATACATGTCACATATTAAATAGAAAGACTGCATTCTGTATAAAATGTATGTGTACATGGCACACTAAAATACTTAATTTATTTAAGACTATTTATCTATAAAGCTATATGATCATATCATATTCAATATATAGATAAATGATAAAACATTGATAAAGGAACATGTCAAATTACATAATGCATGACGGATAAAAACAAAAAGAGGCAAAATGTGTGAGACTTCTCCAGAGCACTTAAAAGTCACAACAGCCTTCACAAGAAACATTTGTATTAAAATCACTGTTTCGGTGAGCCGCAGTCGGAATAATATTTACATTTAGATATAACTTAATCATATAGTGCTGGTCTTGTTGAACATGTATATATTTTACTTGGTGATTTGATGGATTGATTTCCCCACAATTAAGTAATGCTTTTGATGCATTTCAAAGACATTAAAACTAGACATAAGGTGGCTGTCTAGAAACATGAAACGAATTGAACCAAAATCTATTAAAATACTACATAGAAAATAAAGTTCAAACAGCTGATTTCTTGAAATAAAAAATACAATAATTAAGGGTGGTTGCTATAGCCTCCTTTACTATTATGTGTACATGACCAAAACCTTCCCTTTCATAAACATAATTCAAACTTGGCATGCCCACTGAGAATCAGGTTTGAAAGAGAAATCGTACATTAAAATCATATGTCACCGGCCTTGAATTTGAATTATCTGCCATTGAACACAGAATCTTGTCATATGTTTTTCCGATTTTCAAGGGCAGGATTTGCACGATAATGGTCGGTGGCCTTTGACTTTTGTTTCAGATCTCTGTTTCAAGTGTGATTCTCAGTCAACATGCCAAATTTCGAATGAATTATTTGAAACGGAAAATGTTGGCCATATATTCATGTAGTAAACTGCAGCAAACGTCCTAAAAAGCAAACACTTTTTTTATGGCAGCATGTATTAACATTAATCAACTAACCAAATTCAATGTGTACATCTGTTTTGGGAAAGAAGAGTGACAGTCTCATAATGGGCTGAGCATCTGTCATTCTCCAATATATGTAGATATAAAAGTCTTCAAATTACTTGAAACTAGTGGATTTTAAGTGTGGACATGTTCAGAAGAAGGACAACAAGTCATCAAGGGCCTTGTTAAATAATAGCCATATAACCTAATGATATCATTTATTATTATGTTAATATCCAACTTGGTAAATTTATTCCCTTATGCTTATATTTGATTTCAATTTAATTCAAGGAGAATCGTGTTGTTTAATCACTGGTCGCTTAAACATAGTAGCAACCAAGGGCAACTTTTGTCCTCCAAGAGTTTATAGGCTCGACTGTTTCTCTTAACATTGCACTAGTGCTCGTTTTTCATAAGAAGCGTATGGTAAAATAGTTGCTGATATAGGCTATATCTTTTTACCCATACCAAACTATCAACTTGTATCAACTAAGAAGTATAGATCACCCTAAGGATTGTTTTAAAAATTAAATACATATTCCAAATGTCATCAAATATTCCAACGACACACTTTCTGTTTAAAGGGAGAATATACCATGTAAATAACTATCCTACTAACCAGTACATCACTGCATGATTTACACACCTTGCGGTCGTTCTATGTATATATTTTCTATCTGCTGTAGTAACGGTTTAAGTATGTCTTGAACTCTTAATTTCAAGTCGGCACTGTTAAACATTTCTTGTGGAAAATTATCATTTCATTTTTATCGATATTGTAGATTTTGATAGTACAATTTTGTGTTATCATCATATTTTTTTTTAAATAGTACTATTATCATCATCATTATGATTATTATAACTATGTCCCATATAATGTTTAGTTTTAAATACATGTGTTTATTTTAATCTGTTTACAAAATAACGTTATAGAATTAATATCATGATTTTAGGGACATCTTTAGATTTTAGCATGAACGATGTTTTTAATAAAGTAACGAAGTTTAACTTTTGCTATTTAGTTAACCTACATTAGCGAGCCAGGTAGGAATGATTAAAACAGCAAAACTACATGCATGACAAGGTGTATAAATCATTCAGCGTTGTACTGGTTTGCTAAACCGCTTTTTACACGATCTTCTCTCCCTTTAAACAGAAATATGCCTAAATACGCTCAATAATGTACTGTTTTTAGATTTCGCTGTATATCATTTGTTATGTGCAGCTCGTAATAAATTGTTTCATATTCAACCTGATGGATATAAGGTTTGCACTTTAGACAATGTAGCGTTTACATTTAGCGTTTAGCCAGCAATGATAAAATTTTATTGTGCTCACGTTAATGGAATAATGAAAATGGCAAACATTATATTTTCTACAAATAATCTAATCTGGTGTTGAAACATTGAATGAAAATTGTTAGCTAACATAAAATGTAAGCGATAATATATGAGAATGTTACGGAGGTCGCTGTCGAAGTATTTCAATGATAATGACCAGAGTAAAAAATATATTTATGTCATTCTCTGCAGCGAAGGTTGTCAATTATTTCAGATACTCTGTTTCAAAATACAAGTCGCCGAAAGGATAAAATAGTATAGTTGTGGCCACAAGTGTTGGAACATCAAGTATTTTTGACAACACGTCTTCTCGGTCAGATCAGCCGTTTATACTGATTTATTTAGGCGTACAATTTCAATTTACAATTTCATCTCGCCTCTGTACAGCATCAATTTACCTATTTTCAATTTGAAACATATCGATTGCTTTTCTGTGCATAACAAGCAATAACAATAAGGTGTTTACTGTTTTAACCCTGTTGGCTTCCATTGTCTTTGTTGCGTAATCTAAAATTCCAGAATATTAATATTAGTACAACAAACATTTTTGTGAGTTCAAATCTTGTATACCGATATTTTCCTTACATTTGATGTGTTTTTCTGGAGGATCATATTTACCTTTTCCTATTGCCATTTTTAGTTTTCTTGAATATTTGCAACATACAATATTTATTTATATTATTGTAACTGTGACTAAGGAATATTTTTAAAGTTGATCAAAATTTAGAAATTACGGATTTATTCCTTTGTAAAACATTAAAAAAATCCAAATTTGCAAACTGACCACTGGCGCAATACCATTGCCTGTAGGAAAGAAGTAACACACGTCGCTAGATCAGACTATAATCTACATCAATAATATTTTAATTTACGTTTCATTATAGCCATCGTTTGTTTATGTAATTAAGACTTCGGCAAAATGTTGATGTACTTGATGACTTCATCACGGTGATTGTTAGAACTAATTCTTGGATTCAACGGTGCGAAAAAAGTACTGCGTGAACTGTTCTGGTTTGTCAAAAAGGTCAGTGGTGGTGCAAAAGTAGTTAACTAGACAGATACAAATTCCAACTGAACCTTCAAAAATGAATCTCAAACTTTGTACCTTTGTAACTTTTCACAAAATAACCATGCAAGTACATGTGATTAACCGGTCACTTACTAGTATGAAAGTATATGTCAATAACGGTCACTTACTAGTTTGATAGTACATGTAAATAACGGTCACTTACTAGTATGCTTGTACATGTAATCAACCGGTCACTTACTTGTTTGATAGTACATGTAAATAACGGTCATTTACTAGTTTGATAGTACATGTAAATAACGGTCACTTACTAGTATGAAAGTACATGTAAATAACGGTCACTTACTAGTATGATAGTACATGTAAATAACGGTCACTTACTAGTATGATAGTACATGTAAATAACGGTCACTTACTAGTATGAAAGTACATGTAAATAACGGTCACTTACTAGTATGATAGTACATGTAAATAACGGTCACTTTCTAGTATGATAGTACATGTAAATAACGGTCACTTACTAGTAGGATAGTACATGTAATAAACCGGTCACTTACTAGTATGAAAGTACATGTAAATAACGGTCACTTACTAGTATGAAAGTACATGTAAATAACGGTCACTTACTAGTATGAAAGTACATGTAAATAACGGTCACTTACTAGTATGAAAGTACATATAAATAACGGTCACTTACTAGTATGAAAGTACATGTAAATAACGGTCACTTACTAGTATTAAAGTACATATAAATAACGGTCACTTACTAGTATGAAAGTACATGTAAATAACGGTCACTTACTAGTATGAAAGTACATATAAATAACGGTCACTTACTAGTATGAAAGTACATGTAAATAACGGTCACTTACTAGTATGATAGTACATGTAAATAACGGTCACTTACTAGTATGCTTGTACATGTAATAAACCGGTCACTTACTAGTATGATAGTACATGTAAATAACGGTCACTTACTAGTATGAAAGTACATATAAATAACGGTCACTTACTAGTATGAAAGTACATATAAATAACGGTCACTTACTAGTATGATAGTACATGTGAATAACGGTCACTTACTAGTATGCTTGTACATGTAATAAACCGGTCACTTACTAGTATGATAGTACATGTAAATAACGGTCACTTACTAGTATGAAAGTACATATAAATAACGGTCACTTACTAGTATGAAAGTACATGTAAATAACGGTCACTTACTAGTATGAAAGTACATGTAAATAACGGTCACTTACTAGTATGATAGTACATGTAAATAACGGTCACTTACTAGTATGCTTGTACATGTAATAAACCGGTCACTTACTAGTATGTTAGTACATGTAAATAACGGTCACTTACTAGTATGAAAGTACATATAAATAACGGTCACTTACTAGTATGAAAGTACATATAAATAACGGTCACTTACTAGTATGATAGTACATGTAAATAACGGTCACTTACTAGTATGAAAGTACATATAAATAACGGTCACTTACTAGTATGATAGTACATGTAAATAACGGTCACTTACTAGTATGCTTGTACATGTAATAAACCGGTCACTTACTAGTATGATAGTACATGCAATAAACCGGTCACTTACTAGTATGATAGTACATGTAAATAACGGTCACTTACTAGTATGAAAGTACATGTAAATAACGGTCACTTACTAGTATGAAAGTACATGTAAATAACGGTCACTTACTAGTATGAAAGTACATATAAATAACGGTCACTTACTAGTATGAAAGTACATATAAATAACGGTCTTTTACTAGTATGAAAGTACATGTAAATAACGGTCACTTACTAGTATGAAAGTACATGTAATAAACCGGTCACTTACTAGTATGAAAGTACATGTCAATAACGGTCACTTACTAGTATGAAAGTACATGTAAATAACGGTCACTTACTAGTATGATAGTACATGTAAATAACGGTCACTTACTAGTATGATAGTACATGTAAATAACGGTCACTTACTAGTATGAAAGTACATATAAATAACGGTCACTTACTAGTATGAAAGTACATGTAAATAACGGTCACTTACTAGTATGATAGTACATGTAAATAACGGTCACTTACTAGTATGAAAGTACATATAAATAACGGTCACTTACTAGTATGATAGTACATGTAAATAACGGTCACTTACTAGTATGAAAGTACATATAAATCACGGTCACTTACAAGTATGATAGTACATGTAAATAACGGTCACTTACTAGTATGAAAGTACATGTCAATAACGGTCACTTACTAGTATGAAAGTACAGTACCGCCTGCGTTTAACTTCCGCGTTTTCGGGAAAATAACCGTTTTTCGTTCGTTTACCATGCGGTAATCGTTTAACCGTGTAACCGTTAAACGAGAATTCCCTTCTGCGCATGCGTACCGTGAAACGTGAATTTACATTTGCGCATGCGCCGCGTGAAACGAGAAAACGACATTACGCATGCGCATATATATTTTCCTCGCCATTTTAGGGCATAATCAGTAAAGCTTTCACCATTCGTTTACATTATTCTCAAGGCTTTACCGTCCAATAAATTCGGTCGAAATAGTGACCATCGTTTTGGAAATGTTCTAACTAAGAAAATGACTGGTCACACTTTAGTACATTTGATTTAATAAAAAAATGTTTAAATTTCCAAATTTCGGAAATGTTTAATTTTTAAGTCAGTTTACACTTAATATCTACATTTTTGGTTTTATACACTGGAAGTATCATCAAAATCTTAAATAAATTAAATGTTACAATTAAATAGATACTATCATGACCAGTTACGCTAGGCCTAAGGAAAGGGGTTGAGGAGCTGTACTGGTGATGGGCGGAAATTATTCATTATGATGTAATAAAGAATGATAAAAACTAAAGTATAAGCAATAATATTGTGTCACACTTAACTAAATAACTTCAGCCAGTAATCACTTTATTGCCTCATGCATTAGTCACTTACTCACTTAGCTTTAGCTGTAACTCACTGCAAATATTCCCTGTAACAAGGGATCCAGTATATAACATTCCTGATTTAACTGATAATCTACAAACATTTGAATGCCAAATAAATTTGAAATCAAGTGAATGGCCAGAACCATGCAAAGTATTTCTGCAATAAACTGGTACCTCTCATGGCTATCAATGGGCCTAAAAGTAACGATAGCAAGTTGCTTATAGTTCTAAATTATTCTTCACTTTAATTAAGAAATAATAAATATCTCCCTGTATTTTATCGTTGAATAAAATATAGTCAGGACTTTGGTTGCGTAGTATGTTTCGCACCCAAACAACTTTCTTTGAAAACTATCCCAAACTTTATTTAACGTGTAGTATAACTTCATTGTATCCATGAAACGCGAAATACAATTGGACGCACTTGTTTACATATGTCACGTCATTTACCGCACATGGTCCTTGGAGAAACATGCTGAATTTTTATTGTTAATTAAAATTTGGCTTTCCCTATTTGTTTATATAGGAAAAGCAGCCGCTTGTGTTAGAATGTAATTTTGGAAATAAATAAAAAGTGATAAAGTTAAAACTTCATTTAGATTGTTTTATAGTCACCGGTCAACCCTAGGATTTTCCCCGGGCAGAGTCTGTACATTACTATATGAACCCTGTCCTGGGTGTACATGAACTACGAAGACTTCTACGATACATGCGAGACTTTCTGTTTCATACCAGTTCATCTCTATGTGTTATAAAACACTGAAACTTCTAGTGCCCTGGATGGTATTCAAACCAGGGTATTCCAGAGCGTAAACCACTGCACCACCAAAATATTTCAGTAAAAGAATCAGTACAGTATTGCATTTGTTGTAAGCTTATAATTCTTATCAACACATTTACCTACTCTTCTCTTGTAACAAAATCAGTTAATTTCAAGGTATGATGGTATTAACGTTTTCCAGGTGTATGTATCACTTACCCTGGTAATTGTACTGATCATTGACATCACACTGTAAAACCAAGCTTCGTATTCATGTTCAATGTAAAATCACACTTCTTTTAACTGATCTTTATATTTGGATCCATAATTCAATCATATAACACACTGGACTAGTAAGCCACAATTCACCAGATTGATCTCCGGCTCCATCACTGACATTAATACTATTAGTTATCTTGCGGATGAAGACGTTAACCCGGGGCTGCATGTTCTGTTGTAAAAGAACCAGTAATGTCTGTAGTGCCAGGACTCTCATTGTATCTGGACCATACCCATAAAAACTAGACCTATCACTAAATGTTATTAATACCCCCGAAAGAAGTCTGTTTATAACCTGAGGAAATTGTAGTAACAGAATACCTTGCAAAAAAAACTAAAATAGAGATATTGTTCTTGGCAATAATTCTGTAATTTGTCAGGATAGAGTAATGGTTCTTGTACACTACACTTTCTCTCATTGTGCTGGACCACTTTATGAAGTTGTATTGAATTCAAACCTGTAGTTTTCAAGTTATGCTCCAAACAAGGAAAAGTGACAAAGGGCAATAACTCTTAAATGAGTACAAATAGAGTAATGGTTCTTGTGCACTGCACTTCCTCTCAATGTACTTGACCATTGTATGAAGTTGTATTGAATTACAACCAGTAGTTTTCAAGCAATGCTCCAAACAAGGAAAAAAACAAAGGGCAATAACTCTGTAGTCAAGATAGACTAATGGTTCCTGTGCACTGCACTTCCTCTCACTGTGTTTGACCATTGTATGAAGTTGTATTGAATTCAAACAAGTAATTTTCAAGTTATGCTCTGGACAAGGAAAAGTAACAAAGGGTAATATCTCTGTAATTAGTCAAGATAGAGTTATGGTTCCTGTGCACTGAACTTCCTCTCATTGCGCTTGACCATTGTATGAAGTTGTATTGAATTCCAACCCGTAGTTTTCAAGTTATGCTCCGGACAAGGAAAAGTAACAAAGGGCAATATCTCTGTAATTAGTCAAGATAGAGTTATGGTTCTTGTACACTGCACTTCCTCTCAATGTGCTTGATCATTGTATGAAGTTGTATTGAATTCCAACTAGTAGTTTTCAAGTTATGCTCCGGACAAGGAAAATGCAACAGACCGCCTGCCCACCCGACCGACCAACCACCGGGTGACTCCTATATACCCCCCTAAAACTTCGTTTCGGGGGTATAATAATAAAGTAACATCATGCTATAATTGTATAAATATAATATATAAAGTTAGCATAACTTATTTTAATGCATCACAAGAGCTGTCAATATACAGCGAGCTCAACTTTTCTCAGTGTTTACCAATAAATAAAATGTTTGGGCAGTAAAAGGCAAAGACAAGAATCTGTGTATTATCAAAGTGCAAAGAATGACCGTAAAGAGCAAGATATTAAGTCAAGAGTAACCCTGAACACTACAACAAAGTTTTAAATTAATACTTGAAGTGGTTACTGATATATGTGCCCTGTATCACACAAGACTTTGAATTGATAACTATAAGGGAAGCTTCAACAACAACAACAATCATGTTCTTCTTTATGATTTATAAGATCAACATTTCAGCTGATGCGTCTGGAAAGTACATGTATTAACCATGTTAACTATAAACTAAGATTGGTGTTGAAAAGAACACTCGTGTCGCCCTCTTACACTTTGTCAAAATAACCAATAATTTTGTGACAAAATCTAAGTACAAAAAAGGACATAACTCTGTAACCTATTACTGTGACTTTACTAATTTTGTGGCATCACATTCTTTTTGTCATTAACAATACAATTTGAAAATTTGATGTTAAAGCTGCTCGCTCTCAGATTTTTGTTAAAAAATAAAGATCTCAAAACTGCATGTAAATAACGTATTTTAGAACATATGGTCATATAAAAAGGCTCCAGCATAAATTTAAGTCCGGTATATCTCTAAATTTACAAAAATAAGCAAACGCTTTTGAAATTTCAGTATAAACATGTTAAGTGGCAGTTCCATGTAACCAACATTTTCAATCAATTTCTTCCTAGATTCTTGCTTATATTTCGATTCTGGACAGTCTTTCATTTTATTCTAATGAATAAAGTGTAAATCTTTGAAAAAAAAATCAACAGTAACTGAGAGCAAGCAGCTTTAAGAAATGTCAAAGTTATCAGGTTATAGCCAATGTTAAGTTTTCGTGACACAATCAAAAAAGTACAAAAGGGGCATAACTCTGTTAAAAATGACCTTGACATACAAAATTTGAGTACATTACAACCCTTATGTCATTAGCAATGCAATTTGAAAGTAGGATGAAGAAATCTTAAGAAATGGCAAAGTTATAGCCAACATTAAGTTTTGGTGACAAAATCTAAGCACAAAAAGGGGCATAACTTTGTCAAATATGACCTTTACCTACAAAATCTGGTGGCATGACAACTTTTTCATCATAAGCAATACAATTGGGAAGTTTGATAAAGAAATATTAAGAAATGGCAAAGTTATAGCCAACGTTAAGTTTATGTGACAGACTGACCGACATTATATTCTCTTTCAAAATTTCAAAGCATATTCTGACCATTTGATATTAAATTCACAGCTAACATTTCATCACCATTTCCACTGCAAATACTTGGAAATTTATCTCTTGTATTGGGCATCATTGTCAAGTGTTTCTAGTGAACTATTTAAACTAGATGCCCACGTGCAACATGTCGAGCCCACCATATGTCAAAAGGGCTAACTCCTAACCAAGCAGAGATGGGTCAAAATACACCTAAATATTGGATGTAACATGCATATTTTGCCACAGAAAAGTGGTCTCGATTTTTCTCTACGGCCAACAATAAAAAAGTTACAATATAAGCTATTTATAGTAACAACAAAGGGAAGTAATTCTAAAAACAAGGGTAGCCCATGGTTGTGAACATTTGTACAAAGTAACATCAAAATCCCTCCATGCACGAAGAAGAAATGCTCCAGACAACTTAAGATATTCTTGACTTTGAACTTTAACCTCTAAGTGTGACCTTGACCTTAGACTTAGGGACCTGGTTCTTGCGCATGACACTCCGTCTGATGATGGTGAACATTTGTGCCAAGTTAAATTAAATCCCTCCATGCATGAAAAAGATATGCTCCGGACAGTCATTCTTGAATTTGACCTTTAACCTCCAAGTGTGACCTTCACCTTAGACCTAGGGACCTGGTTCTTGCGCATGACACTCCCTCTCATGATGGGAACATTTGTGCCACGTAACATCAAAATCCCTTGATGCATGAAAAAGATATGGTCCGGACAAAATCGGACGGACGGACGCAAGCACATACACCGAACCGCCAAAAGTTACAACTATATTAGGCTCACTGCAGGCGGGCTCGACAAAAATTTAAATCTTTACATACAACTGCCCTAAATTTTACACTTTTTCTGTTGTCTTCATTAAAAATCAGTATCTGATCAATATTCTAATTTGACAATACAGTCAAACTAGTGCAAAAGGTCACCTTTAACTAGAGGTCACCTGCTGACAACAGCCAGTCAGAATATCCCCATCCAAATTTGCTCTTTAAAAGACTGGGAACAGCAGTCACCTACCGTCCGTGGTCAGTGGCCAGTGAAAAAACATCCCGTAATCGGGACTGTGATGCGAACGCCCACTGAAATTTTAACAGCTGGCTTTTGTTTCTTGTAAAGTTGTTTGCACCTCAAAAGACGGGCGCAATAAATTAAGATGCTTTTGATAATTAGAAGAGGTTCTAACATTTAATTGTCACCTTCACATCTGAAGCAAACACATGCAATTAATCAGATGAAACTGTCCGGTAATTACTGAAAATCGGCTCTTTTAATTGCTTGTTTATTTGATGTAGAATATCTTCACAATTTGGAGTTGCATTTTACATTGTGCAACTAAATAATTGTTTATTTCAGCTTATTAATGTATTCACGTTAAAGCTGCTCGCTCTCAGTTACCGTTAAAAAAAGGTACTTTTCAAAAAAGTTGACATTTTTATTCATCAGTATAAAACTAAAGCTTAGAATAAAAAAATAAGCAAAGATCTAAGTAGGAATTTGCAGAAATCGATTGAAAAGGTTGGTTACACGGCACCGCTACACTATAATGGTAGTGTATTTTTCAAAATTTAGAGATGTACGTGACATGAATTTATACTGGAGTCTTTTATAACACCATAATGTTCAAAAATACATTATTTACATACAGTTTGAAGAAATTTATTATTTTACCAAAATCTTAGAGCGAGCAGCTTTAAGTGAATTGTTTGATTTATTACAATTAAACTGAAAAACACGCAGTTTATCTGGCAATTAATTGATAATAAAACTTGATTTGATAAACAATGTTTAGTATGATGGAACTATATCAACTGTCTACATCTCCGAACAAAAGTCACCTGTTAACAACAGCCAATTTTGTGGTTTCCATTGAGCCGCCGTTGTTCATAAGTTTAACTGCATGTGACAAACTGATCGGGTTACCCAAAGTTATTACTCCATTTCTCCAAGTTAATTATTCCAGCAATTATACGTAATAATACTGAATCACCAAATCAACGCAAAACCTTGCATTATATCTATGAGTACAAAAATGACGCTAAGTCGGTCTTTGTAGGTGTAGTGCATTTCCCCATTATTACCGTCATCATACATTTCTACTCCAGCATTTTTGTTTGTTTTATCTTGGGTGTTTTGCTCTATTTATGTCTTCTTGAATCTCTCTACTTTTACAAATAATTGCTACTGAAATAAAACATCCTTCCTGAAGTGTAAGTTCCAACAAAATCTTCAATTCAGAATTTCCAACTTCTTAACTCTTTACAGGTTGAGGGGTCATCACAAAAAACATTATTTTTCACACTGCAAGGGTTGACTGTTTTCCTACGGTTTTCATATGTTGGTGTTTTGAACTTCCCTCATCACTGCATGCTTGTAACACTTATTCTCATCATACTCATAGGCATGGTTTCTACAAAAAATAAAGAATATCAGTATGTCTATATTCTAAAAATCATTCAATTTGCATAGAAAAGCAGAATAATTTGCTACCAGCAGAGTAAAGGTTCAAAACTTTGATAACATTATTAAGATAAAAATGTGTACAAAGACACAGTGTCTCAGGTAAAAAGCCAAGTATAAGCTATTAAGCACAATTTCCACAGCTTTCTCAGATTCAGCAAAAAAAAACAGAGACAATCCCTTCTTTTAATAGTGCTATAATTTTGTTGGATTTAATTTTTTAATAACACGGTTCAAATATGCTTTGGGTCAGTGCTATATGACAGAAACATCTGGATCTACACTACCTTGCTTTGTGATACTGTAGTTTATAAGGTTATGCAATCTTACATAACATACTGATAAGGATTTCAATACTGCCTGGGGCAATCAATAATTTTTAAAGTGCAACAATAAGAATTTAAAGGTCTCATATTTCAACAACAGGACCTTTATCAAACAGAGGAACAAAATAAAAATGAATTATAGTGTAGGCTCAATAACTAGTATGTACTTTTCTTTGAAAGGACAATTTCATATGCTAAATATATAAAAAGTCAGATTACATATACATTTTGTTTATATAATAAATCAAGTGATTTTTTGGTCTAAAAGGACACATATACTTGCTAATATTATACCAGTGTGGTTTTAAAGTTATTTCAATTTTGTCTGCTAATAACAGATAATTCATGAGAGTTATGTCTCACATTATTTTTAAAAGTAAGCATTGTTCTAGACATTCATGTATTATGGTCAATCTGAACTTTATAACTTGAAAAATCAAAATAAATATATACCGTTGTCTTCATCTAAATAATATTGGGAATAAATTACACCTTCCATTAAATGTATTAAAGGCACTGTGTTAAAAAAAACACAATGAAATGGTGGTTTCCTGCAATGGCATGTACTGCACAATTTTATGACAATACTGGTCATTAATCAGCAGGTGGCCAAATTTTAATTGCCCCTCAGGGGATTATCATACTGTCTGTCACACTAATCTAGAGCAACATACCAACTACTGTACAAGCATCCACTTGTTTTATTTATTTTTCTTGTGAATTCTAGTAAATGTACATCTAGAAACTGCCAGTCAGCAACAGATAAATAGTATTTGGTTTATTTATATGTGAGCTAGGTGCTTGACAATTTGAAAAAATATTTTAAAAAGCTACAAAAAAAAACACCCTACATTCAAATTTTAGAAGTAAAACTTTAATAGTGAAAATAAGGGATGTACATGTAGTAATAAGCATATAGTTATTAGACTAAGTGTGAAACATTGTGAAATTAAGCTAATAATATACATTAAATTTACATGTTTCCTTTCACCATATAACAACAAAAATTAAAAGTTTTTTTTTATTTGTTTTACTAACATGATAATAATTGAGATAAACTGAAGCATCAAAAACTTTCAGAAAGTTACATTTATCACTGCATTAGGTGCATAAGAAACATCATTTAACCGTTTAATACCACTCTGGTAGAAAGTGTTCCCGCCTTTGTTTCCAGCACAGATCATGATCATTCTGCCCGGACAGAAACCCCTAATATTTTCGTTTGAAAGTTTTTAACAAAAGCTGAGAAAAATTCATTACTACCTTTACCTAATTTGACTTGGCAGCTTCTAGGCCGATGATTTTCCACAGAAATGATGTCATATTCACCCGTATTCAAGGAGGTCTGAAAAGGAATATGTAAAACTTGAAATTTTAACAAACTGAGTAACAATCCCGATACACATAAGGCCAGCATTTTTTTATCTTCTGGTTTACGGGAGATTTCTCAAAAAAATTGAGGGGGGGCGAAATAAAAATAAAAGTTACAATTTAGAGCGGTCGACCAAAAAAATAAAAATAAAATGCCGAAAAGAGTCGATTTTTTATTTTCATAAGCCTTCAAAAAAACAATATTTTGGCCATTAATTAATTATTCTAACCTATTGTGTACCTTATTATTGGATATATAGCAGTTTATTAGTTGTTGCTTGTATGAATAATGTGGTTTGTAGTGTTTTAGAATAAAATAGAGACTAAACACGCCTGGTGTATAGTGTAGCTTTAAGTGTAGTGCTATTTTAGTGTACTTGCATTATGTTGTACTAATACACCTAGACAGTCCCAAGCATTTTCACTTCATTTTATTACCAATATATTCATTCAGTAATTGATTTTAATATTAAAAATACTAAAGTACATGAAATCAACAAACCCAAAATCCTTCAGGACATACAACTTTGTCTCGGCACCCACAGCCGAATCGTCCGCATACACATGCGTAACTAGTGTGTTTTCAGTGTCGAGAAGATTATTAACAACATCAATGACAGACGATTCTAAATTGAAACTCCTGATAAAGGATTCTTCTTTGTTTTTCGTAACAATGATAATTTTCAATTTAAAATAGTGTGAACTTTGTGTTGTCCGCCATTAAAATGGAGTGTATCCCGGCCACGCATCGATAAAGAAACAACGACACAGGTAAACTCGGGAACCAATATTAAAACAAAGGGTCTTTTGAGCCCGATGAATCAAAATAACACTAATATACCGTAAAAAAATTATTTTCGTTTTACGCTTAGGAAACGGAGCGGCGGACAAAATGAAAATAAAATTACGGAAAGGGACTTTTATTTTTATTTGATTTCACCAAAAAGTAGAGTCGGCGGTCCCATAAACCAGAAGATAAAAAAATGCTGGCCTAATTGTCATTACATAAGTAAACAATTTAAAAAAGAATTTAATCAATTAATATTTTCATTTTCTTCAATGACATTACATCATAAAACATGACTGTGTAACATAGAATGACTGTTGTAAAAAAACTACATCGTAGGACACTGATGGTTGGCGACACCGCTATGCTGAATACATCACTATGGAACTTTCATAATTATGATAAAGAGAAAAAATAATTTTGGAGGCAAGTTTCATCATTTATCATATGCCATAAAAGATTGATTTACTGTAAACCTAGAATTGTTCTCGGCTCCATTTTTTGGCATTGTATCGACGCCGTACATTTACACGACTACAAAAAATTTAATTAATGCTCGCGTTCCATCGGTATCACGAACTCCCGTGAATATTAAATAGCAAAATCCTTTTCTAATACTTAATTTTAATACAGTGAGCAGATATCGCAGTCTATTGCGTTAATATCAACTTTGGCAATTTGAAGCTGATTTCAAGTTCACAACAAAAGTTGATTTATCACTTATCTTTTATATTACGTCACGGTACGACTGTGAGCTGTAATCGTGCACGGAATTAATGAATTTGTATATGTATTTTCATTCTAAAGTAAGCATTCAAAATGTCATAAATTTCAATCAGACGAATTACAATCGTTTATTCTATATCTTTTTTATATATCCAATCGTGAACGTTTATTTGCAACACGTGACTGTACAATATATTACCATATTGGCAGCACATGCATACAAAACAAGAGCTGTCAGTAGGACAGCGCGCTCGACTTTTTTAGTGCTTGCCAATAAAAGAAAACTTTGACAGTTAAGGGCACACAAGACTTTAACTACTTTAACTAAGAATTTCTAAGTACAAATCAAGAAACATTTTCACAGAGTTATCTTCTCTTGCTTACAGATAGGTCTCATGATGGTTCATAAGTACTCCAACTTTCAAAGTAATATCTCAAATGGTTAAGTCAACAAGTGGACAAGAATGAAAATTTTAACCGAGTTTCTAAGTCAAAAAGGGCCATAATTCATATAAAATCCTCGACAGAATTACCTTCTCCTGCCCTTGTTTTGGGATCATGATGGTAAACAAGTATTCCAACTTTCAAAGTAATATCTCGAACAGTTTAGTCAAAAAGTGGACTGGTACGAAAAACTTAACCAAGATTCTAAGTCGATAAAGGGCCTTAATTTTTAAAACAAATCCCTGACAGAGTTACCTTCTCTTGCCTACAGATGGGGGTAATGATGTAAACAAGCATTCAAAGTTTCAAAGCAATATCTCAAAGGGTTAAGGCAATAAGTGGATTTTACCCATATTCAATGTATTTTCTAAGTAAAAAAGGGGCATAATTCTGTCAAAAATCTTGACAGAGTTATGTACTCTTGTCTGTTGATGAAGGTCATTATGGTAAACAAGTATGGTTAGTTTCAAAGCAATACCTCCAATGGTTTTGAAATAAAGTGAGGTGGTACGAAAAACTTAACCAAGCTCAATACACTTTCTAAGTCAAAAAAGGGCCATAATTCTGTCAAAAATCTTGACAGAGTTATGTACTCTTGTCTGTAGATGGAGGTTATGATGGTGAACAAATATGGTTAGTTTCAAAGCCATACCTCTAATACTTTTGAAATAAAGTGGGGTGGTACGAAAAACTTAACCAAGGTGTGACGCCGACGCAGACGCCGACGCCGGGGCGAGTAGGATAGCTCCCCTTTTCATAGAAAAGTCGAGCTAAAAATCCTGTATTTTTCCCATATTTGGACGGTACAACAGTCCAATGTTAAACATACAATAAAGCCCAAAACGTGTGAAAATGATCCAAATGAAAATCGGGTGAAGTATATAAGAGTTCTGACCCTTTTAACGGCAAGTTTAATCGTCTTGATATCAGGATTATTTGTCGTTTGCTGGTTAACAAAAAGGGGTAAAAGTGCAAGTCATGCCAATGTTGTAAGATTTGGATATTTTCACAAAATTTATCGCTGGTATCTTTTATTGAAGGAACAAATTATATTTGCATTCGTACTAAGCTGGGAAAATACAGAAAAGACAGAAATACAATATTCAGTGAATCATTTTTAATTTAAACTAAATAATAGAATAAAAAGGCTATTTAACATTGTCCTGTACAATACGAGATAGGTGGTAGCTGGTAAAGCTGGTACTCGTCCAAATATATACGGAATATTATAAGTCAGTTGATCTGCGGCGTCGTATCTTTTGAATTGGCTGTGTAGTTCCGGATCAAATGAGAGGCGGAGCCTCGAGTGTGATCCTGATCTATGCAGAACAACGAGAAAGATACACATGCAGATCAACCGACTGTTATAATATACCTTTTACCGAAAATCATATGTTAAATTTTATATAAACGTTAATATGTGTCATTAATGGCAAAAATCAACATAACGCGCTATTTCGTGTCACGTTTTATATGACGTCCATGACGTCACTTCCTTCTTCCGTGTATAAACAAACAACATTAATAAAAAGTAAATGCAAAATGTAAATTATCTTTCTGGTTTATTTAATGCGAAAAAGACGTATTCATTTGTCTTCAAATGTGACATTAAAAAAAATGTGACGACAATGAAACTACACTTATTTTACTGCATCAATGTGGATCTATTTTTCAACTTTTAGCGTAGGAATATGATATGAATATGCATTTGTGTACAACTTACTCGGTGGACAGATAAGATACGGCTTAATCCATCTGATACGGAAAATTTGATACGGGATGTTGTATTTTACTGCACAAATACTAAAGAAAATTCAGATAAACATTAGTAGGTATATAATAAATCTCCGTATTGTACGGTTTAACCTTATAATATCTATCATACAATGTAACAACTGGTCAATGGATGCACAAAGTAAGTTACAGTCATTTTCATAAGTCTCATTTTCTTGAGACCCCTTTAACATGTTTAACTGCGGTCATTAAAACATTTTTTAAATTCAAAATTCATGATAATATCAATTGGATTAATAGCAGAAAGCATGAATTTCTCACTTGTGTGATATCAAACAATGCATTCATAGTCTAAATATTGGCTTTCCGTTAGTCACACTTTTCTCACTTGAACAGTGTATGTAACAGTGGCCTGGTAATCTCAGTTATTCAATACAGTAGACATAATTTGTTTTTGTACCGTTTAACAGTCTACTACTTCCTAAATGCTGTACAATGTACAATATGGGAATTAAAAACATACATTGTTCTGTCCGGTACCTGTTTTAAGGCACAACTAACAGAGATAATTCTTCAAAAAATTGTAAATTCAACAAACTGACCAATATCGCGGATACTAGCAAATTGACGAGGTGGACAAAAATTAAGATAGAAACTTTTTCATTGTAAGTAACAATTTTGCGACTAATTAAGTTTGCGGATCGACTGTGTTGCTAATTTCGCTTACTTAAAACGAGTGAAATAATTTCTAGGTTTACAGTATTACCAGATTTTTGCAAAATCCCCGGTTTTTGGACAACTCACTGGTAGATATATGTTTTTAGCAGGAAATCCTGCATTTCAAAGCTTTGAGGAAACATGCGTCACTAATCATCATGATCTGCAAGCTGATACATTTAAAGCGTTGCTTGTTATGCACTCGTCCAATCAGAACACAAGAGGTTTCCGATAATTTATCACAACATCAATGCATAATTGCATGGACATCTGCCAATCGATGTGTAAATTTGTTTTTGCACTGATACAAAAACATCAAATCTTTGAATTTTGTTAAACTTGACTGAATGATTTAATTATCGGCTTAACATCTATTTGAAAAGTTAACGAATCACCACTTACTACCCTCTGGGCAATTTACCTAAGATGATAGTGACAATTAACACAAACTCTTCTCAACAAATTAGTTTCGTCACCTTATCGACTGTACACAATACAAGTACTTCTTCATTATCGATATCACGTTTTTTTGCCAAATATCTTTGCTTCTATGTGCACGGGAATACCTCTGAAGAAACTTGCATAGAATTCGGACACATGCTTTACAAGTACTTAGCAGTAAATCATATTTAAAAACACAAACTCGTAGGTACACCCGCACAAATTTGTAGGATTCAATGCTAAGTCATGGAAGCCAGAACTACAATAGGCAATACAATAAATATAAGCTATGAATAGCTTAGCCCAACAAATTGTGCGCCAGGGCTTTTTGTTATATACGACGGCCGATCTTCTGTGGTAAAGACAGACATCTATGTAGGATGGAGTTCTCTTGTATCGTGGTACTAACGATTCCAACGGAAATAAAATAGAAGAAAAGTATTTCTCTCCAATTTATATCTGTTTGACCTTTCCCTCCAACCATTCTACTTTAAGTGAAAACAATCTTTCGTACAAAAGTTGTTTGAATAAAGCATAAAACGTAGGAAGTTATCCACAATGTTTCACCTTTTAAAAAAATCCCATAATTCTCTGTAATCGCGGTATTTAAATGCGGTATTTAAATCGCGGCCCTACTTTCTGTTTATAAAATGAACTTACACACTACAAAACTCATTATTAATTCAGTTTGTAAAATCGGTCGGTCTTGCAGTCGAAATATTGAGGCTATGAATAGCTATGAAAGACCAAATAATTAGGCTATTATGCAGCTTATTTTTTGTACCAGAATAAAGAACAAGATAATACCAGTTTAATATAGTGGGTTTTTTTTAAACTTCAGACTTGTCGGTTTTTGTGATGAACAGATGAATGGAATCTCCTTGTACTCTACATTTACGTAGTGACAACCCTTTAAACTCATAGCGCCACTTCAATTACATTTTATTTTGTATATGTAACAACATTTACACAATATCTATGCTTACCATAACAAATATTCACCTGTTTACATCAAACGATCAGATTTGCAACATTTCTGCCACCATCTTTTGCAGCTTCCGTCAAATGTTTATTGTGCGGAATTCTGCGGGCCTATTTGAGGACCGAAAATGTTCACGAATATATTATGTGGACTTTGTCATAATAATTATTAGTACATGTATCAATATTTATAAGTAATCGTCAATTTCCCGTACATTTAATTTCAACGACAGGCTTCGTACCGCACTCGGAAACTCGTCAAACAAAGACTACTGGAGTACAGTATAAAGGTCGTTGTCTAAAAATAAATAATCAGGCCCGCACAATACCCGTAGAATAAACTGGTCCATCCAGCCCTCTTGATTGGCTACACGGTTCCCGAAAAACGTTTCACGGTTAGAGTCATTCTGATTGGCTACACGGATTTAACTAAACTGAAACGAGAACCGTTTACGGTGCGGTAACCGTTAATCGGTAATCGAGAACGCGCGGAAGTGGAACGCTGGCGGTACTGTACATGTAAATAACGGTCACTTACTACTATGATAGTACATGTAAATAACGGTCATTTACTAGTAGGATAGTACATGTAATAAACCGGTCACTTACTAGTATGAAAGTACATGTAAATAACGGTCACTTACTAGTATGAAAGTACATGTAAATAACGGTCACTTACTAGTATGAAAGTACATGTAAATAACGGTCACTTACTAGTAAGAAAGTACATATAAATAACGGTCACTTACTAGTATGAAAGTACATATAAATAACGGTCACTTACTAGTATGAAAGTACATGTAATAAACCGGTCACTTACTAGTATGAAAGTACATGTAAATAACGGTCACTTACTAGTATGAAAGTACATATAAATAACGGTCAATTACTAGTATGAAAGTACATGTAAATAACGGTCACTTACTAGTATGAAAGTACATGTAAATAACGGTCACTTACTAGTATGATAGTACATGTAAATAACGGTCACTTACTAGTATGCTTGTACATGTAATAAACCGGTCACTTACTAGTATGATGGTACATGTAAATAACGGTCACTTACTAGTATGAAAGTATATGTAATAAACCGGTCACTTACTAGTATGATAGTACATGTAAATAACGGTCACTTACTAGTATGCTAGTACATGCAATAAACCGGTCACTTACTAGTATGCAAATATTTTCGATCGTCGACTAAAACAAGACAACGGCGTCAGGAAAGTTTAAAGATGTGGATTACCTGTTGTGTGAATACATATGGAAACACCTACATAATATTTCAAACCATATATATATTGATAAATTTACTTTAGATTAACAAGACATAATTAAAAAACAACAGAAGCATTACGCAGTTTTACCAGATCAAGTTTTTAAACTGCTAGGGTATGAAATATACAAATTGTTCTTTGAAGTTACCCCGCTCACGTTCATTTTCAATAACACAAACTGCCACATACCTTTTTGGTAAAGAGAGCTTACCGTAGGTACTAGCATTGTTAACAAATCGATGACAGCTCTGACATTTTATTATAATAATAGTGTCTTATTTCTTTTTGTAAACATGAGCACCGTCACTTGTTTTATGTCGCGAGAGTAAGAAGAAACGTTTTTCAGAAATGTATAGTATTACTTTGCACATACAATTAAAAAGATCAAAACGTTTGAATTCTATGTTTTGTCAGGCACTTCCTAAAGCGTTTTAACTTATCATGTTTACTGTTGTCGGGAATTTTACAAACGTCGGGCTAGTGCGGTTTGGTGGTTTGATGTCACATAACATGTGACTGTCGAGAACAGTTGTTTAGGAGTTCCCACTGGATTATATATATTTGTTTTTGTATTGGTATGAAAATTACAAAATATCGTGTACAGTTTTAAAGATATTGTTACGTGAGTGAAAATTACACTGCTGGAAGTATTACATGAAATCCGAACCCACTGTTCTTGACGTCATCATGCATACCCCATGGCAAACATATATCTGTGTCGTATAAATTAAGATATAGAAATATAATATATTGAAATATCAACATACATAAGATTTGCTATCGTCATCGTTCATGAGTTTATATCTATTCCCCATGGTTAACGAGACGGTTCATAATTGCGACTTCAACTTCTATTTACATGTTAGGGAGCTGCGCTTCAGTATGGAGAGAGTTGATATGTACCGGACTTTGCATCGTTACCTTATTTTCATAAAATGTGACTATATTTAGAGCTTGATTAGGTTTTACAGTAGGTATCCCTATTGTGGCACTGCAAAACATATTAAGAATATAGCTCGATTGAGTTGAAACTGAATTACACTAATTATCGTGTAAGTTCCTCAGTGTATGCTATTATTTTTTAAAGCATTTTGTAATTCAGTACAAATCATTTATTTTCGCAATCATCAAAATTATAGCACTCCGTATTAAAGTATATGATTAAGTTGTAAAATAAATTATAAATCGACCACATGAAGTTACCGTATGGCACAAATTGTACATCTACTGACTCCGTCGTAGGGGTTCGTTAAAGCAAATGTGGTAAAATGATTTATTTTTGGATGTAATTATGCGTTTGCATTGGTACTATATAAACTGTTATATTTTGGAGATAAAACCGGTGATGTTGAACTCAAATAGTTCATCTTGTGAAAGAAACCATAAAAGTTGTACTCCTGTCCTGCCTTCCATGTCGTCGCTTCATAGATAGAGACAAAAAACAATTACTTCTGAATAGAGTCAAATATTATAAAATGTGAGAAGGTTGCGAAGTTTATGAAGTTTTGAAATACAGTTCTGTTGTTTCCATATTTCTAAACAAAGTCTCAGCGACCTGTGTCTTGTCAATGTGGACCTGACAACAGCATTTTTAGATTTACACCAAAATATCAATGTAGCATGGGTCATTATTTTTAACTACACATTTGTGTGCATCCTTCTTGAACATCATCAGTTACATAGGTTATCAAAACAGACGTATGACACCGTCCTCTTGTTTTATTCCAATCAATAAATTTTTCATTAATTACATAAATTTGTATTTGCTTTATGTGTATGTAATTATTCTATTTCTTAATATATATAACAAAACATAAAAAAAACGAAACTACGTTTAACAGTCCTGACGCAAATAGGATTGATATGTTGATGTTAAATAAATGCATGTGCATCTGTTGGTTAATTCTAATGATTGCAGCTTCAACAGGACCGATTACGATTATCCATTGGTTACGATGCTGGAATCTACAGCCAGCCTCTTGCAGTCCTATCTAACTGATCACAAGCAGCAAATTAAGATAGGAAATGTAATTCCTGGGCAAATATTACCAAGGGAATGCCACAGGTATCCATTTTAGGTCCCCTGCTTTTTAATGATTTTATAAATAATATATTTTTACTCATCAGCAAAGGTCACAATAAAAGAATCTATTATCCTCATGGAATGGGAAAGAATGCAAGTGTATTGCTCGTAACTCTTGATGATGTTCCATATCACAAGTCCAGCTAGCTTTTTATGTTGTCTTTTATTGTGTGCCTTATTCTTTGATTGTATTTTGACCTGCGTGCAACTTTGATTTCAGTTTGATTTTTTGTTGTTGCTAGTCTAAATTTAAATTGTGTTGTCTGCCCTTTTTGTTTTTTCCATTCTTGCATGTGTGCTCATTGTGATGTTGCTTAGTTTGCAAACATATATATTTAAGTGCTTCATTTATCTGCTAGCTATTTGTTTGTCATTATGCATGTTTATGAATTCAGTTGTATATCTCAGATCTTAGTATTTGTTTATCCTAATGCTTATACCCGCAGAGCTTTCTAAAACTCTTGTCAATGTGATAACTTGTTAGTGCCACAATCCTTTTTATGATTCTTTGAAAATTATTTTAGTTATGCAATAGTATCCCCATATACTTGCAAAGCCTTTTGCAAAGCTCTGCTATCATTTAGTCTTACTATTTTATCTGTTTGAGATCTCTTGCTTTATAGTTTAGTATTTTGTGTTTTAATTTTAGTCTTGTATTTACTCTGAAAAGTATGCTACTCATGTCACTTCAAATCTGATTTGAGCTGATAAAATGTTTTAGACCATTTCTTAATTATGTCACTTGTGCCTTTTTGCTTTTCAGTGTCTGTATTTTCTTCTTTTTAAGCCTTTTTAAACCCTCGGGTAAGATTAGCATGATTATCATAGCTCTTAGCTTGAATATTTGACCTTTTAACCTCATTTCATTTGTCTACAGCTAACTATACATAATTATGTTGATTGTATACTTATGTTATATAGTCGGTTATAAAAGCTCATTAGAGCTTGTGTTTCTTGTACATGTCTTGCCGACTTGAAATAAACCGTATCTTATTTAAGTTTACCTTATTTTATCTTAATCATTCAGCTGTAGGAATTAGGTTTATGTGGGTTGGTTTAAAAAGTTATACTTCTGTTAGGTATTTATATGATATATTTTAACATTGATATAATTTCAATGTAAATCGCAGATTGTAGTATCATTATAAGTCTACATTAGGAGACAATGCAAGGAAAGGAACGGATGGGTCATATTGAAGGCCACCACGTCATTTACATAACAAACCGATCAAACCATATTCGTATTACGTAATAATACCTGGATAATGTTTTTTTTTAGGTAATGTTTCATAAAGGCATTTTATTATTGTTTTTCATAATGTACGTGTATTCCGGAAGGAAAAACTGCTAAACCACCTCTGACCCGGTCCATTCATATTGTTTTTATAATGAACGTGTGTTACGGAGGTTGAACTGCTAAAACACGTCTGACCCGGTCTATTTTCTATTGTTTTTAATAATGAACGTGTGTTACGGAAGGAGAAATTACTAAACCACTTCTGACCAAGTTTCTTTCCGATTGATTTTAATAATTTATGTGTGATACGCAGCGCATAACTAAAACACATTTCCCATAGCTTTTAAAGATTTATAAGGGTTATGGAAGGCGCAACTACTAAACCTGTAATGGCCTTGTCCGAATCTTATTGCTTTTAATGACATGCGTGTATTACGGATGGCACAACTACAAACACACTTGTGGCCAGGTCCATTTCAACTGAATTCAATGATATTTATGTGGTACGGAGATCACGACTACTAAACAATTTTTGGCGCTGTCCATTTCATATTGTTTTAATAATGTACGCGTGTTACGCAGGGCACAACTACAAAAACACTTGTGGCCCTGTCCATTTCATAAGGCTTTTAATATTGGGGTTTGTTACGGAGAGAAGAGCTACACAACTTTTTCGGTCAGGTCCATATCTACAGTAACTGCTTTTGATAACTAATGTGTCTTAAACATCTACTATACGAATTGTTGAGCTGCCCATTTCCTATCGCTTTTAATTATGTATGCGTGTTACGCAGTGCATAACTACAAACACACTTGAGACCCGGTCTATTTTCTATAACTTCTTATAGTTTACGTGTCTTACGGAGGAGGATACACGTACGAAAACAATTGTTTTCCCATGGTGTTTAATGATGTACGTGTGTTACAGAGGGCACACTAAAACACTTATGACCCGTGTCCATTTTCCATTGCTTTTGACAATGTACGTATTTATGGCGGACAAAGCTACTAAAACACTTGAGGCACGTCACATGTTTAAAAATGTACTTCTTTTACGTCGGGCCTAACTTTAAAAACACTTGTAACCCGGTCAACTTCCCGTTGCTTATGACATTGCCCATGTGGTACGAAGGGTAAAATTACAAATTGTAGCCCTACCAATTTCCCTTCTAATAATGTACTTGTGTAACGGAGGGCACACCTTCGTAAACACTTCTGGTCCAGTCTTATTCGTATTTCATTTAATAATATACATGTGTTTGCGGAGGGCATAACTACAACACGCTTGTTGCCCGGTCCATATCCTATTGCTGTCCTATTTTACATTGCATTCAAAATTTACGTGTGTTACGGAAGGTGCAACTACAAAAAGGCATGTGACTTGAACCATTTCCTGTTGCTTCTTATAATGTACGTGTGTGACGGGAGGCACAACTACAAAAACGCTTGTGGCCCGGCCCCTTTCCAATCGCTTTTAATTATGTACGTGTGTTACAGAAGGCACATCTCCGAACCATTTGTGGCCGGTAAATTCTTATTACTTTTAAAAATGTACGTGTGTTAGGATAGGTGCATCTTGTAAAAAAGCATGTTGTCAGGTCCATTTACAATAACGTCCGGTCCATGTCAAATTGCTGGTAATAATGCCATTGTGCTGCTGAGGGAACAACTAATAATGCCACTGTCAAATATCCGTACGAAGTCCATAAGTTTAAAATATCCTACAATTCAACCAACTATTAAATCCGTACGGTCTCTGACAATCGTAGCTTCTTTTGACACGCGTACGTGCCCCGTACGATCTTTTGGAGGATGCAATTGTAGGATATCCTTACGGACATCGAAAACAAGTCACGCGGAGCTCGCAAGGTGCCCGGGTGTACCTCGTGCGATGCCTCGACAGTACTTTGTTGAACTCAAAAGATATTCCCGGTTTTATACCTCCTTGAGTCGTCACTGATCTACACTGTCCGTTTTTTATTTATTGCTGTCTGATCATGATGAGTACTGTCCGTTATTTTTATTTGTTGCAGTCTGATTATAATTTGCACTTTCAGCTTTTTCATTTATTGCAGTCTGATCATGATCTGCAATGTTCGCTCTGTATTTATTGGTGTCTGATCATTTTCTGCACTGCCTGTTTTTTATTTATTGTAGTCTGGTCATGATCTGCACTGTCCATAAAGTCAGTCAATTTCATCAATTCAGTCAGATCATGAGTTTCACTGTCCTTTTTAAATTTAAAGTTGTCTGATCCTGATCCGCACTGTTCGACTAATCTTTATTGATGTTTGATCAAGATCTGAACTGTCCGTTTTAATTCATTACAGTATGATCATGATGTGCACTGTCTTTTTTCATTAAGTGCATTCTGATCATGATCTGCACTATCCTTGTTTTATCTATTGCAGTCTGGTCATGATCTGCACTGTCCATGCTTTGTTTAATGCTGTATGATCATGATCTACACTGGCCGTTTTTAATAAACTGCTGTCTGATCATGATCTACACTGTCCGTTTTTATTAATTGCCGTCTGATCATGATCTGCACTGTCCATTTTCTGTTTAATGCTGTATGATCAAGATCTACACTGTCCGTTTTTTGATAAACTGCTGTCTGATCATGATCTTCACTGTCCGTTTTTTGTTTTTGCTTTCTGATGAAGATCTGAACTGTCCGTTTATTCATTTATTGCTGTCTGATCAAGATCTGAACTGTCGGTTTTGTATCTATTGCAGTCTGATAATGATCTGTATTGTCCCTTTTTAATAAATTTCATTCTGATCATGATCTACACTGTCCGTTATTAATTTATTGCTGTCTGATCATAATGTGTACTGTCCGTTATTTCATTTATTGCAGTCAGTTTAGTTTAGCGGTACGCATTTAAATCGATTTTCTGCTTTGTTAGGTTTTGAATCTGACTTCTTCTGCATAATGTCACAGTCAGTTATATTATATATTCTATGTATTAGATATTAAACTAAATAAGCTGATGTAATATAACTATGCATGATATCTTGATTAGTGGCCCGAAATAAGGGAGTGATTTCCAACAGCCACTATTTGCGGCATTTTACACATTAATACCGTCGAACTGAAAAAGGCATGTAGTAGTTACGAACGTTTTCATAAATTCGGCTTATAAGAATTGAAATAATTTATGGTAATGTGCCTGCGTGCGTAATAATTCACTCAGGCTTCGTAATCGTGAATTATTCCACCCATCACATCACCTCCGGGGAATGTTTCAATTTCGAAAAAAACTCTCCAAGTAATAGATTATTTCTTAATTCAGGAGTGGTGATACAGTAGATGTTTGCCTAGACAGGTAGTTGGGATATCTGAATACCGCATCCGTTTTTCATTAACTGCAGTCTGATCATGATCTGCGCTGTCTGTATTTCATTAACTTCACTCTGATCATGATCTCCGTCACGGAAAAGGGGACATTCAATTTCTCTTTGATTTTTTCGATAACCACTGAACCACATGAAATTGACATGTTTGTCATTGTATTTTAATATAAAACAAGTGTTAAAAAAGTGGAAGTTGTCACATAAATGATTTCATAATCTAGTAATTTAAAATAGATTGTATCCCCAATTTTCAAAGTGCGATAAAATCTGTTCAAACAATACAAACTCCAACGTTTAAAGGAGTCGAGAAAATTCAAATACAAACGCATTATGTTTCAGTCACTAGCGTAAATACATCGCGTTACTCGCCAATTGAAAGCACCATCATAGATCAAATTACATCTGTGTAACAAAGTCAACTTTTTGCTTCTTAAATTGCACACGTCAGTTTAGCTTTTACTTTTGTGACACCTAAAATACGTTATGCAATTGTCTATTGGTAACACTGTAAATATATTAAAGATTGCAAATGGTATTGATGGTCAGCACGAAGTTTATATAAAGTATTTTATTTATTCAATCGGAAACTGTTTGGAGTAAAGGAGTTTTCGATGATTCAAATAGTATAATATGCACTACATTAATACAACAATAATGCCAGCTTTATTTCGATAATGTAAGAATCGGACTTCTATCATATGACATTAGTCGCACATAAGATTTATAGAGACGAGTATGCTTAAATTTTCTTTCATAGTTTTGAATTTGAGGTTTTACTCTCGATACTTATGCACATGTGAATTTGTTGTGGCAGTTTTATTTACCCAGTTTTTAATGTGATACAAAACTGACAGTTAAAAGTACGTCAACTTTATTTAAAAAACAAGAACTATCTTTAAAAACAGATGGTCGGCGCGATTTTGAGAATGTGAAAGAGATTGTAGCTATATTTCATTCCTGTCAAGTGTTATATTTCGCCAAATGTCACATGATAATAAAAACTGTTTGGTGTAAAGGAGCTTTCGATGATTTAAAAAGTAAAAATATGCACTACATTTCAACAAAATTACTACGGTTCGATTATGATAAGTGCCTAATATTGTTCATTCGTTCGTTCGATCATTTATCATTCCATTCATTTATTCATTCAATCATTCATTCGTTCATTCATTCATTCATTCATTCATTCATTCATTCATTCATTCATTCATTCATTCATTCATCCTTTCTTTCATTCATGATTTCATTATTCCTTCACTTATTCACTCATTATATTAATTTATTTATTTTTAATTTCAATTTGTAATCGCTCGTTGTGTTTCATTTAGATTGATTTCAAATTAAAAGAAATAAACACCAACATCACGAAACAGAATAAATTATTTCAAAATATGCATAGATCTATGAAATAATAATTTTAAAGATCTAAAATGAAACTTTTTTTTTTCTGATCTTAAAGTTTGAGAAATATAATTGACCCTAACAATATAGACCGTTTTACAGCGGTTGATCGTCTACTGGATGGGCCACTAAACGCGGTCAAGCGTGTGGCAGGTCACTGAAGATTGCCAAGGCCGGATTAAACCAATTTATGGCGTAATAAAAACAGTGTGGTTACATTTATGATGAAAATTTATAGATTTCATATGCATTTTAAAATGAAAAAGCTAAGGGTAATTGTGTCAAATTGAAAAATGCAATCTAGAAATCCTGGTATAATTACATATTATGGAACGTAAAATTTAATAAGAAATATGTTCGACACTCGCTAAATTTAAAGATAATTCTGCACTGAAGTTATCTCAAAATTAAAGGAAAACATGCAAATCTTTTTAGAAGATACATGTACAAATCTCAGTCTCTATCTCTCTCCGTCTCTCTCTCTCTCTTCAAATAATTTCATTTCATAATTCATGAAATACAAAATTAGAAGAAAAAACAAATAATGTTACTTATCGTTTTTGCATGCTGATTTTTTTCAGTGAGGTCTTGCGAAAGAATAAAATTATGAAAAGTATCACGACTTAATTACCAGAAAAGGTATGGGACTATTGTGTCATACTTTGTGCAATAAACAACAATATTCACACTTTTTTGACAAGTATGTGGTACATTTGATAAAAGCCAAACCCTATAAAAACACGTTCAGGTTACACGTCCCACCTTTGGACCTTTAAGATGTCAAAATACAAATACACCTCTAAAGAAGCCAGTTTAATATATACATGAAACTGTGACAGTTGAAAAAAAATCTCAAAATACAAGATAAGCTGAAAAACGGTGGCACTTCTACCATATTACTTTTATTTTATTGAAACATTCAATTTAAAAATCTTTACCTAACAGCTTAGCTTTAATATTATTTCCGTATGATATTCGATTATTTCCGTGAAAACCACGGGGACATCCCATCCGACAGACTTTACATGTTATTAGTTTATAAATCATTAAATGGGTAGGTGACATCGGAAACTATATAATAAAATTGTTGCACTACTTTATTCCTTATAGATTTCACTTGCCGAGGCAACAATTGCATAAACGATCCTTTAAATGGTGTTCTCTATATAAGACGAAATGTTTCAACAAATCACTGAAAAAATGAAGCAATTTAAGACTCCCATAAGCATTTCATTGGGAAAACGGGGTGGTCGGGTTTAAACTAAAATGGGTAAACGATTTATAAAACCGTTTAACAGTTAGAACGGTTAGACCGATTTTATCCTTCTTTGTTTAATGTGAAAAATGTATCGATTCATCGATTTTTGGAACAATTGAAAGTTCGATATGGATATAAATACTTTAAACATCGGACGAACAGTCAGATTCACAAATTCGCTTTATTAAAAGCCGTTTTTTGTACGGATGATAAATCTTGTTATAGCAGTAAATACCGCTCCTTTTCACGTTAAACATTCATTTTTGGGATTAAAGAGACACTTGTGTATCAAAGTCGCAACAAATGGGAACAGGATATCATCAGTTAGTGATATTTTTATAAAAATAATTTAGAGGATATCTCTAGGTAAGTGAATTCTTACTTTCATTTTAGAAAATCTTTTTTAAAGTTTTGTTTATATCTTAATGCAGTTTCATCTTGCTTTCATTAGACGAATAAACTACTTTTTCATAAGTTACATGAACAAAAGTGAATTATTGAGTGTATGAGATCAAGCCATAAACTGATTAAAATGAAAAAAGAATAAGCTGTTGCAAAATTTGCATAATACCAATTCCTACAAAGTTGTCTAAATGTTCTATTTTCCCTACAACTTCTTATCAGAAGGTTAACGATAGCATGACATTATAATAACAATGTATGTAAGGGGTTGCAGATAACACCTTGAGATGGGTTCCTTCAGTCTCATATTACCAGATGTGATGTAGAGTCTAATAAAATATACACAGAGCATTTTGATAAGGGTGCATAGTCTTGGAAAACAAACGTGGTGTCTGCGTGGTGTCTGCTAAATAGGATTGCAAGTTTTGATTTAAAACTCATGTCGTTTAAAAGTATTGAAGCACTTCTATGATTAACCGTTTATTGTTTTAATATAAGAAATCTTGTGATATTTGAACTCATTTTAGTATCGAACTAATAGCGTTCTATATATAAGCGAATTATTCCACTGTATTACCAGCGAAACTATCTAATTAACTTTTTTCCCCTTCTTTAAGAATTAACTACAGATGCTATTTGATCAAATGACTTTGCAAAATAACACACTGACTTATGAGGTGCAAACACATTTGTAAATACTGTTGATCATAGCGGATACCATTTAATGAATTTATCTGTTAATAATGTCTCCCTTTACCTGGGCGTGAATAGGACGACGCCAATTTTACGCCACATTTATTTGCAATTTTCATCTTGTATATACATCTGCGACATTATTGAAATCACGCCTTTTGTGAATAGAAAATAGAAAGACAATGAAGCTGTAACCTTTAACGCGATGTCTCCTCATTGAAAACTATCCGTAACAATCGCGTGTTGTAGTAGTATCTATTTTACAGTGACAGATAGCGAATTACTTCGTTATTGAAAACTTTTCAATCCCAGTGAAACGGCCATTATATTTGTCTGGGTAGATTTTATCGCAACAATGTTTTAAGGAGATAATGTATATGTTGACAGGTATATTGTAGTGTCAGTCTTTGACAGTTTGGTTTGATACAATTACGATCTCTTTAAGGTACATTTTAGATCTTATCATGGTATTTTTCATTTGATACTGTTACAAAATAGCCGTCTATTGAATATCAGATATAACTGAGTTCACAAGCTAATTAAGGATGTTTGTCAACTAGTTATTTGATAGTATAACGTTTTTGTACATTTGACAGGAACACGATTTTCTGTTTCATTTAACAAATGTACTGTTTAAAATGATATGACTATATGAATCCAGCTTAATTAAAATTAACCTATTATCTATGTATTTATTCTCACTTTGATATATCATAGTTATCAGTATTTTGCCGAGACATTGAGATGTATAATTTTTTGTTTCGTTTTTAATTTCTTCTTCATGAAGCCGTGTAATATTATCATTTAAAGGTTTTTTTTTACCAAAATCAATCGCTGTGATTGAAAACATCGATCATCAAATAAGACGTAAAATATAAAGAATTCTTATTTTGCGTCTGTTATAAAATCACTTTATATTACATGTATTTAATTGTCAATTGCATTGAGATTCTAGGGTAGATCTTATTCCAACCACTTACCTTCTTTCATAGCAGGTCGGGTGCAAATAGATTCAGCTTTGCCTTTTAAACATGTAGTTTTTGTCTTGAAGACGAATAAAGTATTTTGTTAGAACGTAAGTACTGACTTACAATGTAAGGGCATAGAAATGCAGATTGAAACTGACACGAAAGTTTTAAGAATACAAAACATTAATGATATTAATGCTTTTTGACTAAAAAAATATATATTGTAATTATTCCGGTTTTCTAAAATGTAGCAGAATGAAACTCATGTACATTGTATACAGCGTGCAATACATGATTTTCGTTCCAAACCAACTGTTATAATCAGTCAATACCAATGATGCTATGTAGTTTTACCTTCCGCATATAATTTGTCTAAACAAAAATGTGACATCTAGATATATGTTTGCATCATAGACAACTTCTACAGCTTATTAAACTTCTCATTAAATACTTTACGAACACTCTTAAAAAACATATTCGTTTCAGCCGAACATTCGTTACATCATGTATAAAGTTACTATTACTTTGTGATAGTACGTGAGTACTTATCATCACAGAATCACAAAATGTGGTATGATAGCTTTTGCAGCTACCTAAGACGAAACATTAAAGTTCGTTTTGAATATAATTGGTCTATATGGAAAGTGAACCATTTAAATACAAACGTTTATGACGGTTTTAAAGTTATAAATCAACATCAATTCAGAAATATTTACGTTATTGCGTGAAAACAAGCTTCAAGTTTAATTTTCTGATATAAAAAATGTCAGTTTAAAATGGTTTGATATTCAGTCAAATCACGTCAAATTAAAAAAATGTGCTGATATTATCTAACCGAGCGAACACCAATAATCAAGGAAACATAATTTTGAAAGATATTTTATTTTTTTATCTGAAAGGCAGAATGTTGTTTTAGAAAATCTTGCATCCTTAACATTCAAAGGACTTCAGTGCATCTTAAAAATCCTTGTTGAACACATTCACGGGTCAAGAAAGAAACTAAAATATAATCGTACGTTAAAATTCAGAAGAAAACGGGACTATTTGCAGTTGATAATTTTCCCAATGTATATATTATATATTTATATAGTTTCCCTGGTTAAAGGTTAAATGTGTGTATTAGTAGAAGACAACCAACTGCTAGGGGTCGTTAAGTGTTATTTTTGTTTATTCTAGTCGAATTTACTTATAACAGACCCAAGGTATACCGTATCCAATTCATAGATTATTTCGTAAATGTATGCTTTGCATTGTCCGTTCCACTTCTGTAAACCGAGTATTGTTTGCTGTCTATAGCGGACGCGGAGGTTCAGTCTGTTGACATTGCTAAATGTTAAGATGCTTCTGTCAGTTGATATAACAAAATGAATCTTAATATGGTATCACATGTGACAATTACCTCTTACGAACATCAATAAGTATCAATTTGAAAACTTATTTTGTACACAGTCGAAAGGTTATGCCAATAAATCGCCTGTGGACGACATAAGTAAAATGGAATAGTATCACATAAATGATTTTATCATCTGGTATGTAAAACCTGTTCAAACATCAGAAACATCGGCATTTAAAAGAGATGAAACATTCATTACTACTATACTAGCGTTTCTATTTACGCCACGATGATAATTATCAATATATTATATTTGTCACCGCAATTTGCCTGAAATTAACGTTTTCTTCTTATCTTTTTACAATTAACATCATACAAATTACAGCACAACTTTTAATCCAAATAGATGAAATAGAGGTTGCTTCTATGTAGTTTACGTGTAACAACAAGTGTGTTATTTTTAATAGCCGTCCATAGAAAGTGTCAGATATCTCTTTGTTCACAAGTCCACTGGGTTGCCCGTCAGTCAGGTATTTAATAGTGTAAACATTTTTATAAATTTGAAAATATTCATTTGCTGTGTAATTTTGTCATTTAACTTATCTTGAAGCAATGGTGAAAATTATACAAGTCTAAGAACAGTATCATCTACAACGTCATTGTAATTATTATTATTATCTTAGCGTTTTGTCAAGATATTTAGCTATATAAATCGGATTTGCTTTCATCTTGTTCATTATGAAGCCTGGTTATGTTCATTAACAGTGTATTCTCGATCAAAGTGACTCGCTGTACATAAAAACCTCATTCATCAAGCAAAACGTTAGAACATAAAGACACTTACACAAAATGAGTTCTTCTCTTCTTTGCATTCGTCATAGAAGCTGATTATAATACATGTCTTACATTGTCAGTGGCACTTTTGTAAGATTTTAGTTTATATCTTAATGCCAGCCGCCGTTGTTCTAAAGACAAAACGTTGTTTTTATAGGTCGATTTATTTGTCAGAAAAAAAGTAAGTCACAATAGGTTTTATTGACATATTGTGTTAAAATAGGCTGTGCACATTACTAGCTGATTGGTATTTCATTATCCATTTTACGCTTTTTTCAAACGAAATGTTAGTTGAAACGTAGAGATATGAGGGTACGAAATTTAGTTAGAAATAAAGTATACATAATCAAAACTTCCGAAAGTAACTCATATATAGCGTATCTGATTCCATGTTCTGATTAGAGAAAAGGATGTTTACAATTTGAAGATGTCAGACACATATAAAGAGTTACCATTCAATCATGGACACGTAAAGAGTTAATGTAAATGACAGAACAAGGGGATACACAGAGAGTGAGAGACAAACAAATGATCATAGATCCATATATCGTTCAACAGTAAAATATACATAGAGTTCAAAGATTGTGACATAACATGACACACTGACATAATATTGCAATTAATGCAAACAAAATGACTTTCATTGATTCACTCTTTTTGTAAACTGACGTATCATACTATTAAAATAATTGCGGCAAAAATGCAAAATCCTATGCATAATCTGTATCGATACAAACTGTAACTTTGATTATAGAATTACACGCGACATCAACATTGTTTATCATATCCTGCTGTGTGTTTTAAGTATTATTCCTTTTTTAGGGGAAGGACGTGTTATTTTGACCTTGCCCGTTCGCCTGTGCGTCTGTAGCAATGTAACATTTATGTCGGGCGTAACTCAAATGTTATAAAACATACGGTAATGAAAACTAATTTCGGGATAGCACCAGGATATTTGTTTTTTGCCGTACCCAGTTATTACAGTTTTGTGGTTCTTTTTTATAAAAAATCTGTATCGTTGAGAATGTATCGCGCGTAACTCTAAACATGTGTGTCATTGAGTAATGAAACCTTACACTAATTGTGACCAGGTCTGAACCTGTGCATCAGGGTGTGTGCGTGTTTTATAGTGGTAATTCACGTGTGAGTTCTTTATCATTTTAACTCAGTAAATATATTGCAAAAATAATAAAATACAGTTCATAAAATTTATCTCTACAACAGAACAATTGCATGAGCAAGTGAAGGCATACTTTTAAGGTTGTGATAAATATTAAATATAATTACATCTAAATTTTGATATACCTTGCGTAACTCAATAGTGTTAGTGCAAAAAACGTTAAGTATATCGTTTTTCTCAAAGAATAACTAAATATATGCATTGCATAATTAGTTTCACTTCTATAAAAAAGCATTGTCTCTAAAGCCATAAGGACATTTGAACTTGCGTATGTTGGCATTGTTAATATGATGACATTTTAACTTGCGTATGTGAAATGAATCAAATTATTGCTATTATAAGAATTATGTCATGATGGCAGTCATACTATATTTCAAAAGTATTCCTATATCAAGACTCACTACAACAGCAAGGAATAAGCGTTGATATTGATAACCGCTTTTGAATATGGTAGCACATGTGACAGTTATATCTTACAAACACAAATTAGTCTCGACACTTTCAGTTCTATTTGAGAACGTATTTGATATTTAATTAAACACATTTCTATTACAGAGCCGGTAGACATAAATTAAATTATGTGGCCATAAAGTGTCACAAAAATGATGTTATCATCTGGTATGAAGTATTTATCCCCAATTTTCAACGTGCGATAAAATCTGTTCAAACATTAAAACCATCGTCTTTTAAAGGAGTGTACAATTCAATTACTACCGTACTATCGTGTCTATTTACGCCACGATGGTAATGATCAGTTTATTATATGTGTCAGTCATTGGTGTAAAGACACCGGGTCATTCCTCTAATTAAAGTACCATAATAAAATGAATAACAACAGTGTACCAAATCGGCCATTGCCCGTTGTCTGATAATATATCACCTCTGACTATAGCAGAGAAGACAATACGCCATAAAACGTCTGTCTTACCTAAATAGCACAGTGAAATATGATAGTATATTCTGCTAAATCATCGGGTATTAGTTTTAAATACTAGAACGAATGTTACTTGTTTTTATAATTACACCAATAGAATACGCATACAAATGGTAACCAATACTCAACAAATACATGTATTAAGAAATCAATGTGAAAAATCCAAAAACAACTGCAATAACGGATGGGGATGAAAACAAAATTAAATATCAAGTATCTATCTAAGTGAATGGAAACCAACAATAAAATATTTATTTCAAAAAATATAAAAAAACAGCAATTTTTCGATTTAATGATGCATAAACAAATAAAACAACGTCTACCTCTTTCAATGAAATGTACTCTTGTGTCTCTAGCAAATTTGTTTTCAATAAAGATCGAAACATATTAAAATTTGTGAATACCAGGCGTTGTTTTCGTTGTTTTATCTTATGCATAACATCGTCGACATGAACACAACACTCGCTTAGATCAAATACCGAATCAAACGTTGTCCCTTTATCTCTACAGTATGTTTTTGTATCTTGTTAACTACTATTTCCTCTCGATGACAGTGCTACGTAAGAGAGAACACAATACTATTTTGACCAAATGTTCGCAATTCAAAGCACGAAACGTTTGCATTTCTTGAACGAGTTTATCCTTGTATGATATTGAGTAATGAAATCAGCAAGTGTAGTACTGAATTGGTGTCTCGATAAAATGACAACGTTTGTATGGTATATTTTTATTTCACTTAGACTAATTACGACGATAAAACATAAACCTGGTTGTTGTAAAAATAGTTCAAATAATTTCACAATGTCCTGTGAAAGTTACCTCGAGCATACACAAATTAATATCAACATTTATCTATCACAGTTTAGGAATTGAGGTTTAGGATTTGACACACAACTTTGCCAAACACGTTTTATTTATCCAGTCATCAATGTGATAAAAATGCATTCTGTTTATGTGGTATAATAATAATGATTCTAAATAGTAAGTACTTCAAAATTATTTGAAAAGGGACCTTTTCTATATTGTCTCTGAAACTGAAAACAATAGTTTTAGTTTACTGGCGTTTAAGCTTACTTAAATACCTTAAAACCTCGGACGAACAGTCCGATTCACGATTTTGCTTTATTAAAGGCGTTTCTTTTTACGGATGAAAAGTATTCTGACAATAGTTTATACCGCCCCTTTCATCTACTTTATTTCTGGCATGTGTTAAAGATTCACTTTTGAATCAAAGCCACAGCTATTGGGACAAGATATCTTCGGTTAGTTTTAGCATTGACTTTAGTGTTTTAAAAATAATTTTAGAGGATATTTGCAGGTAAGTGAATTGATTACATTTAATTGTAGATTAATTAAAGATTTTTTATTGTATGTTGTTCTAAACGTTGCTTTAAATCGAATAATTTGGAAGACACAACATACAGCATTTATTTATATGTTTTATGGAAAAAAATGATATGTTGAGTTTATGAGTTCAAGCTAAAATTGATAAGAAAATGCAACTGGAGTTTTAAATTAGACTTTTGTAACTGTTATTATTTATTTTCAAATCATTATTGTAAACAATTATATTTAACAATATAGTCAAGTTGTATATAATTGTTCTTATATTTCAAAAGTGCAATAAAGACCTCTTTTAGGTAAACTTGTTGCCTTCCTTGTTCAAAAAAAGATATAATTTTTTTTATCAATATACCTTTTTGTAAAAAAAGGAAAATGAGATTTTTGACATTTTAGATCGTTTTCATGCAATATAATTTCGTTCATTTCATTTTGATATAGTTTTTGTAAATCATGTCTATGACAACCTACTGTGAGAAAAAAGGTTCCATTATGTGATTCTCTATATTGCTTTCAAAAAAGACCACTTCCTGTAATGTTGTTCGATTTTGTTTTGTATGAGGGCTATTTCTTTCTCTATATTTATTCTTATCTGCAAATAATGCGTAAAAGTTTCAAACTTATGCAATATTTTTTTTTATGTTCATTTGAAAAATATATAATTTCATGATTTATATGATCAAATTAATCGCGTTTGTGATTCTTCTGTTCTAAAAACTTCGAAAGGTTGTTCCATAATATTTGTGCGTAGTGACAACTCCAAAATATATGTTCTATTTTTTCTTCACGCATATTACAAACGTCGCACAGGGTAGAGCAACAGCGGCCCATTGAAACTGAAGGAATTGAATTTAATATACAAATATAATTTCTTTGGAATTCATTTGGGGTCTCACTGAGATGCTTTTTGCCTCACTCAAATATTTCTTTAAGAATTAAAATGCTTACTCATAACGACTTTTATATTAACACATTAACGAAACAAGAGATGTCCCTCGTTAGTGACGAATGCCCCAAAAAAGGTGTCTCACAGTTTGTGTCCTCGCCATGTGCTCAACAATTGTGCCATGTAATTTCAAAATCCTTCCATGCATGACAGAATTACCATGCTTTCAGGGCTTCATTACGTTTAAACTCTAAGTGTGACCTTGACCTTTGAGGTAGAGACGTGGGTCTTGCCCGCGACAAGTCGTCTGGATATGCTTAACATTCTGCATAATTATTTCAAAATCCTTCAATGCATGACAAAGTTACAGTCAGGACACGAATGTATGCATATATACAGGATTCCATTACCTGTAAATTCTAAGTGTGAACTTGACCTTTGAGGTAAGCACATGTGTCGTGCACGTGGACATCGTCTTGATGTGCTGAAGACTTGTGCTAAGCAATTCTAAAATCATTCAATGGATGGCAATGGATGACAAAGTTACAGCCCGGACACTAAAAATTGTAAGGACGGACGCACGGACGGACGGACTCACGGACGGACGGTTCCAGTTTAATATGCCTACCTTTGGAGGCATAAAAAGTATGTGCATAAATGTTTCATTCTCTTAAACCTAACATTAGTTAGATATGAGCTAAATCTATTTAGAACTTAGCCAAATAACTGATAAAACTGATAGCATACATGTTTCCTTGAGTTTCTTTCTTTCTTTTTCAAGAATTGTAAACTTGTTTCCATGCATGATGTATTGATTGAATAATTGGTATGCGAGTAAAGTACACAACATTTTTTTTGCGACGATTTACTCTACAATTGTTGAACATGTAAAGTTATGATTCAAAATGTAATTAAATGCTATAGTTTGTCAACATATTCACATACAATTTAACTAAATCAGATATATGTGTGTAGATGTTCTTGATAACGGGTAATACAGTAATTCTAAAAAAAAATAGATAAACTTTAGTGTACAATATTGATATAATCTCGACTATACTGTTTGGTGTTATTATTATTGTTATTATTTATTCATATTTCATTTTTATTATTTTTTTATCTTTATCAGAATTAAAACAATAATTACAATTTTGTACAAAATAATATAATAAATAAAATAGTAGCATAATTATTATCATTATATTATTATCATTATTTTTAGTAGAAGTATAATTAATTATTAATTGACATCAGTTTTGTTGGTGTGGTGAATAATTAAACTGGATACAAATGAAACATCATTTTGAGTTACTGAAGGTAAACTATAATTATATTGTAATGACCTCGTGTAATATTATTTTCCTACAAGCCAAACATTTTAAGCTGACTACAATAACTTTTCACTATGGTTTAAAACTGCTAATACCGCACGTTCCTTTAAGTTACATAAAATAATTGCCTTTAATTTTCAATCAGGAGCTATGTGCACCTAAGTTCATACTTAGCGGCTAAACTAATTAAAGCTACATTATTTTATTCAAGACGAAACTGTAAATGTATCAAAATGTCAGGCAATGTATACGTTAAGGGTATGCTAACTTATCCGAATGTCAGTGCTGTTGTACAATAACACCTACATATCTCGGAATACATAAGTTATCTTCTTTCTTTTGAAATGACACAATATTATTATTCTTATTTAAATTAAAAACACTTCTATACTTTGAAATATCATACTTGCTCGTATGATTAATGTAAAGAGAACAGCTGCATATAATAAGAATGATTATTTGCCATGTTTAAAGATTGTGTAAACATCTTAATACCATAAAAGTGGATGGAAATACATTTGTTTTACAATAAAGTGTTGAATATTACTATTTTTTCGTTTAATTTTAACTGTTTTATTTGTTTCTGTATTGTAGGATTAGGTTACATTCATTCTGTCTTAATGGAATTACAACATAAAAATAGATAAGTGTAAAGAAAATGTGCCTTTGTCTTCTTACTCCGATTTCATTTCACTAACTATCCACTAACATACAGTTTATGCTTTTTATCACTAAAACCGACAATCAAAGATCTAATTTCAAAATGTCGATATAATGTGTTATGCACTTCATATAAATGACAAAATAGATATTTGAAAATATGTGATCAAGATTTTCGTTTCTATGCCTATCACTTAAACTTAGAATCAGAGATGGCGATTGAATGTGCAACAGTAGCGGTGGTGTAGAGGTTAATGTGTCTGCCGCTCATCCCGGAGGTTGCGGAGTCGAGCCCCACTGTGGTCACGACCGTACCACAAGAACTGGCTTTTTCAGGAAGCGGACTCACAATCGAGCTTAAATAAATAAGTATAAACTATAAACTAGTGTGCAGCAGTATACTTTATTTGAATGACATAATCGATATCTGTAATCAAAAATTTCGTTTCTATGCCAATAGATATAATTATCTTGTCTGCCTCCGTGGTCATATATTTAGGGTCATTGGTTCCAGATAGCTCTTTCTCTTTTGTGAAAGTTGGCAGTTTCGTACGGAGGTCTTGTGTCGAGTATCGAGGAGCGATGGTTAGGTAAACTGCCAACAACAACATAATCTCGTCAAGATGTAGACCACGTTCATCTTTTAAATTTTTTTTTCAATATATAAGATTGTGATGTTGAATACTAACTCACTCTGTAAACGACTTCAGTTATCGACAATTCAACACTATTTTTAATTTTGAATGTTAATACCATCACGAGATTTAAAATCCTGAAAGTCGGTCGCAATTACAGGATATTATTAAAAATGTAACGTTGACACTTTTACTACTAACTTACAATATTGTTTTACTATATCAATATTTAGAACTTTTTAGAAGTAAAGTTATTCTAGAGTCATCTGCCAATATAGAATATACGACCTAGGACTTGTATCTATTTTAATTGTCAATTTAGGCGCAATTTGTCACTTAACATAAGGTAAACCTTTTAGCCACTCTCCGATAGCTGCAGGAGTTAATAAATCTCAGTCTAATGTGATGGCGTCTCTTTAAAACAATCAAATATTAAATGTTGGTAAATGGAAAACATACACCAAAACTATGCGATCGTTGTATACAAATGTATTTCAATCAATGTACAATCTCCATTCGAATGAGAACCCACCACACTTTATAGTACAGTTTATACAAATAGGTTTCTGGTCCCTACTTGCACACAGTGACTTTTATAAATCAAAATGAAAATCAAAGTCTCTTGTAAGTATGGTAGGAGTCGACTGAAAACCAAGATGGCGTCTAGGATGGCCGTCATTTGAAAAAAAACTGGCCAAATATACATCTGTTTTTTGCTGTTTTATTTATTTTTGCATTTATAATCCCATCTCTGCTTTAGATAGAATTTATTACATTAAGCTTGATAACTTATCTTTTTGACATGATGAAAGTCAATGTCATATTTAAGGTCAAAAGTCAATATTGTGTAAAAAGATGCAGATTTCAACTCAAACAAAGAATACTTACATGTAAAGAAGAGTTTCTTTTAGATAAATGGGGATAGTTCCACTGCGTTCTAGTTTCATGTCATTGTCATTGTCACTTTCAAAATAATGACTCTTAAGCTCAATATAAATTATGTACATTCTATATAAGAAATTTGTTCCATATATGGATATAATCAACTCCGGATATAAGGAACAATTTTATAGGTCCCGAAGAGTTCGTTATAAGCGGAGTTTACTGCGTATAAAAATTGCGTATCTGTGACTGCCTTTAAAAAAATGACAAGGTTTCAGAGTAAATTTGTTGTGGTAAACTAACATAAATTTATTGATAGGATAAAGTTAGAACTATTTTCTATTCACATTTAAACAATGTTGGCATGTGCATTTTTTACGTATTCAAATTGTTTCTTCAATAAAAAGAGTTGCCAGAAAGCTTTTCTTATTTTTTGCAAAATCATTGAAACAAATACTGTGCTATATTTCTATTATGTACCTATTGATTTGAAAAGCATGGTTTATGGTACAAATAAAGTTCATGTTTGTCAGTAAAACATGTTTCTTGATAAAAAGAGATATACTTGTAAATGTTATCTAGGACCTTTAAGCACTGAAAGATTCAGACCAAAAGTAAATGAGTTTTGACTGATTTTGGTACTGAAAATTATCTGATAAAACCCCCAAAAGTTTGTTTTTTTCAAGTTGAGTATTACTCGGGTAGGTGCCAATAACGGGTTATTTTTTTGAGAAAAAAAAACGCGGTGTGTAAAAAGAGACCATGTTGCATTTTCTATGTGGCATACTTGTTTATATAATATTATTTTAGTTCAGGGTTATTAGCTAATTTTTGGGAGTTTTAAAAAAGATAAAATGTTTTTACAGTTTTGCAGGTTTGTAAAGACAATAAAAGCAATGATGCAGCGATATCTTTGGTTTGCTTTTGCTAATTTGCACACGAAGCAAGAGCATAAAAAATTGTTAAGTAATTAGCCAACCTGAGTACAGCTTAGTGTGAGCTATAAGTACAGCTAAGCCTTCGTCGTCCTTTCGTCTTCAATACTTGACCACACTTGCACCAAAAGTGTATGGCCACCAGATCTCGAACAAGTTCGATACGAGTCGCATGACGCCACGAACTATGTCACCAGGTCAAATAATAGAACAAAAATGGTAACACTCCGGAGGCCACACATTAACTCCAATCATCATGAAAATTGATCAGAAAGTTTGTCCCTATGATAGCCAGACCAATTTCAAAACTTGGTCCTGTGAGGTAACAAAATAGGTCACCAGGTCAAATAATATATAAACTTTGTTAAACAAATAAAACCTTGTTCACATTCTAGAAGCCACATATTCTACCAATTCATCATAAA